>SJYQ01001609.1:57748-75761 GCA_006410935.1 Redunca redunca | reverse complement strand
TGATACAGGTCTACATAACAAATGAGAAAGAATCATATATTTTACACATTTTGTGCTAGCTCCTTTCTAAAGAAAACTAAGTTTAAAGAAATAATTCAGGAGTCAATCACTTATTCAGTAATTCTATTACAGACTACTATGTGCCAGATACTAAGCTAAGAGCCGACTTATGACACATCATATATTTTAAAATAAATGATCCATCAAAGTAGAGACTATATTAATATTCCATATTTAGATGATAAAAAATATACACAGAAAATTTGAGACTTGAGGTTCTTTCTGAAAGTTACACACTAGAAGCTGGGTGTCCATCTTAATAAGCATTCTGTCCCACAATACTCCACAAATATCTAAAAAGTATATTCCTCTAGAATTTTCTTGGTAATTAGAGCTTGATGAAAATTGCTGTTAATATAAACCACCTGCCCTTCAAAAGAATGACACATATATGGAGGCTGACCAACCATTCACTGCGTCACTTAGGACAGGCTTAGGTCAAAACTACCATGATTGATAGCTATAGGGTGAGACTGCCTGGCTAATGGAAATGTTAAACACAAAGCAACTTCTGTCAACATAAATGATTGGCTCTTTAAATGGCAGAGCAGTTTAAGAATGACATCCTGAATCAATCCTTAACTAATTGGAAAATTAATTAGTGCCTGTCATTTTAACCCTGAGTATTTTAAAGCTTCAGTTTGATTACAGTTAACTAGCTGCCTGCAAGAAGCCAGTTTATAAATTCCACCAAACTGTCTGATTTTTTCACAAGATATCACCTTTCATGGTCTTGGTGTCTATTAATATTTAAAAATCCATCAACCCACTAATGCCCATCAATGATTGGCAGATTAGTAAATTGTGTCTTGCTTAATATTATCTCTTTCATTGTATTTCTTGCAAATTTAGCTATTGCTACTATTTCCATTAGGCCTACTAACATATTAAAATGATGCTAGCTAACCTCAGAAAAGTCATAAAATATGTCTATTCACACTTTTCCCAAAGGCTAAATGCTGAGTATTTTAACACTTAGAATATGCTAAAGGACCAAAAAGCCATTAACAGAGGTAAATAAAACTTAATTACGAATCGCCTAGCATAGTTAAGTCATCTGTTGATTATTATAGTTTCTTTAGTAGTCACAAAAGTAAAATCCAGGAGAAATTTTATCAGAGAAAAGGAGTTAACACTTAATGAGTATCTGCTTGTTGTTTTGCTGGGTGTTTGTGTATTATGTGTTTAACTTTCAATACATCCTCATAAAGTGGATAAAAGACCCTGACACTGGGAAATATTGAAGGCAGGAGGAGAAAGGGACAACAGAGGATAAGATGGTTGGATGGCATCACAGATGCGATGGACAAGAGTTTGAGTAGGCTCTGAGAGTTGGTGATGGACAGGTGGGTCTGGTGTGCTGCAGTCCATGGGGTCATAAAGAATCGGACATGACTGCGCAACTGAAATGAACTGAACTGACTTTCATCCTGCAGATAAGAGATAATCAAAGAAGCTAAGTTATTTATAAGAGGCCACCTAGGCAATGAGGTATTAAATTAAATTCAAGCTTTCTAAGCTTATGTTATTGTCAAAGCACTATACTCCAATCCATGTATGGATGAAATAGGAAAATAGACAATTCGCAGATATGAAAACATTCCTCGTCAATTAACATAAGAGTAAATATACATCAGTTCAGTTCAGTTCAGTCGCTCAGTCATGTCTGACTCTTTGCGACCCCATGAACCGCAGTACGCCAGGCCACCGTGTCCATCACCAACTCCCGGAGTCCACCCAAACCCATATCCATTGTGTTGGCGATGCCATCCAACTATCTCATCCTCTGTCGTCCCCTTTTCCTCCTGCCCTCAATCTTTCCCAGCATCAGGGTCTTTCAAATGAATCAGCTCTCGCATCAGGTGGCCAAAGTATTGGGGTTTCAGCTTCAACATCAGTCCCTCCAATGAACACTCAGGACTGACCTCCTTTAGGGTGGACTGGTTGGATCTCATTGCAGTGCAAGGGACTCAAGAGTCTTCTTCAACACCATAATTCAAAAGCATCAATTCTTCTGCCCTCAGCTTTCTTTATAGTCCAACTCTCATATCCATAATGACTACTGGAAAAACCATTTGTTGGCAAAGTAATGTCTCTGCTTTTTAATATGCTGTTTAGGTGGGTCATAACTTTCCTTCCAAGGAGCAAGCATCTTCTAATTTCATGGCTGCAATCATCATCTGCAGTGATTTTGGAGCCCAGAAAAGTAAAGTCAGCCACTGTTTCCACTGTTTCCCCATCTACTTGCCATGCAGTGATGGGACCGGATGCCATGATCTTAGTTTTCTGAATGTTGAGCTTTTCAGGCATTAGAATAAAATAAATTGTAAATCTAAATAATCACAATACATCATATTTATCTATGAAAGAAGTGTTGATTTAAAATGTTAATACCTAATGCTAGTGAAAATACAGAAAATATGTCCACTGCTACTTTGCTTGATGAACAATAGAGTAGAACTATTTGTTGAAAAGTATTGGGAATTATAAACCATAAGTAAAAACACATTCAGTTAATCTAATTCAATGATCTATTTTTGAGAATATAGACTGAGAAAATAATACAAAATAGTGATTTTGTTTTTATGTAAAGATCTACATCATTACATATGGAAGCAGATATGAAAATAGTTGTACACTAATTAGATAGATTGTATACAGGGCTTTCAATTATTATGAAAGGTATACCATTATTAAGGAAAATATAATAAAGTTTAAATAATCACATGAAATATTATATAAGAATTGTCATCACAACTGTACAAATACAGAAAAAGGCAAAAAGACTATGAAAGTACTCAGAAGTTCTAACAGAACTGGTGCTGCCATGAATTGTATCTTTCCTGTGTCTACTGAATACTTTACAAAAACAGTAATAAAAGATGGACCACCACAAGTCTACACAAATTATAGGAATTTGTATAGAGGAAATTATAATTAGGTATAATCAATTCCTTGAAATAAATGATAAGAGAATAGCGATTATTTTGGAGAAAGTGCATCCTTGACATCATGGACAAAAGTTTCCTTTTCTTCTTATGATGAAGTTTGACATGATCAGTGTGGAAGGAATACTTCTACCAATTAGTTGGTCTTTGTCACTAAGTGCCTACCAACACAGATCATATACAGGAAAGTTCTTGACAAGCTTTGTTATGGTATATAGTAGGCTATTATTCCTATAATAAAGAGAAGAGTTTTGATATCCAAGGTGAGATAAGTGTAGACATTCTTCCTTTTTAAAAATTAATTTTGGACTTTTGGATGGCAGCCATTCTGACTAGCGTGAAATGGTACCTCATTGTGATTTTGATTTGCATTTCTCTGGTAATGAGTGATGTTGAGCATCTTTTCATGGGTTTGTTAGCCAGTCTTCTTTGGAGAAATGTCTATTTACTTCTTTGGCCCATTTTTTTATTGGGCCGTTTATTTTTCTGGAATTGAGCTGCAGGAGTTGCTTGTATGTTTTTGAGATTAGTTGTTTGTCAGTTGCTTCATTTGCTAATATTTTATCCCATTCTGAACGCTGTCTTTTCACCTTGCTTATAGTTTCCTTTGTTGTGCAGAAGCTTTCAAGTTTAATTTCACAGTCAGAATGGCTGTGATCTAAAAGTCTACAAGCAATAAATGCTGGAGAGGGTATGGAGAAAAGGGAACCCTCTTACAGTGTTGGTGGGAATGCAAACTAGTACAGCCACTATGGAGAACAGTGTGGAGCTTTCTTAAAAAAACTGTAAATAGAAATGCCTTATGACCCAGCAATCCCACTGCTGGGCATACACACTGAGGAAACCAGAATTGAAAGAGACATGTGTACCGCGATGTTCATCGCAGCACTGTTTATAATAGCCAGGACATGGAAACAACCTAGATGTCCATCAGCAGATGAATGGATAAGAAAGCTGTGGTACATATACACAGTGGAGGATTATTCAGCCATTAAAAAACTACATTTGAATCAGTTCTAATGAGGTGGATGAAACTGGAGCCGATTATACAGAATGAAGTAAGCCAGAAAGAAATACACCAATACAGTATACTAACACATATATATGGAATTTAGAAAGATGGTAATGATTACCCCATATGCGAGACAGCAAAAGAGACACAGATGTAAAGAACAGTCTTTTGGACTCTGTGGGAGAGGGCAAGGGTGGGATGACTTGGGAGAATGGCATTGAAACATGTATAACATCATATAAGAAACAAATAGCCAATCCAGGTTTGATGCATGATACTGGATGCTTGGGGTTGGTGCACTGAGATGACCCAGAGGGATGGTATGGGGAGGGAGGAGGGAGGGGAGTTCAGGACGGGGAACATGTGTATACCTGTGGTGGATTCATGTTGATGTATGGCAAAACCAATATAATATTGTAAAGTAATTAACCTCCAATTAAAATAAATAAATTTATATTTTTAAAAAATAAAAAGTAAATGTAAATTAATTTTGGGATCCATAATTATTCAAGTTTGTGCTCAGGCCTACTTTCTTTAATTTTTTTTTCTTTTTGTTTAGTTATTTTAGGTGAACACAGGCCCTTCTGAATGTTTATACTATAAATGTTTTTCTCTGTAAAGTGTTAGTTGCTCAGCTGTGTCCAGCTGTTTGCAAACCCATAGACTATAAGGTACCAGTTTCCTCAGTCCATGGAATTCTCCAGGCAAGAATATGGGAGTAGGTAGCTATTCCCTTATTGAGGAGATCTTCCCAAACTTGACTTCAGGTCTCCTGCATTGCAGGCAGATTCTTTACCATCTGAGCCACCATGGAAGCCCCTATACCATTCTGTAGAAATAGTCAGACCAAGGAATATGGAAACACAGATTTGTGAAGCTTCCATAAATCATGGATAGTGAGAATATGCAAGAAATTGTACAAAATTAGATAGTGGAAATGCATAGTAAATATGCATAGTATTATGAAAAATTAATTACTAATGATAATCACAGGATGTTCATATAGAAGTAAGTTAAAACTACAGACAGATCTGCACTCTATTTTTAAATAGTGTTTCCATATCACTACTCTTTACTGATTCATATCTCTACATTATTCCAGAATGGATGTAAGCCAAAAATTACTTATTTTTAAACATAAAAATCATTGTTTCAAATGTTTATGTTGAGGTTTAGGAAACTGACAAATGTTAATGAACAGAAAGCAACAGAAAAGCACACCACTCCAATATAATTTAAAATGGAGGAGATGTGGCCTTTAACATTTATATTTGCATTTACATCCCACAGTGACTTCAGTTTTTCTTGATCACTTTTCAGTCAGATTTATTCAAACTATTTAGGTGAATTAATTTTCTCCTTTAAGTCTACAACCCATCTCTAACATTTCTGGACATTCCACATCTCTCCCCACCTTAGCCACCTTTAGATAAATGGATAAGTAGACTCTTGGAGACACATTTTGTATGTAAAACAGGATTACATGAGATTGTAAGGAAACTGGAAAAAGTGATTTTATTTGGCATATGTTGGTGTTGAAGTAATTTCAAGGTGGATTGCAGAAGGAAATCAATTTCTGTAGAAACATGTAATTCTTCATATAATTTTGAGTTTTCCTATTTTACACACTTTACAACACTCTTAAATGTGTACATGGTCATTTTTTTATAGCTTTCATTGCTGCTTAAAGTAGCATTCATCGTTAACTCAGTAACTAACACCCTTGATAATTATTTAGAGATGCATTGGCTCAGCAGGAATCAGTTACCAGTGGGCAGTAATAAGCACGTAGCAGTCTGAAGCAGAAAACATTAACACAGCAGCTTAGGAAACGCAAGGCAGCCATGACACATAATATTTCTGATTCAAATTATTGATGCATAATGGCCATGAAAATGAAATCTGTGTCCTTGACTATTAAGAACAGACTCTGGAAAACAGCTTGCAAACAAGTATATATATGGAACAAGAACATGCTGCTCCTTTTTTTCACACATAAATAAAAGAGTGAAAGATGCTTAAGAGGCTAGAAGACAGTGATACCTGGAAATTACATATGTGACTACATGTCCTATTTGTGAAAGGTAAAAGAGTAAAAGAAGTGATTAGATAAACAAAACCCACACCTGGATCAACTAAACACTGGTCTTGGAATATGATTGCCCCCTTTTCCATTATATTCCTACACTGCTGATGTATGTCAAGTCTATAGAACAGTTCTAAGCATATAGCAAGCATTTAATAAACACCTAATACTATTGAAGTTTTTGCTGCTGTTACTGCTACTACTACTATTTCTACATTACTGCTACTGGCTATAACCTCAGTAAACTTTTTGGAGGAGATTGTGGAACGTTCTCCAACAGGGCAGAGTAACAAAATAATCCACTTTTAAAACAAAGAGATATAAAGTAGGCTTCTATCTTTATCATTTCTAGGTGCCTGACTGGGAAAGTCAAATAATGTTTGCAATTTCCATTTTTTGTCCTTAAAAAGAAGGTATTAGTAATTGATATTTACAGATTTAACAAAAAGCTATCAAAAATTGAATGTAATATATAAATACCATCTATCATTTATGATATACAGTGGAAATTAGAAAAGGATTCAAGGGATTAGATCTGATAGACAGAGTACCTGAAAAACTATGGACTGAGGTTCGTGACATTGTAAGGAAGCAAGGATGAAGACCATCCCGAAGAAAAATAAATGCAAAAAAATGCAAAATGGCTGTCAAAGGAGGCCTAACAAATAGCTGTGAAAAGAGAAGTGAAAAGCAAAAGAGAAAAGGAAAGATATACCCATTTGAATGCAAAGTTCCAAAGAATAGCAAGGAGAGATAAGAAAGACTTCCTCAGTGATCAATGCAAAGAAATAGAGGAAAACAACAGACTGGGAAAGACTACAGATCTCTTCAAGAAACTTAGAGGTACTAAGGGAACAATTCATGTGAAAAAGGGCACAATAAAGGACAGGAATGGTATGGACCTAACAGAAGCAGAAGATATTAAAAAGAAGTGGCAAGAATACACAGAACTATACAAATAAGATCTTCATGACCCAGATAATCACAATGGTATAATCACTACCTTAGAGCCAGACATCCTGGAATGTGAAGTCAAGTGGGTTAGCATCACTACGAACAAACCTTGTGGAGGTGATGGAATTCCAGTTGAGCTATTTCAAATCTTGAAAGATGATATTGTGAAAGTCTTGCACTTAATATGCCACCAAATTTGGAAAACTCAGCAGTGGCCACAAGACTGGAAAAGGTCAGTTTTCATTCCAATCCCAAAGAAAGGCAATGCCAAAGAATACTCAAACTACCACATAATTGCACTTATCTCACATGCTAGTAAAGTAATGCTCAAAATTCTCCAAGCCAGGCTTCAACAGTACATGAACTGTGAACTTCCAGATGTTCAAGCTGATTCTAGAAAAGGCAGAGGAACCAGAGATCAAATTGCCAGCATCTGTTGGATCATTAAAAAAGCACCATTCCATAAAAACATTTATTTCTGCTTTATTGACTATGACAAAGCCTTTGACTGTGTGGATCACAATAAACTGTGGAAAATTCTGAAAGAGATGGGAATACCAGACCACCTGACCTGCTGATTGAGAAATCTGTATGCAGGTCAGAAAGCAATAGGCAGAACTGGACAGGGAACAACAGACTGGTTCCAAATAGGAAAAGGAGTACGTCAAGGCTCTATATTGTCACCCTGATTATTTAACTAATATGCAGAGTGCATCATGCAAAATGCTAGGCCAGATGAAGCAAAAGCTGGAATCAAGACTGCTGGGAGAAATATCAATAACCTCAGATATGCAGATGACACTACCCTTATTGCAGAAAGTGAAGAAGAACTAAAGAGCCTCTTGATAAAAGTCAAAGAGGAAAGTGAAAATGTTGGCTTAAAACTAAAGATCAAAAAACCTAAAACTAAAACTTAGTCTTAAAACTTAAACTTTTAAACTAAAACTTCAGAAAACTAAGGTCATGGCATCTGGTCCCACCACTTTATGGCAAATAGATGAGGAAACAATGGAAACAGTGACAGACTTTATTTTGGGGGGCTCCAAAATCAGTGTAGATGGTGACTGCAGCCGAGAAATTAAAAGATGCTTGCTCCTTGGAAGAAAAGTTATGACCAACCTAGACAACATACTTAAAAGCAAAGATATTATTTTGCCAACAAAGGTCCATCTAGTCAAAGCTATGGTTTTTCCAATAGTCATGTATAGATGTGAGAGTTGGACCATGAAGAAAGCTGAGCACCGAAGAATTGATTCTTTTGAACTGTGGTGTTGGAGAAGACTCTTGAGAGAGTCCCTTGGACTGCCAGGACATCCAACCAGTCCATCCTAAAGGAAATCAGTCCTGAATATTCATTGGAAGAACTGATGCTCAAGCTGAAACTCCAATACTTTTTGGCCATCTGATGTGAAGAACTGACTCATTGGAAAACACCCTGATTCTGGGAAACATTAAAGGTGGGAGAAGAAAGGGATGACAGAATGAGATGGCTGGGTGGCATCACCGACTCAATGGACATGAGTGTGAGTAAAGTCCTGGAGTTGGTGATGGACAGGGAGGCCTGGCATGCTGCAAGCCATGGAGTCGCAAAAGTCGGACACAACTGATCAACTGAACTGAACTGAAGAAAGTCTTTGTCTTTCAAGATGTCTGCCCTCTTAACTCACCCTTTCTACAGCCTTTATATTGTCTACCAGCCTTTAGATCACAAGTCCACATTCTTTGAAGTTTTTGTCAATTAATCTATATCCTTTTTTTTACATTACAACTCTTCATTGTTTTCAAAATTTAAATAGATTAGGCCTAGCCTAGTAAATATTGAACTTCTTTTACATAAATAACTTGACCTCCACTTCTCTCAACAACATTCTTTTATTGCCCTACGCTGGATTGTCATCATCCATACCTGCTCAACTGATTTCCGAAACTCTCAAAATGGAAAAGCATTTAATTTCATGCCATCTTTACAACAACTCTCCCATAAACTTTCCTATTATTTTACCTCTCCAGAACACCCATTAGCAATAAATCTCTTCTTTGACTAGCGAAGACCTCCAGTCCTTTGAGCTAGTCCTTCATAAGGCTCTTTGGGATTCAAGTAATGCCTACTTAAACTAGCTCAACCATAAAAGAAAAATTTAATATAAGATGCAGGCATATCTCATAGAATCAAGTGAATAGTAGGAATAGAGCCAAGCATCAAAAGATATTAGAATCAAAAACTGCAAAGTTATCAGGATCCCAAGCAGTATCTGGTATTTGTGTTTGTGTTCTGCCTGTTCTATGTGTGTTTTTTCTTATGTGATACTGGCATTTTTTCCTTTGCCAAGCAGTAGTAGCAAATACAACTACAAAGTTCCTATAGTACTTTACCTCAGTGCCAGTCTAACACAGATTTAATGATTATTTCTGAACTCCAACTTGTGGAAGTAAAAGCTTACTTCTCAATAATCTGATGTTGATTGGTAGGTCAGTGAAAAGCAATGAAGGGTTGACTCCTAGGCCAATTAACTATGACTGGGAATAGAATATATAGTCAGATAAATATGGCTGTTAAGTACGAAAGAAAGATTTGTAAATAATGACATGATATAAAAATATTCAGTTCAGTTCAGTTCAGTCGTTCAGCCGTGTCCGACTCTTTGTAACCCCATGAATCACAGCACGCCAGGCCTCCCTGTCCATCACCATCTCCCGGAGTTCACTCAAACTCACGTCCATCGAGTTGGTGATGCCATCCAGCCATCTCATCCTCTGTCATCCCCTTTTCCTCCTGCCCCCAATCCCTTCCAGAATCAGAGTCTTTTCCAATGAGTCAACTCTTCACATGAGGTGGTCATAGTACTGGCGTTTCAACTTTAGCATCATTCCTTCTAAAGAACACCCAGGGTTGATCTCCTTTAAAATGGACTGGTTGGATCTCCTTGCAGTCCAAGGGGCTCTCAAGAGTCTTCTCCAACACCACAGTTCAAAAGCATAGGACTCTTCTATCTTTTCAGTCTAATAGTGACCTCATATATTCATTTTTCTCATTTTATACTCAACTTCCTGGTTGCTCTTCAGTGATAATCTAGATTGCTCTATTGTAATAATGCTATTTCCTGATAATATGTAATACTGGGTCATTCAAAGTAATATACTTATTTACTGCTATTTATTGATTATCATATAAGAAACCATAATCTTACAAGTCTGCATATTTAAAGGGAAGTTTTAATGAATTACCTGGTACTGAACACATTCCAATAGTCCTTCCATTGACTCCTAATAAATTTTACTGAACACATTCCAAAAATTCTTCCATTGATTTCTAATAAATTATTTCTAAATTCTTACTTTATTTCAAATGTATATCTCTTCAAACTATTCTAGCTTCTCTAATGCACAAGCAGAATTTCAGTATCTGACATTATCTCCAAATTTTCAGTAGATACAGAGGCCATCATGCAGCAAATCCTCAGCTCCCTCAATTTCTAAAATCACCCATGAGTTGATTTCTGTTCTTAAGCTAGATGTAATGATCATCAATAGGCTAATTGCCCCTAACTCCATATTCTAGCCTCCTTCTTCCTGAATTCAAGAATAATCCAATCTAATCTATTGTGGAATCTAAACTATCAGTTATCACATCTGCTTCTTGTATCTGATTTATTTTCCTATCCATGTGCTTCCCCCTCATCTACAGCATGTAAATGTGATCAATTAACTCCCATCCCCTCAATAAAAAACTTTTCCGTAATCTCCTTGCATCGTGTGCTACTTCCTTACATTATCTTCACTAGAACCTTCAAGAAAGCAGTTTCTACACCTATGTCCTGACCACCTAGTCACTTCCTAGCACACTGAAATGTGGCTCCTGACAGTAAATCCCACAGAAATTTCTGAAATTAGACTCAACAGTGACATTCTATTTGTCAGGTTCACCACTGTCTTCTGGTTTCTCCCTATCTCCACGTCTACCTCAATGCTGCCTCTTTTTACTTCCAACTTTTCAAGAGTAAGTTTACTTAAGAGGAGTCCAACACCACTGATAGCTAGTTAAATAGCCATTTTCTATCCCCTATCCCTCACTGGAAAATTCCACTGCATGAAACAAAAGCTCAAAATGAATATTATTCCCTTTCCCAAATTCCCTTGAGAATGTTGATGCCTGTATGGTCAGTTCTCTCAAATAAAAAAGTAGAAAACTCTTCCAAGGATCTTTCTAGAAAAACTTTCCTCACAGATAAAAAGATGAAAGAGTAAAACTCTAATCCTTTCTCTTACTCCTTGCTATATGTGGACTTACTATATAAAATAATAGTAACAGCCTTGGGAGCCACTTTTTAAATTCTTTTTATTTAATTAATTAATTTATTTGGCTGTGCCAGGTCTCAGTTGCAGCATGTGGGATCTAGTTCCCTGACCAGGGATTGAACCCGAGTCCCCTGAATTGGGAGCATGGAATCTAAGCCACTGGACCACCAGAGAAGTTCAGGGAGTCATTTTTTGACAATAAAGAAATAGCTTAAAGATCAAAAGTGGAAAGATCTTTGGTACTTGATGATAACATGAGCCTCTAAATCAATGCTGTGATTAGCAATCCGCTCATTTTCTTGTTCTGTGGGAATAAAAATTCTTTTTCTTAACCTACCTTTAGCTTTCTATTACTGGTTATTTTTAATTCTTGCCCAAGTAAGTCTCAAAATCATTTAATCCTTTGGCTTCAACTATATTACATGGCAATTAAAACACACATGGTATCCTGGCATGTAATAGATGAACAATGAACATTTACTGAAATTTGAGCAAATTATTTTGATTCTATTTATCTCCTGAAATACTTTCCTAGTTTCTTCAGGGAAAAATTCAGACTCTTTGGTATCATGGAAAGGCTATTGTTCAAGCTGACCCTACTGTCTGTAACTTTGCGTACCTTTGCCTAAGCAAATACATTTAAGTTGCTTTTCCTGTCCCTTCCTTTTAGCTTTGTGAAGTCTCAATGTAAGTCATGTACAGCTACTCTGATAACCCTTGTTTTCTGCTGGAGGCACTTAAATCCTCCCTCCTCTATGTTCGTGGCATCTGTTCATACCTTTATTACAGCATTTATCAACTTATATGGCAATGATTTGTTTACCTGTCTCTCCCTACACTGTGAGTGCCATGAAAAGGAGAACTGTTCCTTATCTAAGTGAGCCCAGATCCCAGCTCACTGTCTGGCACAGAGTGGAAACCCAATTAATTATTCTGTTATGAGTAATGACTCTTGCTCATTAGTTTCTCAGGAGCAAAAGTCAGATAATAGCTTGGTTCTTATTTCCTTTGTAAATTCTAAAAAGATGACAGTCTTAAAAAGCATATGTTAGATTAGATAATAACAAGAACACTGGCTGAAATCACACAACTTATGTATTTGAAAACACATAACTTTGCCAATGTTTTAATATATCACCTTAATTAATTATAACACCAACATGTTTACAATGCCAGGAAGGGACATTGCTCATATTTTACTACCTCACTGCAAATATATAAGCAAGAAAAATACTTATTACAGGATAATTTCAATGTTATCATTAACTATCTGTGCCCATATAGTTTTTCCTCTAATAATTCATACTTTAGACAGAATCCTTAACTTTTTTCTGACTAAACCAGAAAGTATCCACTTCCCTGTGATATTACTTTGCTTCATGGCCCTGCAATATGTCACTGGCAAGAAGAGGTGGTTGTCATTTCTTTCTCCCTTGGCCAGTAATAAGGTACATCCATCAGTTGTGCACACCCCACTTTTCTGCTCAGATGTCTCCTCTGATGTAGAGCAGAAAGGAGAGCAGGATGGAGGGAAGGATGTTCACTTAGTTCTAGTACTATGTTTTGTGGGTAAAGCGAATTGCAAGCTTTAAGGCTCACATGAGAGAGGCTTTTCAAGCTTCTTTCTGATCCCCAGCAAAACTTCAGTTTGTTGATCTGCACCTTACCTTTGTTTTGAGGTAAGTTTTTGTACTTGCCCAAAGAAGTCAGATGTTTTTTATAAAATCAAATAGCAATCTTTCTCAAATTTGTTGTTTAATATAAAAAAGATACTGATTCTCATTATTGTCACTTCTCAGCATCATTCATTTGGGAAATGTGAGATGCTTTCCAAGCTGTGACTAACCTGTATATTTTCTTTTCTTTTTTTTTTTTTAATTTTTATTTTAACTTTAGTTTACTTTACATTACTGTATTGGTTTTGCCAAACATTGACATGAATTCTCCACGAGTGTACAAGCGTGCCCAAACATGAATCCCCTCCCACCTCCCACCCCATACCATCCCTCTGGGTCCTCTCCTTGCACCAGTCCCAAGCATCCTGCATTCTGCATCGGACATCGACTGGCGATTCTTTTCTTACTTGATAGTATACATGTTGCAATGCCATTCTCCCATCTCATCCCACCCTCTCCCTCTCTCTCTCCCCCAGAGTCCAAGAGTTCTCTCTATAGATAGGTTCTAATCACATTTCCAGAATCAGCAGCCAGGAAATGCAGGGTTTTTTCCCTTTTCCATGTAAGACAAAAATGGATTAAATATCTGGTGATAGACTATACTGCAATTTCACTGCAGAACACAGATCTAGAACCAGGTACCATACATGCTGCTGCTAAGTCACTTCAGTCGTGTCCGACTCTGTGCGACCCCAGAGATGGCAGCCCAACAGGCTCCCCTGTCCCTGGGATTCTCCAGGCAAGAACACTGGAGTGGGTTGCCATTTCCTTCTCCAATGCATGAAAGTGAAAAGTGAAAGGGAAGTCGCTCAGTCGTGTCTGACTCTTAGCGACCCAGTGGACTACAGCCTACCAGCCTCCTCCATCCATAGGATTTTCCAGGCAAGAGTACTGGAGTGGGGTGCAATTGCCTTCTCTGGTACCATACATAATTACATGAAAACCAAAATGAAACTGCTCTAAGTAAAAATAAATATCTCCATAAACAAAATTTCAACAATATTGCAACAAACCTGAAACATACACGATCAATAAGAGCTTACTGAATGGATGAGCAAGTGAATGTGTTGATCTTTTAGTAAATCTTGGTTAAATCTATAAAGTAAATGGTTTCATCATAAACCGGCTCAATCTTAAGGAAGTTTTTACTTGAATATTCAAAACACATACATCCAGGATTACACTGAGTAACAATCTGCACATAAAGTTAAATACTGGAGACTTTTATTTCTAACAGTCTCTTTTTCATTAATAACATTAGCCTGAGAAATGTTCAGATGTACTATGTGTCTCATTCGTCATATAAAACTCTGTTGCTTATGCCTAACAGCAATTAGATCCAACCAGTCCATTCTAAAGGAGATCAGCCCTGGGTGTTCTTTGTTTTGTTTTTTTTTTTTAATTTTTATTTTAACTTTAGTTTACTTTACAATATTGTATTGGTTTTGCCAAACATTGACATGAATTCACCACGAGTGTACATGCGTTCCCAAACATGAATCCCCTCCCACCTCCCACCCCATACCATCTCTCTGTGTCCTCCCCATGCACCAGCCTCAAGCATCCTGCATCCTGCATCAGACAGACTGGTGATTCATTCCTTACATGATAGTATACATGTTTCAATGCCATTCTCCCATCTCATCCCACCCTCTCCCTCTCCCTCAGAGTCCAAAAGTTCACTCTATAGGTCTGAGTCTCTTTTGTTGTCTCGCATACAGGGTCATCATCCCTGTCTTTCTAAATTCCATATATATGGGTTAGTATACTGTATTGGTGTTTTTCTTTCTGGTTTACTTCACTCTGTATAATTGGCTCCAGTTCCATCCATCTCCTTAGAACTGATTCAAATGTATTCTTTTTAATGACTGAGTAATACTCCATTGTGTATATGTACCCCAGCTTTCTTATCCATTCATCTGGTGATGGACATCTAGGTCGTTTCCATGTTCTGGCTATTATAAACAGTGCTGCAATGAACATTGGGGTACATGTGTCTCTTTCTATTCTGGTTTCCTCGGTGTGTATGCCCAGCAGTGGGATTGCTGGGTCATAAAGCAGTTCTATTTGCAATTTTTTAAGGAATCTCCACACTGTTCTCCATAGTGGCTGTACTAGTTTGCATTCCCACCAACAATGTAGAAGGGTTCCCTTTTCTCCACACCCTCTCCAGCATTTATTGCTTGCAGACTTTTGGATTGCAGCCATTCTGACTGGTGTGAAGTGGTACCTCATTGTGGTTTTGATTTGCATTTCTCTGATAATGAGTGATGTTGAGCATCTTTTCATGTGTTTGTTAGCCATCCGTATGTCTTCTTTGGAGAAATGTCTATTTAGGTCTTTGGCCCATTTTTTGATTGGGTCATTTATTTTTCTGGAATTGAGCTGCATAAGTTGCTTGTATCTTTTTGAAATTAGTTCTTTGGAAGGAATGATGCTAAAGCTGAACTCCAGTACTTTGGCCACCTCATGCAAAGAGTTGACTCATTGGAAAAGACTCTGATGCTGGGAGGGATTGGGGGCAGGAGGAAAAGGGGATGACAGAGGATGAGATGGCTGGATGGCATCATCGACTTGATGGACATGAGTTTGAGTGAACTCTGGGAGATGGTGATGGACAGGGAGGCCTGGTGTGCTGCAATTCATGGGGTCACAAAGAGTTGGACACAACTGAGCGACTGAATTGAACTGAACTGAACAGCAATTACATAATGAAACATTTCCCCCAGCCCCCAACAGTCTGCATGGAATTGTGGAGAAAAAAATCAGTGAGCAAGCCTGTCCTTATGTCTTGCATTCACATCTACATAAGCATCTCAAGGAACAATAAATAAATAAAATTTATTTTTTTCTCACCTCAAAGGAATCCAAATTTAGTCAGAAGAAAAATCAGTTAACACCAGAGAATACTTAGCATGACAATAGTTGGTGGCATATGGGAACATTTCTCTTCATTATGATTGTGCTAACAAAGACACTTTGCAGAGTGAGACCAAAATCATATAAACCTTTATAATATAATGGATGAAGAAGATTCCTTCTACCATTTATTATTGTCAAAGAAGAAAGTCAGGTTTACATTAGAAATCTAGCCATGGAAGAAAGGAGATTGTCTCTTAGGTATATGAATTCACTTATGCCCTCTTCTTTAAAAAAAAAAAAAATGCATACATGCCATTTATCAAGAAAAGGCCAATAAAAGACTTCAACTTCATAAGCATTTAGACTTTTTTTTCCTATCTCACCATGGCAACTTGACAAAAATCCTGCCCTGTTTTCAATCATGATTCCTTATTCTGTGAAAGCAAAGTAAGAGGGCTTTAGCAAATCATGTGGAGGCAGCTTTTTTATCTGCAGGGATTGGGATGAAAGACCACCATAACAGCTCATTTTTATGAACGTACGGTCTTTCAAGCAACACACGTTTCATTTCTCCGCCTTCCAATTTGGATCATTTCACAGCACTCTAAGAGTTACCTGTGTGAACCTTCCCTTGTCAAGAAATGGCTGCCACCAGTGTCATGAAAAGGCTACCAGTCTCCCATAGCCTACAATAAACACCCTACTTCTAAGGAAAGATTACTTCCTAGTAAGGGTAATGCTTTTTTTATTATTATTCTTTTTATATTCCTATCATCTGAGTAAAACTGGCCCTTAAAACACTTCAAACTTGATTGTTTGAAGGGAAACCTGAGCTTTCAATCAATCTAGATTGAGTGTTGTCCAAAAAAATTATTTTCTACCAGGGAGAAATATGATTCTAAAGCTATATCACCATAAAAGAAAAAGAATTTGCTGCTTACTCTGAGGTAACATTCATATCAAATTATTTCAAAAATGGACTCAGATCTCCCAGAACAGCACCACCTGTAGACCATTATAGTTTCAAGTTAACTGATCTGTGATTGTGAGCTTTATATATACATCAGGCTTCCCAGATAGCACTAATGGTAAAGAACACACCTGCCAATGCAGGAGATGTAAGAGACACAGTTTCAATCCCTGGGTCAGGAAGATCCCCTGGAGAAGGATATGATGACCCACTCCAATATTCTTGCCTGGAGAATCCCATGGACAGAGGAGCCTGGAGGCTACAGTTCACAGGGTCACAAACAGTCAGACAATACTGAAGCGACTTAGCATGCACACGTGAACATGGCATGTGATCCATTGAATATTAAAAAGTATTCACTGAGGATAGTTAATAGCCACCATTCCATTAAAATCACATGCTGAAAATCTGCACAGGAGAGAGGATTCTGGGAAGATGGCAGTGGCAGCCGTGCAGTTTTTTAACCTCATCAAACTCCCACATAAAAGAACAGAACATTTAGATAATAAAACCAATAAACCAGGGGCAGCATTTAAAACAAGATGAATAGTTATCCCCACGAGCCCCAAAATAAATGGGATAGAGACAAACCACCAGCAGCCTTACAATTACATGATACCTGCATCTCTTCTGCAGAGAGAAGAGAAAGAAAGAAACAGAGCAGTGTCATAGGAGCTTGAGACCAGAACAATAAAACTGCCAACAGGCATTCCTTGAAAAGCAAGGACCAACGCAGGAACAACAGCGGAAACTGTGAGGAATTTGTGAGTGCAACTCCTTCCCACAAACAGAACTGAACAACCTGGAGCAGGGAACATCTATTAACTCCCACAACTGATCCAGCGGGGCTTCCTTCCACTTTCTGTGACAGGAACCCACACTTAGGAGAAACTTCTGGAAGGAAAGTCAAAATTTAACAAGAGAGAAAGGGGGAAAAAAATGTCCAGATCAATTCCCAGAAAGCACATTACCACATTTTTAAACAACATAAAAACAACAGAAGAGGGAGCTCTGTAAAGTACATAAACTCCCCTAAACCCTGCCTTAGGAAAATTCATTTTTTATAAACCTGAGCAACATAAAAGTATCAAGGTCATATCCTATGAGGAGTTATCAAAATAATAAAATAGGGGAAAAGAATAATAATGG
>SJYQ01001609.1:18644-44440 GCA_006410935.1 Redunca redunca | reverse complement strand
CTGCTTATTTAAGTTCTATGCAGAGTACATCATGAGAAACGCTGGACTGGAAGAAACACAAGCTGGAATCAAGATTGCCGGGAGAAATATCAATAACCTCAGATATGCAGATGACACCACCCTTATGGCAGAAAGTGAAGAGGAGCTAAAAAGCCTCTTGATGAAGGTGAAAGAGGAGAGTGGAAAAGTTGGCTTAAAGCTCAACATTCAGAAAACAAAGATCATGGCATCCGGTCCCATCACTTCATGGGAAACAGATGGGGAAACGGTAGAAACAGTGTCAGACTTTATTTTGGGGGGCTCCAAAATCACTGAAGCTGTGACTGCAGCCATGAAATTAAAAGACGGTTACTCCTTGGAAGAAAAGTTATGAGCAACCTAGATAGCATATTCAAAAGCAGAGACATTACCTTGCCGACTAGGGTCCATCTAGTCAAGGCTATGGTTTTTCCTGTGGTCATGTATGGATGTGAGAGTTGGACTGTAAAGAAGGCTGAGCGCTGAAGAATTGATGCGTTTGAACTGTGGTGTTGGAGAAGACTCTTGAGAGTCCCTTGGACTGCAAGGAGATCCAACCAGTCCATTCTAAAAGAGATCAGCCCTGGGATTTCTTTGGAAGGAATGATGCTGAAGCTGAAATGCCAGTACTTTGGCCACCTCATGCGAAGAGTTGATTCATTGGAAAAGACTCTGGTGCTGGGAGGGATTGGGGGCAGGAGGAGAAGGGGACGACCCAGGATGAGATGGCTGGATGGCATCATGGACTCGATGGACGTGAGTCTGAATGAACTCCGGGATATAGTGATGGACAGGGAGGCCTGGCGTGCTGCGATTCATGGGGTTGCAAAGAGTCAGACACGACTGAGCGACAGAACTGAACTGAACTGAACAAAGAAATGAAATGCCATTCTCAAATTCCTGGACTTGTTTATAGATAGTTCTGACAAGGTTCCTCATTATATATTTGAGAAACACTTGATGGTAAAATTTTTTTTTTATCATTATATTTTTATCCAATTTATTTTTGACAAGAGTCCCTAAGCCATACCCTGGGGAAAGAGCCGTCTTAAAAAAAATGGGTGAGCTCATATACGAATCAAACTTTCCATTTTTACTTGAAAAGTGGACGTTATCATAGCACTGTATCTGGATTTTTTTATCAAGAGGAAAATAGACAAGATAAGTAGATGTAACTCTCTTTAAACAGAGTCTGACCTATCCATTTTGCCAGACTTGCACTCCATCATAAGTCACTCATTTATTTGATATTTCTGGTCCTTCCTCTGGGTGGTATCATTTTTATTTATACTAGTTCTAGTTTGCATTTCTTGGTGATGAAGATTAATCTTTTTCTCATAGATTCTTCAGCTAAAAATATTCTTTATTCATTACCAAGAATAAATTTAAAAGGAAATCTATCAATGTTGCAATTTGGCAAGCTTAAAGCATAGCTGATATGCAAAGATTTGTTTTCCTGAATCAAAATCAAATGAACATAAAATTTTAGGTCATATATTTGGTATTTGGGAGGTTAAAAGAAATGTATATATTAATTTTCATAAAACATAAAAAAGCCCCTTTCCTCACTTTATCCCACTGCTCTTTCCCACAACTTCCTTTATCCCACTGCTGTCTTACATTTTCCTACATAATTTACAATTCTCTGAAATTATCTTTAGTATTTATGTCCCTGGTTATTCCATATTGGATTTTATTGATATTCATACTTAGTTAATAACAGTGATTTTTGTGAGATATTTAACCTGTGTGAATAATCAATGTGGATACACTGAATCTGGGTTATTTTTAAGGTGATAGCATAACCTCTTTTTATAACCCCATAGAATACATGCCCAGTGGGCTACATTCCAAAGTGTCACAGAGAGTTGGATATGACTTAACTGAGCGCAAGCACTGACAAACATGTTAGATGGAACTTAAGGAGAATTGTGTTCATGTAATAGAAAAGATTTTCCAAAGTACACCACCTATATAAAGCAAAGAGAAATATACCCATTACCAATCATCTGCCTCCTCTGAATCTTTATTCAAAGAAAAATTTAAAAAGTATTACCAATGGAATATGGACTATTGGAAAGAAGGATAGAAAGGTATTCATAACACAGGTAGAAGCCAGGTTTAGGAAACTAACAAAGACATAGTTTTTTAGAGCTGTGAGGGAAAGAAGGAGCAAAAATTCTTTGAGAAAGAAGAGGCAAAAATTCTTTAGGACATTCAGAGCCAGAGATAGGCATGTGGCTAGAGAGATGACAGGGTAACAAAAGGAGAAGAAACAGAGGAAGTTCAGTTCAGTTCAGTTCAGTCACTCAGTCGTGTCCGACTCTTTGCGACCCCATGAATCACAGCATGCCAGGCCTCCCTGTCCATCACCACTCGCAGAGTTTACTCAAACTCACATCCATCGAGTTGGTGATGCCATCCAGCCATCTCATCCTCTATCATCCCCTTCTCCTCCTGCCCCCAATCCCTCCCAATATCAGGGTCTTTTCCAATGAGTCAGTTCTTTGCATCAGGTGGCCAAAGGATTGGAGTTTCAGCTTTAGCATCATTCCTTCCAATGAACACCCAGGACAGATCTCTTTTAGAATGGACTGGTTGGATCTCCTTGCAGTCCAAGGGACTCTCAAGAGTCTTCTCCAACACCACAGTTCAAACTCATCAATTCTTCAGAGCTCAGCTTTCTTCAACAGTCCAACTCTCACATCCATACATGACCACTGGAAAAACCATAGCCTTGACTAGATGGACCTTTGTTGGCAAAGTAATGTCTCTGCTTTTCAATATGCTATCTAGGTTGGTCATAACTTTCCTTCCAAGGAGTAAGCGTCTTTTAATTTCACGGCTGAAATCACCATCTGCAGTGATTTTGGAGCCCCCAAAAATAAAGTCTGACACTGTTTCCACTGTTTCCCCGTCTATTTCCCATGAAGTGATGGGACCAGATGCCATGATGTTTGTGGTCTGAATGCTGAGCTTTAAGCCAACTTTTTCGCTCTCCTCTTTCACTTTCTTCGGGAGGCTCTTTAGTTCCTCTTCACTTTCTGCCATAACAGTGGTGTCATCTAATATCTGAGGTTATTGATATTTCTCCTGGAAATCTTGAATCCAGCTTATGCTTCTTCCAGCCAAGCATTTTTCATAATGTACTCTGCATATAATTTAAATAAGCAGGGTGACAATATACAGCCTTGACGTACTCCTTTTCCTATTTGGAACCAGTCTGTTGTTCCATGTCCAGTTCGAACTGTTGCTTCCTTACCCGCACACAGGTTTCTCAAGAGGCAGGTCAGGTGGTCTGGTATTCCCATTTCTTTCAGAATTTTCCACAGTTTATTGTTATCCACACAGTCAAAGGCTTTGGCATAGTTAATAAAACAGAAATAGATGTTTTTCTGGAACTCTCTTGCTTTTTCCATGATCCAGCAGATGTTGGCAATTTGATCTCTGGTTCCTCTTCCTTCTCTAAAACCAGCTTGAACATCTGGAAGTTCATGGTTCACGTATTGCTGAAGCCTGGATTGGAGAATTTTGAGCATTATTTTACTAGCATGTGAGATGAGGTCAATTGTGTGGTAGTTGAGCATTCTTTGGAATTGGAATGAAAACAGAGGAAGTTAAGGGGTAGAAATTGAAGAAAGTTTAAAAAAAGACATCTGAAATATGGTGGCCTTATGACTATTACAAATAAAATATCACACTCAGCACTTAGTAAAACTATTGTGATAGTTTACGTCACATTGTCCATTTTAAAGGACTATTCTTCTTATAATATTTGACCACATATGTATTATTCTAAGTCATAAAAGAAATTAAAACAGTTTAGAAACCACTATTTTCTTTTTGAGAGAATTTACTTTATTTTGATAATGTATGCTAAGTCACTTCAGTCATGTCTGACTCTGTGACCCCATGGACTGTAGCCCACCAGGCTCCTCTGTCCATAGGATTTTTTCAATAATACTATTCCATATTATGCTGCAAAGGATCTCTTAGAGCCATTATCTATATGACAAGATTTTCATAAAAAGTTTATAGAGGACAAACTAAGTATATTCAATGTAAGTAGGTGTGTTTTATCTCAAAGAAAGCAGATATTCACATCTGGAATAAGTATTATCAGGGATACTTCAGTTCAGTTGCTCAGTCGTGTCAGACTCTTTGAAACCCCATGAACTGCAGCATGCCAGGCCTCCCTGCCCATCACCAGCTCCTGCAGTTTACCCAAAATCCTGTCCATAGAGTTAGTGATGCCATCTAACCATCTCATGTTCTGTCGTCCCCTTCTCCTGCTGCCCTCAATCTTTTCCAACATCAGGGTCTTCTCAAATGACTCAGTTCTTTGCATCAGGTGGCCAAAGTATTGGAGTTTAAGCTTCAACATCAGTCCTTCCAATGAACACCCAGGACTGATCTCCTTTAGGATGGACTGGTTGAATCTCCTTGCAATCCAAGGGACTCTCAAGAGTCTTCTCCAACACCACAGTTCAAAAGCATCAATTCTTTGGCACTCAGCTTTCTTCACAGTCCAACTCTCACATCCATGCATGACTACTGGAAAATCCATAGCCTTGACTAGACAGACCTTTGTTGGCAAAGTAATGTCTCTGCTTTTTAATATGCTGTCTAGGTTGGTCATAACTTTCCTTCCAAGGATACTTAAATTATTAGTCCAATTTACAGCCACAAGAACTTCAGCCACAGTCACACCAGGAAATAGCCAGCATGCAATAGGCTCCTTTATGTTCATCTTATTTAAAGAGATGGCCAAAAGTTCATCTGTTATCAAATTTGTTTCCCAGTATTACACAGCATTGTCCCTATAAAACCTTGAGGGACGCTGGAGATAGAGAGAAAAATGGCCCTCCTCAAGTAACATGGTTACTGGAGTGCCTGGTCAACAATGATATTGAACTAGAAGCTGGTGCCCTGACTCTTGAATTGGTGGTTTGGACATGCCAATGCTTTAGGGATATATTGTTATCCACATAATATTATCAGCATGCTTCATTTATTGTTACAAACACACTGTTTTTGTTAAAACTCAATTTCATTGTAGGGGAAGAACATATTTAAAGGAAAATTGTACAAGATTCTTTTGCTTATGGTGCACTTTTTATTATGAGAAAAATGTGCCTCAAAACCAAAATATCAAAGACAATGAAGTTCAACTGAATTACTGAATGTAATTAAATTACTTTGCTGTACACCTGAAACTAACACAAAATTGTAAATCAACTATATTGCAATAAAATTTTTTAAAGAAAGAAAACAAACAAAAAAATAAATCAATGCCATTTGAGTACTAAATATATACATATATTTAATATATATATTTATATATGCATGTATACATATATATATGTAAAAGACAGTGAAGTTGAGAGTGTTAACATTTACAATATACACAATGGTAAATAATTTTTCATCTTTAACATTTGACCACCAGAGCAAAGGAAAATATTTTAAATTCAACAAGTACTATTTCTTTTAACAGCATATAATAGATACATTTAGCATACATTAAACTACATATTTAAAGTCTACAGCTTGACCAGATATACACCTGTGAATTCATCACCGTTTTCAAAGGAATTAATTTATCCACCACTCTCAAAAGTTTCTTGTGCCTTTTTGAGGTCTCCTCTCCTGCCTGTCCAGATGCCATCCCATTTCCAGTCAACTGCTGCCCTACTTTATGCCTTTACAGATTGGTTTGCATTTTATAGAATTTTATACAAATGAAATAATACAGCACATACTATTTTTTCTGGCTTTTAAAATTCTGCATAATTATTTTGAGATTCACTCATTTATTTGCATGCGTGCAATAATTTATCATTTTTATTGATGAGTAGTATCCCAATGTATGGAGATACCACAATATATTTAAACCTTTATTTGTTGACAGACATTTGAGTTGTTTCAAGATTTGAAGCAATTACAAGTGACGTTCCTGTGAACATTCATGTACATGTATTGGGATGGATTTATGCTTTCATCTATCTTGAGGAAATATCTAGGAATTATATGACTGTATCATATGATAGGTCTAACTTTTGGAAAGTGCTAGACTATTTTTGAGTGTCTGTATTATTTTATATTCCATCAGCAGTATATGAGAGATACTATGTCTTCACCTTCTTTTCTAAAATTGATATCTTTTTAATTTTAACCATTTTAGTAATTTTTGGAGGTATCACATGGTGATCATAATCTGTATTTCTCTAATGATGTTCAACGTCTTTTCCTGTACATGTTTACCATCTATCTATCTTCTTCCATGAGGGGTTTATTCAAACCCTTAACTCACATTTTTGTTGAGCCGCTATCTTATTAAGTTTTGGAACTCTATATAATCTGGATACATTTTTCAGATATATGACTTGGAAATATGTCTTTTAAGTCTATGGGTTGCTTTTTCATTCTCTTAATGTTGTCTTTTAAGAGCAAACATTTTCAATTTTGATAAAGTTCAGTTTATCAATTTTACTGCTATGTATTGTTACATGGTAGCTAAGAAATCTTTGACTAAACAAAGATCACATAAACTTTTCTCCTAGGTTTTCTCCCAGAACTTTTTAGTTTTAGGTTCCACATTACAGTGTGTAATCCAATCTCAGTCAATTTTTGTATATAGTATGAGATATGAAATGAAGTGTTTTGGTTCTGCATATATATGGAAGTGTTCGGTATCATTTTTGAAAACACTAATACTTATCCACCGAATTGCTTTTTTATTTTTGTCAATAATCAGTTGTCCATATATGTATAGATATTTTGGGGGTCTCTTCTCTATTTTATTAATCATCCATTTGTCTTTATGCCAATCTCACACTGTCTTAATTAATACAGCCTTATAATTTAAAAATGTGTCTTGAAATCAGGAAGTANTATGTATTTTACATATTTTGTCATATTTATACCTAACTGTTTCTTATTTTGATGCTATGATAAATGGTATTATTTTACAATTTCTAATTGTTCACTGCTAGTAAACATAAATGCAATTGATTTTATATATTAATCTCACATCTTGCAAAATTCCTAAAATAAATTATTATTTCTGAGTTCTTTGTAAATTCCAATAGTTTTTTTAAATATATGCAATCATATAATCTGCAAATAAAGATAATTTTTATTTCTTTCTTTCCAGATGCCTTTTACTCTTTGACTTGAATTGCTGAACTGACTTGAGCTTCCAGTATAATGATGAATAGCAATGGTAGATCAGAAATACTTTCTTAATATTGGGGGAAAGCACTCAATCTTTTACCAGTAAGTGTGATTTTAATTGTAAGTTTTTCATTTCTGCCTTTTATCAGTATAAGAGATTTCCTTCCACTTCTAGTTTACTGAAGGCTTCTGTCAGGAATGGATGTTATAGCTTGCTAAATTTTTTTCTGCATTGACTGGAGAGACAATATGGTATCTCTCTTTTACTGGTTTAAGTTATATTGATTGGCTATTTTAAAAATTAAACTGACCTTGCATTCTAGAGATAAATTCCACTTATTCATTAGTTCAGATCAGTTCAGTTGCTCAGTCATGTCCGACTCTTTGTGACCCCATGAATTGTAGCATGCCAGGCTTCCCTGTCCATCACCAACTCTCAGAGTTCACTCATACTCACGTCCATTGAGTTGGTGATGCCATCCAGCCATCTCATCCTCTGTCGTCCCCTTTTCCTCCTGCCCCCAATCCCTCCCAGCATCAGAATCTTTTCCAATGAGTCAACTCTTCTCATGAGGTGAGCAAAGTACTGGAGTTTCAGCTTTAGCATCAGTCATTAGTTAATATCCTTTCATATATTATTGAACTTTATTTCCTAATATTCTGTTTAGAATAGTTACATCTGTGTCCTGAGGTTTATTTGTCCACAGTTACCTTTCCTTGTAAAGCCTTTATATGATTTAGGAAACAGGACTTCAAGAACAGCACAGCAGCTTGAAGCTCATGAAGTTTGTGGTACCCCACAAAAATGGTAATTTTTACTCTAAGAAAGACGGGGATCCACATTGGGGGTTGAAAAAAAGTGCGTGGTTTAAAACCTTTATTCTACAGTCTTGAGTGAATATACTATCGAATAAGATGATATATACGGACACATAAGTAGGGAGGTTACTAAATAATCTGGGTGAGAGATGATGGGCCTTGCACTTGGGTAATGATAATGGATGAGTGAAACATAATCAAATTCTGATTGTACACTCAAAGCAGAGCTGAAAATATTTGCTTGTGTATAAAGGCAATAAGAAAAACACAGGAGTCAAAGTGGGATCATTGTAACCTCACTGGTTTAAATAAAGTAGCTACCATTAAGGACTCAGACATAATCCAAACTCCACGTATGAATTTGGCATGTAAGCTGTATTAAAAAAAAAAAAAAAAAAAAAAAACTATGAGAACACCTACGGTGAGTATAGAGAAAAGAGGAATTTTAAGGATCTGCCACTGATATTTACAGGAGTCCAGACACATTGTGAGAGTTTTTCATATGTTATTTTGTGGCCATTAACAGTATTTTACAGCTTTGAGATTGCACTAGCAACACATTCAAGCTGACTCATAAGATACTGAAGAAACAAGCCAACACATAACACTTTAGATTTCTATTTGGGGCTTCCCTGGTAGCTCAGTCAGTAAAGAATCTGCCTGCAGCGAATGAGACCGGGGTTCAATTCCTGGGTTAGGAAGATACCCTGGAGAAGGAAATGGTAACCCACTCCAGTATTCTTGTCTGGAGAATCCCATGGACAGAGGAGCCCATTGGGTCACAAGAGTTGCTAAGTGACTAAGTGACTTAGCGATAGGACTTAGCCACTAAACCATAACCAGTCATGCACTATATTTAGAGTTTTGAACACTTAGCAGCATTGCTGGATGAATATCAAGAGTGAAGGTTTTTGCTAACTTATGACTCATCAGGATATTTCTGATTTAATGTGATTTTTTAAGAGGAGGTTTTTTTCCTTTCTGTTAGTCTGGACTAATAATTGTGTATTTCAGGTTTTCATTACCAATGACATAATAGGCCACTGGACAAGATAAATAAATTTGGCAGATAAAATGAAAATGGAAGTATCATTCAATTTAAATAAAAAGTTTCTCAATTATATACAAGCACAATAGCAATACCTACTATCATGGGCAACTTTCTGTACATCAGAACGAATACAGAAAACAGATTTTTCAAGTTTCAAGCCGTCTTCCTGTTCTCAGTAAGCTGAAAAGACAAAGCTAACAAACTCCATCACTGTCATTTGTTTCAAACATATCCAACTGAGGAAAGACCTCCATTTTTTTTAATTCACTTGACTTGAATTTTAAAATTTGTAAAAGTAGTGTATAATTTCAGAAAAGCAAAATTCACACTATTGTCTAAGTAACTGGAGACTTACTTAGAAGTAAATAAATAAATGTTTTACAGTATACAGGTACTAATTTTTGACCTAATTTGACCTACTAATTTGCATGGAATGCAAATGTTAATTAGATATGACTACAGACAAAAGTATTGGTAGCCACAAGTTCTACTTCACTTCCTTTACATTATTTTTATACTTGGTGATTCTCAAAGTGTTGTCTCTTGACTTGAACCATCAACTTCTTAGAAACAGGCAGTGTCAAGCCCACTTCAGACCTACTGAGTCAGTAGCTCTGGGGCAGAGCACCAGGATCTGTGTTTTATCAAGCCAGTTAAATGATTTTGATTTAAAGTTTGAGAACCACTGAGCTAGGTAAAACACTCATGGAAGAAGAATAAAATGAAGGAGAAAGGAGAAAGATCTTTTCAGAAGATCATCCTGTATTAATGAGAACCTTATGTGTACTAGATATTGCATTAGAGACTTTACATATATTTTTGCTTTTACAATCATCTTGCAAGGTAGCTATTGTTATCTCCATTTAACAACAAGTAAAGTCAATCTCATACAGGTTAAAATAAATTTTAAAAAAACCCATTTCACTTTTCTAAAAATACTGATATTTTTCTTATTCTATGTTTCATTAACTTTCAGGGGGAAAAAATGATAGAAAACTTCAAATCTCTACAAAATAGGAAAGCGGAAGCATCCACTGATGTAAATACCTTTTCAGGACTTTTCTGTCCTGTTAAATTTTTGTAATCAAGTGTCAACTTAATTCAATGATATTCCGTTGTTAAGGATCCTACTGAAATTAAGAATCAAAATGATATAATCTATAAAAATTAAAAGCCAGTAGTAGTAAGACTTGCTTAACAGATCATCTTTATTCTCAGTGAAAGGGGAAAAAGTTAACTAAGAATACAAACCAAATTTGTAAGTAAGAGGAAAAATTCAAAAGACTTTTAAAGCATATCATTTTTAAAGTTATCAGATAAGCATAGTAGGTGCAGGTTAACTTTTCCTTAGAAAAAGTATGTAAAGAAAACATGTAAGGCTTCATTTATGAAACAACATTCACTTGAAATAGAGAAAAATATGGACACTGAATGTCCATTGCATCTAAAAATGCCACAAACATTCAATAATAATTTTTACTCCAACCTATCAATATCATTTTTGACTTACCTCTCAGTAAAAGTTAGGACATAATCTCTTTCAAAAGGCAATTCTGTTATACATTTTCTGCCCGTGATACATTTCTTGGTAGTCCACAAATAATTGCCCCTTGGATGCAGTAGATGTTCAAGTGTGCTAATCTAACAATGAATATAATGCTGGGAAGCTCTTTGCAAAAGATAATTCATTTAAGTCATGTCAGCATCAATATATATTTTTCCTTCCTGAGTCATTCTCAATAACAACAGAAATCATCGTTAAGGGTTTCCCCACTCACCGATACTAAACAAATCACAGAACAACCTGATGTGTAAATACAGGTAATAACTTGGAGTAGAATGCAGAAATAAAATTCAGGTGAACTGTTGCAGAAGATGTACACCTAAGGAAAAGAAATATTTTGATAGACAAGCCATAGTCTGTTGTGCCAGAAATATATGGAAACATTCTTCAGTTTTCTGACTTCATGTGTTGGCTTAGAGAAATAACTTGAACCAACTATTAAATACATATTTAATATGTATTAAATATGAGGAAACTAACACTTTGTTACAGGTTAAACTTTTTTTTTCTTTATCTCCTGTGTTCATTTTTGTGCTCTTGGAAGAAAATCTCAAGATTCTGAAGTAAATCATTGGAAGAGAAATAAGTGAATGAATTCCTAATTAACCTCTTTTCATCAGTTTCTGTCTTTAAAGTAATTGAAGAGGGCAGGGACATACAATGAGGCAGACCACAGAGGATTTTGAGGGCAATGTAACTATTCTGTGTCATATTGCAATGGTGGATACATTCCATTATATTTACTTAACCAAACCAATAGAATGTGCAACCCAATGGGTGAATTCTAAGGTAAACTACAAATTTGAGTACAATAATATGCTGATTCAAGTTCACTGATCATAGCAAATGTACCACTGTGGTACATGATGTCCATAGAAGGAGAGTTTATACATGTGTGGTGACAGAGGATATATGGGAACTGCCTCTATGTTTCACTAAAACATCTCTAAAAAATAAAACTTATTAATTTAAAGGGGAATACATGGAAAAAAGAAGCATCAGAAAAAAGTCTGAAGATAAAATATTTTATATAAAATATTTATGCTTTGATAATATCTATACTTTCTAAACTCTGTTTTCTAACTTTAAAAAAATGTATATTATGTAAATTCAGTAATTCTAAATAACTCATTTAAAAGAAAAAACATGGGTATATGTTCTATGTCAAGTACCATCTAAGGTACTAAAGATTCACTGATTAATTAATGTGGCCATAGCTACTATGAAGCAAATATATCTATGACCGTATCAATCAAAAAAATAAAAACAGTGGATAAATGGCGAATCCATTAACTCTTATTAATAGTTTCTTGATTAGGGATGGAACCCATGTTCCCTCCAGTGGAAGAACCTGGAAATCCTTGCTTACCTTGCTTTATTTTAAAATATTTAAGGCATGTCTCCTAGATATATTAATCACATAAAGATAATAGACAATATTGTGCACGGATTTCTTGTTCCTTATATTGTCATTTAAATTGTGACATTCTACACCTTCTCCTCTGAATTATTTCATTATACTGTATTAGTGTTATCTTAAATGCCAATGACTTTCAAAACAATCTCTCCAGATAAGATCTACCTCACATTAAGGAAAATTTATCATTGCTTCCAACACCTATATACCCTTGCTTATTTTCTTCTTCTTCCTGCCAGGATCTGTGACTCTCTGCCTGAAGGCAGAGTTTGTTGGCAGAAGCATGCTAGAGTCTTGCAGGAAGGTTATGCCACAAGTGTGATGAGTAAGGTGTGAGGACGAAGCCTCAACCAAGTACAGAGCAGGTAGTGGATAAATACCCCAGCAGCCTTGCCCTTCAGGGGGAACCGTTCTGAGGCATATTCTACAGTCTGTCATCAGACTCACCCAAGTGGGACAAAACCCTGATTATGCTGCACAGGTAACTTGCTAATAGCATTCTGTTTATTAACTTACTTCTCTTTCCATTCTCACTTCTCTACTCCTCTCGGTGTTTCCTGAGATTAATTCCCATATAAACTATCTGTATACAAAGCCAAGGCCCATATATCTAGATGTCCCATAGGCAGCTAATTTTCAAAGTGTACAAAACCAAACTCATCTTCTCTGGATATCTGGACTGAATATTTTAGATATCAATAAACAGTGCCAACATTCACACTGATAAACAACACTGAGTATCATTTTAGATTCTACTCTTCTTTCTCCTCCAATTCCTGTCACCAAAACCTTTCAATTCTAACTTTTCAGTATCTCTCAAATCTGCCCATTTTCTGCATTAGTGTGACCTATACCTTAGTTCAGGTTCTAACCAATATTGATGAACTGAATCAATTGGTCTTCTTTATAGAAGATCCATTTATCAGTATCCTAACTCCTTCACTTTTATGCCAGCCCCAGTAGCCCCAGTATACACAGTATAACATGACACTGATCTTTAGGACAGAAGGAAGGGAAGGAAAAAAGGAAGAAAGGGAATGAGGAAAGAAGGGAGAATAAAAAGAGAGATGAATAAAGAGAGCTTATTATCAATCTGCTTAAAACCAAACAATGATTGAACATTGCTTTCAGGTTAAAATTCAAATTCCATGAGCATGGTATACCAGCTATCTAGTCTTTCCTGAACAAAAATTTCAGTCCATCCACTTGACACATAACTACACTGAATACTGTATAATTCACAAAAGATTCCATGCTGTCCTTTACCCCAATGTTTTCAAAGAATTTGTACTAAAATAAGAGAGACTCAGAGACCACACTCTGTTTCTTAAAGCTAACTCATTAAGGCTCAATTCTACTGTGACCTGCTTGATGACATCTTTTCTGATTCACTTCAAATCCAAAGACTGGCTTAGGTGTGCTTTCTGTTTGCTCATATTGTGCCATGTGCAAGACACTGAGCAAAATATTGGGGAAAATATGAAAATAAAATATAGTCCCTGCTTTCACAGAATACACAGTCTAACATACAGTCTAGAATACAAATTGAAGAAATTTATTTGAAGTGAGATGTGAAAAAAATTCACTGAAAAGTACAAAATATCAAGATTTCTAACAAAAAATATCCAGAATTTTCAAAGCTGATTTTTTACAAAATGATTTTGGAATTATAACTTGAAATTTGTAACGACTCCCTGATGTTTCTTTGAACCTCCTCTCCCTTTCTTCAGTCCACATGGTTCAATCTGACCCAATCTTAGGTTTCATGGGTGGACATGTAATTCAGACCTGATCAATCAGCACAGTCCATCTCCTTGACCATAGTGATTGGTTCAGGATTGGTCGTGTGATTCAAGTTGGTCCAGCGATTCTCAACCCTAAGAGTTTTAGTGAACTACGAAAGAGAAGCTCTTTACTGAGATTGCTTAGCTCTGTAGGATGAAAAGCTCAGACCAACAGGGCCCAACATATCAAATGAGCCAGTTGGAGAATGAAGCCAGTACAGAGGAAAATGGAGCCAAATGATGGAGAGACTTGAGTCCTGATGACAATGTTTGTGCCCCTGGATCAAACCGTGCCTGAAGCTAGTATATCCCCTGGACTTTTCAGTTATGTGAATCAATAAATACCCTTCTTTGCTTAAGTTAAAAAAAAAAAAAGAAAGAAATTTCAGTATCCTCAGCAATTATTCATGTAAAATATAAGCTGTTTATTTATGACATCCTGCCTAGAAATAAAGAGAGGGACATTTAGAAAAATAAGTGATTTTCAACTGAAGAAAAACATTAATAGTCCTAAATTATTGAATATTGAGGATTGCTTGCAACATAGATAAGAATTACAAGTATATGAATTGCTTTAAGGATAGAAATTCATTTCCTGTTTTTTATTTATTGAACATTTTAAATGAGAAAATAATAGAACATTAAACAAACATAGCACTGCATAATGAAAAATTAGGAAATGCTTAAAAAAAAAAAAAAGACAATCTCTTCAAACTCTAGTAGAAGGAATGGTTAGTAAAGGAAAATTTGTGTGGGTAAGGTACTCTGGAAAAATCAATTGATAGAACTGGAACCATAATTCCTCATGTTTCCAATCATCAAATAGGAGTTGACCCCGGATGCTTTCAATCGTCTCTGTCCGAATCTTTCCATTTGAGTTAATAAAGCTCTGTATAAATTTGCCAACACAAGCTGCAGCCCAAAGCCCTGGTGTAATTAGTTGATGTATTAATTTGCCAGCTAGATGTGAATTGAGCATTACTATCATGGATTATAATGCCAAACACTAGCAGTAAAAGCCTTAAAGGAGGTTAAAAAATATAGGTTATATTCAGTCTTGAACTACTCAATGAAATTTTTAACATAGTAGACAAACAATTTTCTATAAGGGAAGTCAAGCCTCCTCTCCACAGAAAAGCTGGCATCCAGTAGCATAAACAAACGAATCAGACATCAGCAACACCATAACTATCACAGAAAAAAAAAAAAGACTGAAAAGAAAAATGCTAACAATAAAACTATGCCACAGTAATTTAACTCAAATATTCTGTGTGTTACTAACTGATGTATTATTAAAATTCCATTTAGCTAAATGTTAAATCTACAAAGAGAGAATATGTGAACTGTTACATTTGATTTATGTTTTTTCTTAATTTTTGTATCTTCTCATAATGAAAGTATTATTTTATGTAGATTGGAAAAAAATAAATATAGCCATTAATATTAAAAACCATAATTTAGTTAGATAAATGCAAGTCATCAGTAACCTCACTGTAAATCAAAAATTGAATTAATCACAAACACAATTTGGAAAATACCTTTAGGAGTCAACTTCATAGGAAAATGGATGCAAAATTCATTAATCTATCCTCCCCCCCCTTTTACTGCCTTGTCTTCAGTACTTCATTTTAATTTTGCGCTATGATATAGGCACAAATATGACATGCAAGACCACAGCAATATGTCACTGAGAATTGTGCCTCAGACACAGTATAGACTTAAATATTGTGGAAAGAAGAGTTAAATGAATGAGTATTGAGCTCCAGCATTGCCCATGAGAAGCTAATAACATGACACAAATATATAATGAATACAGATGGTTGTTCTCATGAATAGGTTGTTTGTACTCATTGCCAAAAAAAGAATTAATGTTCTATTTCAGGCCATAGAATTAATACACACATTTGGGAAGCAGGAGGTAAAACCTACAAGATGCAATGGACAAAAGTCAACAGAAAAATATTCTCACCTCACCCCAATACAAGCCAGAATGAAAGGACAAAATCATTAGAAAAATAAACACTGTTCTAGACAAAGTTTAACCAATAGCTTTAGAATCTACAAATAAAGACACAAAATACCCATAATAATCAGTTTCAACAAGTCTGTTGTTTTTTTTTTTTCACTGATTTACATTTTTTGCCATTGAAAATATGGCCTGAGGACCCTATTTGATTTCCTAATGCCCAAGAGATTCTTATCTCCTAACTTTAAAGTAAACAAACAAATGTGGTTTGTAAGACTCAATCTACAGGACAATGGTATCTTGAAAACTGTAACATAAGTTACCTGGAATCATGTTGCTGCTGCTGCTGCTGCTGCTGCTGTCTGTTCAGTCGTGTCAGACTCTGTGCATTAGGGAAGTGAAACTCTAACCTGCAATCTGTCAACATGTAAGACTCCAGAACATAAACCATGATTCCAGTCTCTTCCCCACACCTGTTTCTTATGGTTATATTTATCTCAGTATCTGCATCTACAAACTGTGTTTACCTAGTGCTAACCTAGTTGCAAAACTTAATCTTATCATAGTTACATGGAAATGATCTCCTAACACCAACAATTTCAGAAATTTCATATTTTATTAATGACTTGGGATGCAGCAAAAGGTAAGATAGGACATAGCAATGCATGTATACTGTATGCTCAGTCATTTCTGACTCTGCAGACCCATGGACTGTAACTCGCCAGGCTCCTCTGTCCATGGAATTTCCCAGACAAGAATTCTGAAATGGGTTACCATTTTCTACTCTGGGGGATCTCCCCAACTCAGAACCTGGGTTTCTTGCATGTCCTGCATTGGCAGGTAGATTCTTTACCACTGGGCCACCTGGGAAGCCCAGGACAATGCAATAGTCTTTCACAGTTATATTTATTCTATTCCCTTTTCTCTTTCCATGGCCCAATTATCACCAAGTATAGCAAATAAACTCTCTACTTTATCTTATACTGATTTTCTGTATATTTTGTACTGATTTCCTTTTTTTTTTCCCCAAGCCACAAGAAAACAAACAACAGAATAGACTTTTGCTGATATTTTTCCCCTACCAAGAAATAGGAGTAAAATAATCCAGTATTCTGGCTATATATAATTTGTCATCCCTAGTCATAAATCCTTTTTATGAATATTCCTTCTGATCCTTTTTTTTCTTCTTTTGTTAGTCCCATTATATGTACATTATATATTTCACAGTTGTCTCATAGTTCTTAAATATTCCTTTCTGTTTTTACTTTCAGTCCTTTATCTCCTTGGTTTTCAGTTTTGGTAGTTTCTGTTGAAATATCCTCAAACTCAGACATTCTTTTCTCAGATATGACTGATCTATTAACCAGGGGGCTTCCCTGATGGCTCAGATGGTAAAGAAACTGCCTGCAATGCAGGAGACCGAGATTTGACCCTCGGGTCAGGAAGATCCCCTGGAGAAGGAAATGGTTGTTCACTCAAGTATTCTTGCCGAGAGAACTCCATGGACAGAAGAGTCTGGTGGGCTACAGTCCACAGGGTCACAAAGAGTCAGACACGACTGAGCAACAAACGCATGACTGAGCATCCTTTATTTCTGTCACAATATTTTTATCTCTAGCATCTCTTTTTTATTCTTTCTTAAAACTCTCCTTCTCACCATGTATATTACCCACCTCTTCTTGCATGTTGCCTACTTTTTCCATTAGAATCCTTATCATACAAATTATAGTTCTTTTAAATTCCTAGTCTAATCATTTTAACATTCCTTCCGTATATGAGTCTGGTTCTGTAGCTTGCTCTTTCTTGTCAAAGTATGTTTTTGTCTTTTAATATGCGTTATAATATGTTATTGAAAACTAGGTGAAAGGAACTATAATAAATAGGTGTTTAGTAATGTGGCAGCAAATTGTGGGGAGAGGGGAATGTTCTGTAGTCCTTGATTAAGTCTCAGCCTTCTAGTGAGCCTGTGCTCTTGAACTGTGAACTTCACAGTGCTTCTCAGTACTCCACCCACTCCTTAAATTAGGAAAAGATTGCTACAGGGCACTAGAGTTGAGTATTTCTCTTCCTCAGGTTAGTTAGGCTCTCATCAAATCCCAACAGTTTAGGCTCTAGTAAAATGATTTCTCTCAAAGGCAGGCTTTATTAACTATAGCATTCTCTAATATGTTTCAGATGGTTACTTTTTCCCTCCTCCTGCTGGAAGCCCATAAAGCTTTTTCTCCAACCTTTATGGTTATAACCTGGCAGATCCTGGAGGTAAAACTCAAGGAAATATGAAAATATCTGCCTTCCTCAAACTTGATGCCTACTGGAGTATTTAACTATGACTTGTCTACAGTGAGCCTCCAGCAATTTGTCAGTTGAGATTTGGGGTTTTGTACATTAGTAGTAGTTCCCATTGAGGTTTCTGCTCTAAGAAATTGTTATCGTCTATATGTGCCTGTCTTTCCCATGTTAGGAGCAGTGGTTTGCCTTGTGATCTGAACTCTCTGATGGATCAATGAAGAGTTGTTAATTTTCAGTTTGTGCAACTTTTTACCTGTTGCTTGGGTGGAGTGATAATTTACATGCTGTACTGGAAACCGGAAGCCACTCAAATCCTTTTTCTAATTTTCTCTCTCTTCATCTGAATTCATCTGAGAGGCTGAACTCTGAAGACTATGTCATGATGGTACTTTGCCTCTGCTTAGGTTTGATCAATGAGAGATGCACGTATCAGAGGATTAAATGAGATAGGCAGGTCTATTTCTTTCCTGGTTTCCCCCTCTGTTTCATTGTAAGGTCCCTGGCAATCATTCAGCATTCTATTAACAAGCCCTTTGCCTTGAGCAGTTCTCCTCCTCAACGACTCTCTGGGCTAGAATATCACTCCATCTTCTTGTCGCAGGAATGCCACGGGTAGCAATTGGCTCCTTTCATTGCTGATCTGTTTGTCTCACCATTAATGTGAATTGCTTGCAATAATTTTCTCACTAAAATCATCTTCATTTGAGCTGTTTGGGATGAATTCTACTTCTAACTGAAATCAACTAAATAGAAATAGGACATAGAACAATAACGCAACTAAGTGTTGGCTATTTCTTGACTCTGCCATTCCACTGAGATGTAACAGAGGGATCGGCATGGTGTTGTAAGAATCACAATATTTTAACAAAAAAGTTTAGAAAAAGTGCATGACTTTAGAGAAATTGAGTTAAAATCTCATAAGTCACATATATCCAACTTTCTGGAATCAAATTGGCTATGTTTAAATTAAGTCGATTTAACTTTCAAAAGATCCATGGCTCACCCTGGTAATCCCATATGCACACCTGAGGTTACTACTTACTATTATTTTTAGTAAGGAGTTGACTAGAACTGAGTTGATAGAACAATGAAGATACATGGCACTAAAACAACTCTTGTCAAAGTTACTTTCATGCTGCCAAACATTCTTCATCTCACTTGCTCTGTCTAAAACCAGCTTCAGAGATGGCCACCAGTACTTGAAATAATCTCTTCTCTGGGCATCACTCTCTCCAGGAGTTCCTTCTTCTGAACTAACTGATTTGCAGTAGTATGTTGTAGCTCAGCCTCATTTGCTCTCTCCTGCTTCTCATCTTCTACTTGCTCCTCTTCTTCTCCTGTTATAGTCCTCCTTGCTGTTGCTACTGCTGCTAAGTCAATTCAGTCATGTCTGACTCTGTGCGACCTGATAGACGGCAGCCCAACAGGCCTCCCGTCCCTGGGATTCTCCAGGTAAGAACGCTGGAGTGTGTTGCCATTTCCTTCTCCAGTGCATGAAAGTGAAAAGTGAAAGTGAAGTCACTCAGTCGTGTCCAACTCTTCATGACCTCATGGACTGCAGCGTACCAGGATCCTCCGTCCATAGGATTTTCCAGGCAAGAGTACTGGAGTAGGGTGCCATCACCTTCTCCGATAGTCCTCCTTAGGTAAGTGCATTCGATCACGTGTGTGTGTGTGTGTGTGTGTGTGAAAATCACTCAGTTGTGTCTGACTCTTTGTGACTTCATCGACTATACAGTCCATGGAATTCACCACTCCAGAATACTGGAGTAGGTAGCCGTTCCCTTCCCCAAGGTATCTTCCCAACCCAGGGATCAAGCCCAGGTCTCCCACATTGCAAGCAGATTCTTTACCAGCTGAGCCATGAGGGAAGTCTTCAATTACATGACGCTGAAATAAACACAACAAAGAGATCCAGAATTGCATATTTGTCTTTTTTCTTGACTTTGTACTCAAATGTCTCATATGTCTCAAATATAACCCACTCCAAATAGAACTAACCTTGCTCCTAAAATTTTTCCCAATTGAATAATTCACATCAAACTTCAACTTCTCAAGCCTGAAATTAAAATCATTCTTAAGTTTCTCTTCTCTGATTTCACCCCAATTACATCACACCCAACACATCAACAATTTGGATTTATGATTCTGATTCTAAAACTTATCTCAATTTCATCCTCTTCTCTTTACCTCCAGTGACAGCTTCCTAGTCCAGATACCACTATTCCTCGTCAAGTTTCAGTGAACAACTCTAAAGAGAATCAATGCTTCCTTTCTTACACAACTCAAATTAATTTTCCAAAGAGCATTAAGTATGTTCTTAAAACTTAAATTGGGTAATGTCACTTCCCTTCAAAGCCTTTGCATTGCACTTAGAATAAAACCTGAAGCTTCTTCTATGGTCTGTAGGACCTATCTGTTCTAAACATTAACCTATCTCAGTCATAACTTCCTAGAATATCACATTCTCTTCCCACTGCAGCTACATACATGTTTCTTTCAGTTGCTAAAAGATCCAAGCTCTTCCATGCTCAAAATTGTTGAACATGATGTTCCTTCTGCTGAAAACATTACCCTTTCTCTTTGCCTTACTAGTTCCATTTCATGAGTCAATCTCTTTGAAATGTCACTGTCAAAGACATATCTTCTTTATCCTTGTTTAAATTTAGGTTAGATTATAAGAAAAGAAGAATAAAAACTTCCTACCCAGTATCATCCATCTCAGTACTATGTTTTTTAATAATACTTGACTAAAACTTGTAATTCATGATTTCTTGTTTCCTTATGTTATTATTTTCTCCCACTAGAATGCAACCCAAAAGGGCCAGAGATCCTGTTTACTTATTCACTTTTTGTGCCACATTAGAATGAATAGTCCTAGAGTATCAAATAAATTATTTTAAAATTAATTTTCAATATTCAGAAACCTATTCTCTCCCTTTGTTTGCATGTGTTTATGTATTAACCTGCCATCTTATATTTTCATTGCTAAATAATTTATTTTATCTTCTTCAGAAAAATCTGTCACCAACATTATTTTCTACCCTACTATTCACTCAGTATGACTGATGAATAATGTACTTGGAGAAAAAGTTCAGGGCAATTGGCTTTGAGAAGGTTTAAATAGCTCCTTTAAATCATTTATTCTTCTTCCAATAAATTCAGTTCACTGAAATTATCAAATATGTACAGATTACACTCAAATACAAAGCCTGGTTCTTATATCTGACCAATAGTTAGTTTTTCTTATATCCTGTTTGTCAAGTAACCCACTTAAAATATCTTAAGAATCTAATAATCGAGGTTATGTTCTTTAGTGCATTCTCTTTACAAATAAAATTGTAAAGAGATACATTTTACAGAAAAAAAAAAAACTTAGTTTGCTTTTTTAAAATAAAATAGAATCTATATCAGTGTGCATACATGCTGACTCTTTGGGACCCTATGAACCATACCCTGGTAGTCTCCTCTGTCCATGAGATTTTTCCAGGCAAGAATATGGAGTGGGTTTTCATGCTCTTCTCCATACTAAAAAGCTACAAACCTGATGGAGTTCTAACAAAATAAAACACACATTTTATCTAGCTTAGTGGCAGGAAATAAGAGAGAGGAAGGGAAATTATAAGTTTCAGAGTATCAATGACTTTTTCTAGGAACTAGCTACCCACTAAAAGACCCTGTGCTGCACCAAAGGTGTAAAAAGAAAGCATAGCAATGCAGAATTAATCCAAGAAGACTTACTTGATCATTTTTAGCCAAATAAAAATATGAGAAAAGGGAACCAGTAATTCCAAGGAAAAGATGCATTGCTAATTGAAAGCATTTCCCCTAAAATCAGGAACAAGACAAGGGTGCCAACTCTCACCACTACTATTCAACATAGTTTTGGAAGTTTTAGCCACAGCAATCAGAGAAGAAAAAGAAATAAAAGGAATCCAGATGGGAAAAGTAGTAAAACTCTCACTGTTTGTAGATGACATGATCCTCTACATAGAAAGCCCTAAAGATTCCACCAGAAAATTATTAGAGCTAATCAATGAATACAGTAAAGTTGCAGGATATAAAATCAACACACAGATATCCCTTACATTCCTATACACTAACAATGAGAAAACAGAAAGAGAAATTAAAGAAACAATTCAATTCACCATTGCAATGAAAAGAATAAAATACTTAGGAATATATCTACCTAAAGAAACAAAAGACCTCTAAATAGAAAACGATAAAACACTGATGAAAGAAATCAAAGACGACACAAATAAATAGAGAACTATACCATTGGAAGAATCAATATAGTGAAAATGAGTATACTACCCAAAGCAATCTATAGATTCAATGCAATCCCTATCAAGCTAGCAACAGTGTTTTTCAGAGAAGTAGAACAAATAATTTCACAATTTGTATGAAAATACAAAAATCCTTGAATAGAAGAATCGATCTGGAGGAATCAACTTGCCTAATTTCAGACTACAAAGCCACAGTCATCAAGACAGTATGGTACTGGCACAAACAGAAATATAGATCAGTGGAACAAAATAGAAAGCCCAGAGATAAATCCATGCACCTATGGATGCCTTATCTTTGACAAAGGAGGCAAGAATATACAATAGAAAAAAGACAATCTCTTTAACAAGTGGTGCTGGGAAAACTGGTCAACCACTTGTAAAAGAATGAAACTAGAACACTTTCTAACACCATACACAAAAATAAACTCAAAATGGATTAAAGATCTAAATGTAACACCAGAAACTATAAAACTCCTAAAGGAAAACATAGGCAAAATATTCTCTGACATAAATCATAGCTGCTGCTGCTGCTAAGTCACTTCAGTCTTGTCCGACTCTGTGTAACCCCATAGATGGCAGCCCACCAGGCTCCCACACCCCTGGGATTCTCCAGGCAAGAACACTAGAGTGGGCTGCCATTTCCTTCTCCAATGCATGAAAGTGAAAAGTGAAACTGAAGTCGCTCAGTCGTGTCTGACTCTTAGCGACCCCATGGACTGCAGCCCACCAGGTTCCTCCATCCATGGGATTTTCCAGACAAGAGTACTGGAGTGGGGTGCCATTGCCTTCTCCTTAAATCGTAGCAAGATCCTCTATGACCCACCTCCCAGAATAATGGAAATAAAAGCAAAAATAAACAAATGGGACCTAATTAAACTTAAAAGCTTTTGCACAATGAAAGAAATAAGAAGGTGAAAAGACAGCCTTCAGAATGGGGAAAATAATAACAAATAAAGCAACTGACAAAGAACTAATCTCAATAATATACAAGCAACTCCTACAGCTCAATTCCAGAAAATTAAATGACCCTTCAAAAAATAGGCCAAAGAACTAAACAGACACTTCTCCAAAGAAGACATACAGATGGCTAACAAACACACGAAAAGATGTTCAACATCACTCATTATCAGCAATGACTCAGTAATCCCATTGCTGGGAAACCAGAGTTGAAAGAGACACGTGTACCCCAGTGTTCACTGCAGCACTGTTTACAATAGCCAGGACATGGAAGCAACCTAGATGTCCATTGGCAGAAAAATGGATTAAAAAGCTGTGGTACATATACACAATGGAATATTAGCCATTAGAAAGAATACACTTGAATCAGTTCTAATGAGGTGGATGAAACTGGAGCCTATTATACAGAGTGAAGTAAGTCAGAAAGAAAAACACCAATTCAGTATACTAATGCATATATATGGTATTTAGAAAGATAGTAACAATGACCCTATATGCGAGACAGCAAAAGAGACACAGATATAAAGAATAGTCTTTTAGACTCTGTGGGAGAAGGCGAGGGTGGGATGATTGAGAGAATAGCACTGAAACATGTATATTATCATATGTGAAACAGATCACCAGTCCAGGTTCAATGCATGAAACAGGGTGCTCAGGGCTGGTGCACTGGGATGACCCTGAGGGATTGGATGGGGAGGGAAGTGGGAGGGGGGTTCAGGATGGGGAACACATGTACATCCATGGCTGATTCATGTCAATGTATGGCAAAAACCTCCACAATATTGTAAAGTAATTAGCCTCCAACTAAAATAATTAATTAAAAAAAAAAGATGAATGGCTACTTTTTGTAACAGATATTTCCTGCTAGTAGATTCCAATGTCATTTGTAAAATCTCAACAGTTTTAGTTATCTAAAGAACCCATACCCATATAGTCCATAATAGAAGTAATCTATGCTTCATCATCTTTTTCTATTTCAATTTCTACCTGTAACCCACATACTCAATAGTCCAAAAGTTCAGCAGCTTCAGATGGCCCTGCTCTAAAAGATTATTAAAAATTCCAGGGAAATTTATAAGATCATCGTTTATTTTTCATTGAATTATTTGAAAGTTACTTGGTTTAATTCACCACTTAATAGTTATTATAAGTTATATAGTACATTCCTGCTGCTGCTGCTGCTAAGTTGCTTCAGTCATGTCTGACTCTGTGCAACTCCATAGACAGCACCAGGCTCCCCCATCCCTGGGATTCTTTGGTGCCCCAAAGCTAAAAAAAGCACTGCATACTTGATGCTAAAACTATTTGTTAAATTCAGAGTTTACAGAGCTTCTAGTTATATTTAAGAACTAATTAAATATGTTACATCATGTACATTCACTTTTTTAAAATCTCCATCCAAACTTTTTTATAACTTAGATAAACATTATAATGGTACTAGCTATATCCTTCTATACAATGGACAGTGCTACAACCTCATCACTGTAGTATCAGGTGGTACAGAATAGTTTCATCCCAAGTAACCTATGAATTAATTATTTTAATATATATTTAAAATCATAATGACCAAGGACCTAATCAAACTTATAAGCTTTAGCATAGCAAACTAAACCACAAATAAAATAAAAAGACAGTCTATGGATTGGGAGAAAATACTTGCAAATGATGCAACCAACAAGGGTCAATTTACAAAACATACAAACAGCTCATACAACTCAACAGCAACAACAAAAAAAACCTAACCAAAATATGGGCAAAAGACCTAAAGAGACATTTCTCCAAAGAAGACATATAGTTGAACAATAGGCACATGAAAAGATGTTGAAAACTGCTAATTATTAGAGAAATGCAAATCAAAACTACAATGAGGTATCACCTCACACAGATCAGAATGGCCATCAATAAAAAAATCTATGAACAACAAATGCTGGAGAGGGTGTGCAGTGAAATGAACCCTATACTGGTAGTAAGAATGTAAATTGGTATGGTCACTATGCAAAACAGTGTGGAGGTTCCTCATAAACCTAAAAACAGAGTTGTCATGTGATCCAGCAACCCCAATCCTGGACATATATCTGGGAAAACCTCTAATTCAAAAGGATACATGCACCCCATTTTTCATAGCACCACTATTTACAATCTGTATGCAGGCAAGGAAGCAACAGTTAGAACTGGACATGGAACAACAGACTGGTTCCAAATAGGAAAAAGAGTACGTCAAGGCTGTATATGGTCACCCTGCTTATTTAACTTATATGCAGAGTACATCATGAGAAACGCTGGGCTGAAAGAACCACACACTGGAATCAAGATTGCCAGGAGAAATATCAATAACCTCAGATATGCAGATGACATCACCCTTGTGGCAGAAAGTAAAGAGGAACTAAAAAGCCTCTTAACGAAAGTGAGACTGAAAAAGTTTGCTTAAAGCTCAATATTCAGAAAACGAAGACCATGGCATCTGGTCCC
>SJYQ01001609.1:0-17876 GCA_006410935.1 Redunca redunca | reverse complement strand
AAATATCAATAACCTCAGATATGCAGATGACATCACCCTTGTGGCAGAAAGTAAAGAGGAACTAAAAAGCCTCTTAACGAAAGTGAGACTGAAAAAGTTTGCTTAAAGCTCAATATTCAGAAAACGAAGACCATGGCATCTGGTCCCTTCACTTCATGGGAAGTAGATGGGGAAACAGTGGAAACAGTGTCAGACTTTATTTTTTTGGGCTCCAAAATCACTGCAGATGGTGACTGCAGCCATGAAATTGAAAGACGCTTATTCCTTGGAAGGAAAGTTATGACCAACCTAGATAGCATATTCAAAAGCAGAGCTATTACTTTGCCGACTAAGGTCTGTCTAGTCAAGGCTATGGTTTTTCCAGTAGTCATATATGGATTTGAGAGTTGGACTGTGAAGAAGGCAGAGCGCCGAAGAATTGATGCGTTTGAACTGTGGTGTTGGAGAAGACTCTTGAGAGTCCCTTGGACTGCAAGGAGATCCAACCAGTCCATTCTGAAGGAGATCATCCCTGGGATTTCTGTGGAAGGAATGATGCTAAAGCTGAAATTCTAGTACTTTGGCCACTTCATGCGAAGAGTTGACTCATTGGAAAAGACTCTGATGCTGAGAGGGATTGGGGGCAGGAGGAGCAGGGGACGACCGAGGATGAGATGGCTGGATGGCATCACTGACTCAATGGGCGTGAGTCTGAGTGAACTCCGGGAGTTGGTGATGGACAGGGAGGCCTGGCGTGCTGCGATTCATGGGGTTGCAAAGAGTCAGACACAACTGAGTGACTGAACTGAACTGAACTGAACTGAACTGAAGATATGGAAGCAACCTAAATGTCCATCAATAGTTGAATGGATAAAGAAGATGTGGTACATATATACAGTGGAATATTACTCAGATAAGGAAAAATGAAATAATGCCATTTGCAGCAACATGGATGGACTTTAGAGATTATCATACTATATGAAATGAGTAGACAAAGAAACACAAACATTACGTTATCATTTATATGTGTAATCTGAAAGAGTGAAACAAATGAACATATCTATGGAACAGAAATAAATTCAATGACATAGAGAACAGACTTGTGGTTTCCAAAGGGGATGGGGGAACGAGGGAGGGATTGATTGTGAGTTTGAGATTAGCAGATGCAAGCTATTATATATAGAATGGATAAACAAGATCCTACTGTACAGCACAGGTAATTATATTCAAAATCCTGTAGTAAACCTCAATGGAAAAGAATATATATATATATAATTCATATTTTAACAAAAATAAATTTTAGAAAAAGTCATTAACCAAAATACTCTTCTCCCAGAGAGTCTTTATGATAAAGTCTGACAAAAACCAATTAAATATTATCTATATTTGAATTATTGGCAAACAGACATTAAGATAACTATCCACATATGAGCATTGTTTGTTTAATGGTTCATTATTAACCTAAAATCATTATTCTAAAAAAGGTAACAGAAATGATGCTATTTTTAGGACAGAATTAATTTTATTGAAGGTGGCACAGTGGTCAAGAATCTGCTTGCCAACGCAAGAGACACGGTTTTCATCCCTGGGTCGAGAAGGTCACCTGGAGAAGAAAATAACAACCACTCCAGTATTTTCACCAGGAAAATTCCATGGACAGTGGAGCTGGTGGGGCTACCGCCCATAGGGTCAAAAAGTTGGATGTGAAACACACACACACACATACACAAACACACACATACACAAACACACACACACACACACTCAGTTCACATAAGTTCACATTGCACTTTGCATTCATCATTCTAACAACACTTCAGTGTTTTTGAAGCATGCCTTACCCTATATTTTTTTTTTATTTTATATACTGTAAAACTGTAATAAAATGAAATTTTAGTCTCTGCATTCCTCCCTTTAATTAAGTGAAAAATATTTTTATCAAATCATTTTTTGAAATAGTAATGTTACACCAGATGAAGAAAAAAATTGAATCTTCAAAAGCAAACAGAACTAGGGCCAGAAACAGTTATAGCATTTTCTAAGACATTCAATTGCCCTGATTATAAACTTTCTTAGTTAAGTCAATTTTTTATACCCTTGCAAAAAATGAAAGAAGCATCCCCCTTATGTGGGATCTGAAAGGAACTCACAAGGATTTTCAACAGCTCTGTTTGTTTTTAGTTCCTCCTCCAATTTTAGATGTACCTGCTGGCTCCAATTCTTGAGTATTTCAAGGTGTTTTCAGAAGGAAATGACTCATCCCATTGTGTTGTAATCCTCCACTGCAGATAGTCAGGTTTCTCCTTTCTCTGATCTGTTAGGTCAGTTGCCATTTGTTCTTTGCTTTCTCTCTTCTGTAATTTTGTCGGCATCTCTTTTCTCTCATTCACTTTGCTCATATGGATTTATTTTCTATTACTCTCGGGGACCATAGATAAATATATGCTATTTAACCAGAGGTCTGTGGTTATTTTTTAAAAGTATGGGACTATAAACATCATTTTCAATTTACTCACCCATATAAAATTTGCTGTTTAATAAGTTCTGGGAGGGACTGGGGACAGGAGGAGAAAGGGACAACAGAGGATGAGATGGCTGGATGGCATCACTGACTCGATGGACATGAGTTTGAGTAAACTCCGGGAGTTGCTGATAGACAGGGAGGCCTGGCATGCTGCGATTTATGGGGTCATAAAGAGTCAGACATGACTGAGCGACTGAACTGAACTGAACTGAAATATATATTTAAAACATACAGAGGGAAAAAAATAATACATGGGAATATACCAAATGTCGACAGTTGTATTGGTATAGTTGTTCATATTTTTTTTTCATTTGTATGTCTGAAGTTTTTGAGAATGTACATGTTTACTTATAATATTGGGACATAAATTAAACTGTTCTTTTAAAGCACAATTTTATTAGAATATCTTTTACCTATACTATATGTTCTAAAAGTAGATACTCTCTCATAAGCAATTGAAAAGAAATATAAAGAAGAGAAAAGGGCAGGGGTGAGGAGGTTTGGCGTTCGGGGCTTAGTCTGTCTCATTCCAGTGGTTTGGCTGCTCCTGGCTTTCCCCAGTGCATTAGTTCCCCTGTGCTCCCACAACAAAGTGACACAAACTGGGTGTTTTTAAGAACAGAATTTTGTTGTCTCACAGTTTAGATGCAAAAGTTCAAGATCAAAGTGACAGCAGGGCATGTTCCTTCTGAAGGCACTGGAAAAGGATATGTTCCAAGCCTCTTTCCCACTTGCTGGTAGTGATCAGGATTGTAACAGCGTAACTCTAACCTTCACAGCGTATTCTAACAGTGTACATATCTCTTTCTATGTCCTAATCTCCCTTTAAGAAGACATCAGTCGTATTGTATTAGGGCCAACACAGATGACCTCACCTTAACTTGAACATCTGTGAAGACTGCATTTCTAAATAAAGTCATATTCACAGATATTGGGGATCTAGTACATTTTGGGGCAACGCAGTTCATTCCATAACATCTTGTTAGTGTCAGAAGACTCTTAAGAATCCTAAAATTCTATCACTGCATCTAGCTGGATATGTTGATACTCTAAACCACTTGCTTAGTTATTCAGTCATATCCAACTCTTTGCGACCCCATGGATGGCAGCCTGCCAGGCTCCTCTGTTCATGAAGATTCTTTAGGCATGGGCTCCTCTAAAATATATCTGTCCTACAGCAATGAAGACACAGACATAGAGAACATATTTGTGGACAAAGCAGGAGGAGAGGATGGGACAAATTGAGAGAGTAGCATGGAAACATATTTATTACCTATATAAAATATCCCAATGGGAATTTGCTGTATGATGCGGTAACCTCAAACCCATGCTCTGTGACAACTTAGGGGGGTGGGATGGGGTAGGAAGTGGGAGGGAGGTTTAAAAGGAAAGGGACATGTGTATACCTATGGATAATTCTTGTTGATATATGGCAGAAACCAACATAAAAGTAAAAAGCAATTATCCTCCAATTGAAAATAAATAAATTTTTTAAATAAATTAAAAAAATAAAATGCATCTGCCCTAGAACTGTGAATCCCACACACAGCAGATTATCAGAATCCCTGAGAAGTGTTTACAAAATATATGTACCAGAACCTTCCAACCTCAGTTCAGTTCAGTTCAGTTCAGTTGCTCAGTCATGTCCAACTCTTTGCAACCCCATGAATCGTAGCACACCAGGCCTCTGTCCATCACCAACTCTCGGAATTCACTCAAACTCATGTCCATCGAGTCGATGATGCCATCCAGCCATCTCATCCTCTGTCATCCCCTTTTCCTCCTGCCCCCAATCCCTCCCAGCATCAGAGTATTTTCCAATGAGTCAACTCTTCGCATCAGGTGGCCAAAGTACTGGAGCTTCAGCTTTAGCATCATTCCTTCCAAAGAACACCCAGGACTGATCTCCTTTAGAATAGACTAGTTGGATCTCCTTGCAGTTCAAGGGACTCTCAAGAGTCTTCTCCAACACCACAGTTCAAAAGCATCAATTCTTCAGAGCTCAGCTTTCTTCACAGTCCAACTCTCACATCCATACATGACCACTGGAAAAACCATAGCCTTGACTAGATGGACCTTTGTTGGCAAAGTAATGTCTCTGCTTTTCAATATGCTATCTAGGTTGGTCATAACTTTTCTTTCAAGGAGTAAGCGTCTTTTAATTTCATGGCTGCAATCACCATCTGCAGTGATTTTGGAGCCCCCCAAAATAAAGTCTGATACTGTTTCTACTACTTCCCCATCTATTTCCCATGAAGTTATGGGACCAGATGCCATGATCTTCATTTTCTGAATACTGAGCTTTAAGCCAACTTTTTTCACTCTCCTCTTTCACTCTCATCAAGAGGCTTTTTATTTCCTCTTCACTTTCTGCCACAAGGGTTGTGTCATCTGCGTATGTGAGGTTATTGATATTTCTTCTGGCAATCTTGATTCCAGCTTGTGCTTCTTCCAGCCCAGCGTTTCTCATGATGTACTCTGCATATAAGTTAAATAATCAGGGTGGCCAAAGCCTTTGACTGTGTGGATCACAATAAACTGGAAAATCCTGAAAGAGATGGGAATACCAGACCACCTGACCTGCCTCTTGAGAAACCTGTATACAGGTCAGGAAGCAACAGTTTGAACTGGACATGCAACAACAGACTGGTTCCAAATAGGAAAAGGAGTACCTCAAGCCTGTATATTGTCACCCTGCTTATTTAACTTATATGCAGAGTACATCAATTTAGAGATTCTAATTAAGTAGTTATGGAGAGAGGGACAGGCCATATACATTTTTTAAATTTCTCCAGATTATTCTAATGATCAATCAGATATTGGAATCACTAAGCCCTAAAGTATGTGCCTCTGGGTATAAGGAATACTATCTACAGGAATGCAAGGAAAAACATTAGAACTTCTACTTCTATTGATTCCACTGCAGACTTTTAAATGTCTTTTAAATAATTCTTCATAATGTGCCCCATGTTACAGTTGTAACAATATATTGCATATATATATATGAGTATATAATTTATAAATTTAAAAATATACATAAAGAGGTACACTTTCAAAACCTGATGGGAGACTGTAAGCTAAGGCTTTTGGAGACCATTGCCCTAAATTGTACTGAGATAGATAATTATCTGGTCTTCTTTATCATGCAGGTACTCCTAAAGATAAACACAGGGATTAAGATGACAAAAATGAGCAGGGCTCTCACTGGACTCGTAATAAAAATATGTTTATAAGACATTATAATAGATAACTTGGTACTTACTATGGGGCTTTTAATATGCACCACTAAAACATTCTATGCACCAGCCTCATTATATAATATGGACATTTATTGCTAAACAATGAACAAACTGTATGCATAAATCTGCTTATGCATAAATCAGTGTTTTGCTGGTGCATTTTAAAGCAAAAGAAAAACACTGAAATGAGGCATTTAAAAATGTTTACTTTGAAAAGTAAGTTAAAAGACAGACACCAAAAGTAAAGAACAATAGAAGATGAGAATCCAGTTACATGATAGGTTTTTATACAGCTTGAAGGAGGAGAGAAGAGAGAAGAATGTAGGAAAGGGACAAAAGAAGATGTTTTTAATGGAAGTAACATAGGAAGATTCTAGGTATTAAATTAGAGGGAAAATACCTTCCCTATAAACAACAGAATCCTGCCAACTGTGCTGAGAGAGAATGAGGTGAAATTGATTGTGCCAGAATTAGATAAAGCACTAGCTAAACAAAGAGCTTCTGGCATCCTGTGGAAAGAGCCAGAAAGTACAAAAAAAGATCAGCTCAGTGGCAGTCAGCCATTTGATACCTATGAAGCTAATCCACACCACAGACTTGGGAACACAGTAGATTTTCCTCCTTGTCTGTTCTCACAAATAATCATTAATTTTATGTGCAGCTTCAGCAGGTGCATGGAGAGGGCCTACTGTTTTGACACTGTGCTGGAGAGTTTCCAAGCAGCAAGCTGGTATAGTCCTTGAGTCCCTTCCACTTCACTGCTTCTCAAATTCACTTACATCTACAGACAGCCTGTCTCCTACCTGTAAGATGCAGGGGCAGACCAGTTATTCTGGCATCCAGAGAGGTTTGTTTTCAAAAATCTAGAGCCAAGACATCCATAAACTTACTCAGCAAGTGGCAGCCGGAGTGTCCAGTCATTGATATAAACCGTATAGGATGAGTTTTCTTGGCTAAAATGCTTATGGAGCATCTACCTGTTAGATCAGCTGCTAAGGACTGAAATGTGACATCTTTATGCTCAAGGAGATGTGGTACACACTCTGATTGACTGCACTTAAGAACAATGCAAGTAATGTATGAATTTATACTAGGCTCAATATACAGAAAGCATTGATAGGAAAAGAGTTTTAACTTCTCACAGATCTAAACTTTCACTCTATTCATTCCCATTCTACAGTTCTACTATGCTCAAGACCAGATGTCTAATTACTTTGCTCACCCACTTTGCCTTTATCTCTGTGGGGAGATAAATAAGAAATGAGAGAAGAGAAGCTAAAAACAGTTCCACCTGTGTCTTTCCTCCCCTTCCTAAGGCACTGAATAAATAGAAATTATCCCTGTAAAGAGTATTAGTGAGGGTATCAATGGGTACAATTCATTAAATAAGAGCAGATGTCACAAAGAGATTGCAAAAACCTGAGGAAACATGTCCATAGCTTGCATATAGCACTCACCACCATCCCTGCCCCTGGGAGGTTTACAGACACTGCCACCTGTCTCGGTGACAGATACACTGTGTCCACTGCAAGCTTTCCAGGTGGTGAACAGAGACAGAAGCCTCATGCGTAACCATCTGTAACATAAAGACATCTGCCAACTCTCCCCTCAAGATTTGGGAAGAACCAATGATGTATGTATAGACCAATTCAATTTCCTTAGAAGGAAGAATCTGTGAAATAAGGGCATGTTAATTTTCCCTAGGAGTTAGCAGGTGATTGATAATCTTACCCACAACATGTGGATATAGCTATTGACACATAGATAGATTGAATGGATTCCCCACCAACATGAAAGAATAAATGACAAGTTTAGAAGAAAAAGATACAAAATACTATTGTTTCCTAATACAAGTAATTGATGCTCTGTTCACTAGAGGAAAGATTTATATGGATGATACCTAGGCAAGCAAATTTGAGTTCTTTCTCTAAATTTAACATAATAGGAAATAACTGTTATAAAACATACTATATAAAGATCATCTGGTAAGTGGATAATATATTTTGAAAAAGAAAGGAAACTTGATAAAGTAATAGTGAGATGTACAATAACATCTCCCTTTAATACATCTATAAGAGAATAAAATAAGCCCAAAATTGATAAAGGAAAACTACTACAATTTTGGCTTGAACTCAGATTACGTTCTTCTACAAATTTGGAGATTATCATGTTTAACATTAAAGTTACCTTCTTTGAAATGGAAACTTGAGGAACAGTGAATGTAGTTGGACCTCTGAGTTAAAGATTTTCATGTCTTGAATTTTAATTCGACTTGTACTGCTTGCAAGCTAATGCCAGAGTGGACTTGTTTTCCTCTCTGTTTAGAAAAGGGAGGAGGCAAGGGAAAACCGCACATGGCATCACTGGAAACAATCCAAGTGGCAGAGTGCTAGGGAAGAAATTGGCAGCCACACTATCTAAGAAATCAAACTGGAGACAATTTTCGATGTATTTCAAAAATAAGACATTGCATAGTATGACAAGTATAAACTTTTTAACAAAAGCACTGAAAATTGCTTCACTCCTTCCCTTTTTTCCAATTATCACTCTAGCTTTGTAAATGTTCCCACTTGATTTCAGCTACATTGCTATTTTGGTATAAATGTCAAGGAAAACTTAAAGACTATATTTTTCTCATCTTGAAAGATGCCTCAATTTTTTTGGAGAGAACAAAGTTCTAACAAACAAAGGAAATTGGAAGTAACTTCTGCCTGATTAAAAGTGGAGAATATCAGAAGGAATCATGGCTAAAGAAAAACAAACTAGTGATTAAAATTGCTAACATTCTACAAAACCCATAATCTAGCCCATGATACCTGAACATAATGGCCTCTATTATGTGAGGCTTTTGGAGCATTTCCAAGGCAGTGATCGTCTTTAACCTCCAAACCATTGCTGCAAGATAGAGAAGTACTGTCCATCAAAACCCCATTTTCCAGGTAGTAAATTCTCAAGTGCAAGAATTTTAAGTTTCACTTAATGATCCAGAGAAAAAGGGGGGAAGGAGTGGGACTTGCTGGATCTAAAGTATCTATCCAGATTGATAGATATGACTTTATCCTTTTACATTGTACAGTCTCATGGAGGGAGGGAACTTACACTACCCTCCTCAGAAGGGAGTTGTATTGAAGTAAATACAGCTGATAACTCTCTCCTCTCCATCCTCTCATTCATCCTTTCCCTAGAGAAGAAGAATGGCTCATTTTAGAGATGAAATTGAGGGAAAAGCTCTGGGGAGGTGCAGTTCAAACCCCTCTGGGTGCACTCTCCCAACTAACCTCCCTCTGAATACAAACACCCTCCTCTGCTCCAAGTGATAATTCTGTGAGGGTAGGCTCTGCAACCCACTCCACCGTCTTGCCTGGAGAATCTCAGGGACAGCAGAGCCTGGTGGGCTGCCATCTATGGGGTCGTACAGAGTCGGACACAACTGAAGCGACTTAGCAGCAGCAGCAGCAGGCTCTGCCTATGAAGGATAAAGACCCGGAGTTTATGGTGAGGAGATGGATTCAGCTGGGGAAAGAGCAAGAATCCTGATTTTGGTTGCAGGTTTAAGCAGTCTCCTCTAACTCAGCTTGATTAGTTTTGAAACTTTTGTTTTGGTCCTTTTCTATGGGTATCCTCCAATTGGAAGCCCATTGACAGATGAGCCTGGCTGGTTACGGTCCATAGAGTTGCAAAGAGTCGGACACAACTGAAACGATTAAACACGTAAGCAAACATAGAAGTATGAGTGACACCTCAAACACCTCCATCATAGTGTCCTACCAAATAGTTTAAAATGAATGCAGAAACAGCTGCTTAATTCCCAAGATTTAGCATAGTGATAATAATGCTGGTGTGACACTGATGATAATAACAAAAATAATTAGCATGCTTGAAAACAGTGCCAAACACTGTGCTTCCTATAATTGATTTACATGTATTAATTAACTGAATTCTCATATAAGTCTATAAGGTAGAGACTATAATTATAGTATCACATGAGAAATTGAGGCAATCCAGGCTTAATAATCTTTCCAAAGTCACAGAGCATGGAGTCTATCCTGTTTACCACCACTCTCATGGTCACTATTAACTTCAGGTATTACCCAACTTCTCATCTTAAGATTATCAGTCATTTTTTCATAAATAATATTTGTATTTAATATATATTTGCTTTGACTAGTTGGAATGATATGTTAATATTTCTTTTATTTTATGGTGATTTTTTAAACAAAATTAAGAATAATAACAATAGGGATAACACCCAACATATGTGTCAGGAACTATATTAAGCATTGACCTGATAAAATCATCAAAGTAACCGAATGAGGTGATGGTGTCATCATCCCCATTTTACAGATGAGGTCAGGAACCTTAAGAGTGCCTACAATGAGCATACTATCAGAGCACTGAACAAGGTTGATTCTTATGTATCATACTGACAACAACCATGTCAATTCTATACCATATAGATGAAATAAGAGATGAATAAATGATATCAAAACATGTTTAATCAATGATGTCTGTATGTCCAAGAACGTTAACTCATACAAAATCTTGAGAAAACGTCTTGATGGTAGACTACTTAAATATAATTAATATGATTGTTATTTATCTTCATATCTCAAATCATAATCATGATGTGCTTTTTACATATTTAATCATAAGCCTCATAACTCTCCAGTTTTCATATAATTTTGAGAAATTTGAAATGTCAGTGGACAAAAGTACTTTATTATATTTCACAATGCAAAAATCCAAAAGCCAAGCTTATGGCACTTAATCAAAAGTTCTGAGCTCATCCTGAAGAGCTTCTGGATGTTTTTGCCTAAAAAAACTATGGTTCTACTCTTTACCATAATAGTTTTGGTAATTCTGACTCTCATTAAAACACCCTCCTGTTTTTTTCCAGAAAATGAAATTGTACGTTTAATTATTTTCTTTTATTTTCATCTATCACTTCTGGACGAACATTTCGGGTTTTTGAACTATTCATCAGCAACACCTGAAAGTTCTACTCATCATTAAATGGTAAGTGGGAATTACTAGCAAGAGGACCCTGGAATGCAACCTGAAGTGAAACTTGATAAAATATAACCACCTCTGTGTGTCCTGCACATAATTGGCAGAGCTCAATAAATATGGACTGTTTTGCTGATCTTGAGTTAGATAGGTGGGAGGATGGATATGTACAGGATATGCAAGCAGCTTTTGGAAGGGGAACTAAGTAGGGTACCTACAAACAGGAAGATTAGAAGCAAAATGTTTTTAAAGATACCCTGAAGAATAATTTCAAACAGTGTTATGGCTGTAGACCACTGGGAAATCCATGCAGCAGATGGCTTAAGCTAATGCCCAGCTAAAATGAAATGGCTGCTTTCACAAAGATACCAGCCCTCCTCCAATGGGAGGAGATTATGTTCAAATGTAGGAAAGCCTGCATGTGTGAATGGTAAAGAGAGGGCTGCACCAGATATAAGAAACACTTTTCAGTTCAAATGGCTTCAAAAACGAGCAGATTCCCGAAATATCTTCCCCTTCCCCCACTCTCTTTCTTACATAAACTGCATTCCCTTATTGATATAAATGACTTATCACTCAAGTCAGTAAGTTCAGTTCAGTTCAGTTCAGTCACTCAGTCGTGCCCGACTCTGTGCGACCCCATGAATCTCAGCACGCCAGGCCTCCCTGTCCATCACCAACTCCCGGAGTTCATTCAGACTCACATCCGTCAAGTCAGTGATGCCATCCAGCCATCCCATCCTCTGTCAACCCTTTCTCCTCCTGCCCCCAATCCCTCCCAGCATCAGAGTCTTTTCCAATGAGTCAACTCTTTGCACGAGATGGCCAAAGTACTGGAGTTTCAGCTTTAGCATCATTCCTTCCAAAGAAATCCCAGGGCTGATCTCCTTCAGAATGGACTGGTTGGATCTCCTTGCAGTCCAAGGGACTCTCAAGAGTCTTCTCCAACACCACAGTTCAAAAGCATCAATTCTTTGGCGCTCAGCTTTCTTCACAGTCCGACTCTCACATCCATACATGACTACTGGAAAAACCATAGCCTTGACTAGACAGACCTTTGTTGGCAAAGTAATGTCTCTGCTTTTGAATATGCTATCTAGGTTGCTCATAACTTTTCTTCCAAGGAGTAAGCATCTTTCAATTTCATGGCTGCAGTCACCATTTGCAGTGATTTTAGAGCCCCAAAAAATAAAGTCTGACACTGTTTCCACGGTTTCCCCATCTATTTCCCATGAAGCGATGGGACCAGATGCCATGATCTTTGTTTTCTGAATGTTGAGCTTTAAGACAACTTTTTCACTCTCCTCTTTTACTTTCATCAGAGGCTTTTGAGTTCCTCTTCACTTTCTACCATAACGGTGGTATCATCTGCCTATCTGAGGTTATTGATATTTCTCCCGCTAATCTTGATTCCAGCTTGTGCTTCTTCTAGCCCAGCGTTTCTCAGATGTACTCTGCATATAAGTTAAATAAGCAGGGTGATAATATACAGCCTTGACGTACTCTTTTTCCTATTTGGAACCAGTCTGTTGTTCCATGTCCAGTTTTAACTGTTGCTTCCTGACCTGCATACAGGTTTCTCAAGAGGCAGGTCAGGTGGTCTGACATTCCCATCTCTTTCAGAATTTTCCACAGTTTATTGTGATCCACACACTCAAAGGCTTTGGCATAGTCAATAAAGCAGAAATAGATGTTTTTCTGGGACTCTCTTGCTTTTTCAATGATCCAGCTAATGTTGGCAATTTGATCTCTGGTTTCTCTGCCTTTCCTAAAACCAGCTTGAACATCTGGAAGTTCACGGTTCATGTATTGCTGAAGTCTGGCTTGGAGAATTTTGAGCATTACTTTACTGGCATGTGAGATGAGTGCAACTGTGCAGTAGTTTGAGCATTTTTTGGCATTGCCTTTCTTTGAGAGAGTAAGTCAGTAAGAACATCATAGAACACAAACACATTATAATAGTTTTAATGACATTAGCAGGAAAAAAAAAAAATTGAAAAGCATACTGTTCCAGAATTCTTTGTTAAATAAATGGGCTCCTGGCTCTTTTCAGCCTACTTAGGTCTTAAAAAAAGAAAAAAAAAAAAACACACAAATAGAATTATCTGCTTTGATTGGCTATATAAATATGCACTAGAGTTTCCCAGGTGGCTTAATGGTAAAGAATCTGCCTGCCAATGCAAGCCAGTTGGGTTCAATCCCTGGGTCAGGAAGATCCCATAGAGGAGGAAACGCAAACCACTGCAGTATTCTTGCCTGGAGAATCACATGGACAGAGGAGCCTAGACGGCTACAGTCCATTGGTTCGCAAAGAGTCAGACATGAATGAGCATACATGCACATTAATCCACATTTTTATACTACTTTTTTCACATTTTTGACTGTCCATCATTCACAATAATTGATATATAGTGTAAAACATTCATATTGTCCTTTTCACTCTACCATTTAATTTTTTCCATGGGGTTCCTATCTATATAGATTTCAAATAAAAATAATTAAACATCATAAAAATTGGCCCTGAAGCAAAATAATTAAGTAAGAGCTCTCAGCAGACTCTGTCTCATCTGATCTTTCAGTTTCTTTCCTAATTTCTTGTCAACACCTTTTTCATGTCAGAAATTCTATCTCCAGTGGCCTCATGTTCTCTCTGCCCTTTGATTACCAAAGCTTTTCTTAGCTATTATATAAACTGGATGGGAGGATTTCACCTCCTCCATCTTGCATGGGTAGCACCACTGCAGGAGTCAGAACTGAATGCAGCAGGGCATAAGGAGGTCCCTGGAGCAAGAGGAGAGCCCTTTCTAGAACCAAGAAGAGAAGGGTATCCCTTTCCTGGTGCAGACAGGCCATAGGGCAACATAGGCCACAGTGTGTATTCTGGGGACAATCAGAAACCACAATGGGAAAGAACTAATAAAGTAATTGGTACCAATGTTTATTGAGCTGTGATAATTGATACTAGTGTTGACTGAACATGTTTTATACTTGCAAGTGTTACATAGAGTTCAAAAGGAAGAAAGTAATCTGGGAGGAAGTTGGAGGATTTATTTGGCATCTAATCTTCTTTTTTTTTTTTTCCATTAGAAAGGATTTTATCTAAATCCAAATCCTTTAGAAAAGAGTATAGATATCTATACTCCTGACTTCTTACCTGCCCCCAACTCCTCTGCATGGGGTGGAACGGGACATCTGGGGAACTGGTCATAGGGATCATTTCACTTTTCTCAACTGAGTTAAGCTAATCTGTCACAAGCCCTAAACACAAGGATTTCAGGCATGTTCTGCCCTCTTCTCCCTAGACAAGTGGAAGGTTGACCTGTCCTTGTTCTGCAAACCCAAAATTTTCTTCAAAGTCTTAGAACAAGAAGATGAGGAGTAATATCAGGCCCATTTACCTCATACTGTAATAGGGGAGAATCTCTGTATTCTAGTATAAGCTAATCACTGAAAGAATGTTGCCAAAATCTTAAATTACACATAATGGCCCGTGTCTGGGAACCTTAACCCCAAGTAATGAGCACTGAGCTAAAACACCTTTGTTTGGCTCACAGGAAATATCCTGATCAGGCCCAACCATTAATAACTACAAGAAGGAAGGAATTAAAACAGCCCCTGCAGCTGCTGACCAGAACCAAGAAGTGCTTGACTTTACTCCTTCCCCTTTTAGTATAAAGAAACCTGAATGCTAACTCTGGAAAGGTGCTTTTGGGACTCTAGTCCACCATCTTGTTGGCCTGCTGGGTTTCTGAATAAAGTCACTATTCCTTGCCACAACAATTCATCTCTGATTTACCGGCCTGTTTTTTTACAAGCAGTATGAGCTTCGACTTGGTAATAACACTAGGCCACAATTATATCAGTAAGACCTACTCTGCTCTTCCTCTCTCTAACTCTTAAATCCATTTCTCAATAGGTTCTAAAGACAGGGGATAGAGACGTCCTTTAATGATCTGATAATAACTTTTTAATCTGTAACTAGAATCTGACTTCTCCATGATGGGAAGATAAGAATGAATATGACACTCTTCAAATCATATTCCCTAGGTATGAAATTAAATGATGCTTGCTCCTTGAAAGGAAATCTATGACAAACCTAGACAGCATATTAAAAATGCTGAGACATCACAGAGACATCACAATGACAACAGAGTTCGTATAATCAAAACTATGGTTTTTCCAGTTATCATGTATGGATGTGAGAGTAGAACCGTAAAGAAGGCTGAGAACCAAAGAATTAATGCTTTTGAATTGTGGTGCTAATGAAGACTCCTGAGAGTCCCTTGGACTGCAAGGAGATTAAACCAGTCAATCCTAAGGGAAATCATCCCTGAATATTCATTGGAAGGACTGATACTGAAGCTCTAATACTTTGGCTAGTTGATGTGAACAACCAACTCATAGGAAAAGACCCTGAAGCTGGGAAAGGTTGAAGACAAAAGGGGAACAGGGCAGTAGAGGATGAGTTGGTGAGATAGCATCACTGACTCAATGGACGTGAATTTTAGCAAGCTCTAGGGGATAGTGGAGGACAGAGGAACCTGGAGTGCTGCAGTCCATGGGGTCACAAGAACTGGACACGACTTAGTAACTGAACAGCAGCAACAACAAACTAGGCAACTGACTTTAAATGCCTATAAATCAAGTCTTCATTTTATTATATATTGGGTTAGCCAAAAAGACAACCCCATATCACTTGTCTGAATTGTGATATTTTCTATAAGAATTAGAGGTACCCTCATGTTATTCACATTTTGAGTGCAATTTTGTGCTGCCTACTATTTCCCAACCCATCATTTAAGCCCCAGCTAAGGTCCCATCACTTTTATTACATAAACTTCCAATTATTTGTCCATTTTATTTTCCCAGTTGATTTATTTTTTGTGCCACACAATTTGTCCCATTTCCTGTTGTGTAATCTAGATATCAGCTGTGGTTTTCTTTCTAATTTAAATTCTAGGTAAGATTTTACCTTCTGTGAGCTGCAGAAAGCACAGTGCTGCCCATAAAATTTCTGTCAATTTGTCAGATTCATAAACTCCAGGTCAGTTTTGGTTTTCTTTTTTTGTCTTTGACTTTTGTGCTGAACTTTTGTTCTCTGCTCTTTCACTCTCTTTGATCTCTATCCAGTATTGACCCAAACTTGAAACACTATTCTTTTATTGTGTTTCCACAAAACATCTCAAAGAAAACTTTCATGTGCCTAGCATATGTATAAAGGTATTGAGAGATAAAGGGTATTTACATAGAATAAATATAAAATAATTATTAAAATTTAGTATTAGTGTTGATCTTAAAAGTCCATATTGTCATTTTTATGTGATGCTTGACCATCCCCCTTTCTTATTTTTTCTTCCCACTTCTCTTTGTTCTATCTTCTGCTCTTCCAGGAAAGGGAAAAATAAAAACAAAGGGAAGTAAATATTTTTTATAACTCCTTTCCTCAAACTCCAGTCAATCCTCCACAAACTCAGGTATTCAGCAGAAGCTATGAAAGTACCACTAATGAGAAGAGTGAAAAGAATTCAGAGTCCTAAATAATGATGGTTTCATCCTTCTGGTTACTTTTGCAATACTTTATTGGATTTCATGATAACAAAATTTCACTCTCCAATTCATTAAATGAATCTCCCAGTCAAGGCTAATGTTTGCATTGCAGAAATCCATGGTACCCAGAACAGTGTATGGTGCATAATGTTTTCTTAGGACAACAAGCAAAGTACTACCTCACTAAAGAAATGCTCAGCTTCAAGCTCAGAACCGGCCAAGGAGTAAATAGACCATGTACTTAAAATATCTTACTCCTTCTACTTCCATAGTAGTTAGCTTTGTCTGAATTATTGATTCCTTTTTTAGATCTTTTGTGTTCAGTCACTCTGTCGTGTCCAACACTTTGTGGCCTCATGCACTGTAGCCCACCAGGCTCCTTTGCCCATGGAATTTTCCAGGCAAGAATACCAGAGTAGGATGCTTTTCCTAAGCCAGGAGAATCCTCCTGACCCAAGGATCAAATCCATGTCTCATGTCTCCTGCTTTGGCAAGTGGGTTCTTTATCACTAGCAGCTTTGGTCTTTTTCTAATGGGTACTTCTGCTTGAGATTTGGCCCCTGATTTCATTGTCCTTATTCTGAGCAATAATCTCTACCCAGATCAACCCTCATTTAGTACCTTGGTAGAAATGGACAAAGTAATTGAAGAGGGCAGGGATATTTTTTTATTTTTTGTGAAAAAAAAAAATCTGTTTCATTTAACTGTTTTTTTTTTTTTTAAAAAACTATGTCTCTATTTATTACTGAATTATAAATAGTCCATGGCACAAAGACATGCTAGAAAGAAGTGACAAATACTGTATCCAAGCTTTAAAAATCTTGAAGTCAGCAGCACAAGTATTAAATTAGGAACAAGGAAAATTATTAATATTACTGGAAATTTTATTTCCTTGGGTAATTCTGGCACCTGAAAAACAAATATCTAAATATATATTGCTTCTTGACCAACTCATTAATTTCTTAAATCACCTGCAGTATAATTTTAAAATATTAAACTCTTAGTTCAACCTCAGTTTCCTCAGTGTTACTGGTTGGGGCATAAACATGAATAACTGTGATATTGAATGGTTTGCCTTGGAAATGAGGCATTCTGTCATTTTTGAGATTGCATCCAAGTACTGCATTTCGAACTCTTCTGTTGACCATGATGGCTACTCCATTTCTTCTGAGGGATTCCTGCCTGCAGTAGTAGATATAATGGTCATCTGAGTTAAATTCACCCATTCCAGTCCACTTTAGTTCGCTGATTCCTAGAATGTCGACGTTCACCCTTGCCATCTCTTGTTTGACCNCGTTCACCCTTGCCATCTCTTGTTTGACCACTTCCAATTTGCCTTGATTCATGGACCTGACATTCCAGGTTCCTATGCAATATTGCTCTTTACAGCATCGGACCTTGCTTCTATCACCAGTCACGTCAAATTTATGCCCGAACCAGTAACACAGAGGAAACTGAAGTTGACAGTTTTATGAAGACCTACAAGATCTTTTAGAACTAACACGCAAAAAAGATGTCCTTTTCATTATAGGGGACTGGAGTGCAAAAGTAGGAAGTCAAGAAACACCTGGAGTAACAGG
>SJYQ01001608.1:1463775-1481362 GCA_006410935.1 Redunca redunca | reverse complement strand
GGCACCTGGAGGATATTAATCAATGTAATTGGGATATAGAAAAAGGAATATGGTAGTCTTGATGTCAGCAACACTAGACTTTTGAGTTAGTGGACTTTCTCTTTGTTATAAATCACTGTACTCCTCTTTCTTTGTTTTAAATCGTTGTGTCCTTGCTATGTAATAATGTAACTTTATTTAGTGCTTTCTGAGAGTGGCACCAGACTTTGGAAAGAACAACACTTTTAAGGCAAATAAGTTTTCTGATTGACAGACCCTTATCAGAAAAGGGCCGTACGATGCTAATAGGCCTCCTGGCCAGAAGATGATGTAAATCACCTAAGACTTGTGTATACAGCTAGGTATGCAGAGAGAAAGCCTGGTCTCAATAAGAGTCAGGGCTGCTGACACCGCATAATTTTGTATTATCCATTGATCTCTATGTACAACCAAAAGTATAAAAAGCTTTTCTGGACAATAAAGGATGGGCAAGTTCCTGGAAAGACTGGTTCCCCCCTGTCTTCTTTTCTTTCTTACTCTATTTTCTGGCTGATTCCCATCTGGGGCATAGAGGCTAGCCGTGGGCTTCTAAGACCCACGCGAGAGGGAGCCCCAGGCGGGGCACCCTCCGCTATTCAGGCAGGTGCCTGTGGCCTGTGTAGACGGTTCAAGTCCCTTGTCTTGGGTCTTTATTGGCTTTCTATGTAAACCAAGGAAAACAGCCTCTTTCCTCCTCTAAATTTCCCAGTACACTATTCTTTCCTAATCTCTTTACATTTCTAACTAAATAGTCCTTTCCCAGACGCCAACTCCATCCCCACTTTGAATTCCCTGGCTCCACTGGGGCTGGACCTCAGCACATCACAGCACTGTTTACAATAGCCAGGACATGGAAGCAACCTAGATGTCCATCGGTAGATAAATGGATAAGAAAGCTGTGGTACATATACACAATTGAATATTACTCAGCCATCAAAAAGAACACATTTGAATCAATTCTAATGAGGTGGATGAAACTGGAGCCTATTATACAGAGTGAAGTAAATCAGGAAGAGAAACACCAATACAGTATATTAATACATATATATGGAATTTAGAAAGATGATAATAATGACCCTATATGCGAGACAGCAAAAGGGACACAGATGTAAAGAACAGACTTTTGGACTCTGTGGGAGAAGGTGAGGGTGGGATGATTTGAGAGATTAGCATTAAAACATGTTTATTATATATGAAATAGATTGATATTCCAGGTTTGAAGCATGAGACAGGGTGCTCAGGGCTGGTGCACTGGGATGACCTTGAGGGATGGGATGGGGACGGAGGGTCAGGATGGGGAACACATGTACACCCACAGCTGATTCATCTGAATGTATGGCAAAAACCACCACAATATTGTAAAGTAATTAGCTTCCAATTAAAATAAAATGAGTTGTGACGTACGTGCTCAACCATGAAGACCACATCATGCTTCTTCAAAGTGGGACATGCTTGTGTTTTACACAGTGCTAAGTATGTGTGAGCTTCTGACCTCCCGAACATGGCTGCTAAGGTTTCTTCTAGCTCTATGACTTAGAACAGGACATAAAATGTTGTTGTTCAGTCACTAAGTCGTGTCCAACTCTTTGCAACCCCATGGACTGCAACATGCCAGGCTTCCCTGTCCTTCATCATCTCCTGGAGTTTGTTCAAACTCATGTCCATTGAGTCGGTGACACCATCCAACTATCTCATCCTCTTTTGTCCACTTCTCCTCCTGCCCTCAATCTTTCCCAACATCAGAGTCTTTTTGATTGAGTCCTTTCTCCAGATCAGGTGGCCAAAGTACTGGAGCTTCATGTTTAGCATCAGTCCTTTCAATGAATATTCAGGATTGATTTCCTTTAGAATTGACTTGTTTAATCTCCTTGAAGTCCAAGAGCCTCTCAAGAGTCTTCTCCAACCCCACAGTTTGAAAGCATCGATTCTTAGGCACTTAGCTTTCTTATGATCCAACTCTCACATCCATACAAAACTACTGGAAAAACCAAAGCTCTGATTATATGAACATTTGTTAGCGAAGTGGTGTCTCTGCTTCCAGATATGCTATCTAGGCTTCTCATAGCTTTTCTTCCAAGGAACAAGAGAACATAAGATAACATTGCATATTATTTTTGTTGTTACTGTTGTTATTTATTCATTTTCTATGAGAGTTTGAACCCATAGAGTAGCTCTAGTTTTAAGATTTTTTGAACTAATGCCCTGACTGGGCCTACACTTAAGGATTCAAATCTTTGCTCTAACAAGAGCATTTCATCTGTACTTGGTTTACAAGTTGGAATTTCATGTGAACTGGTTCCAAATAGGAAAAGGAGTATGTCAAGGCTGCATATTGTCGCCCTGCTCATTTAACTTATATGCAGAGTACATCATGAGAAACGCTGGGCTGGAAGAAACACAAGGTGAAATCAAGATTGCCAGGAGAGAAATATCCATAACCTCAGATATGCAGATGACACCACCCTTATGGAAGAAAGAGAAGAGGAACTAAAAAGCTTCTTGATGAAAGTGAAAGAGGAGAGTGAAAAAGTTGGCTTAAAGCTCAACATTCAGAAAACTAAGATCATGGCATCTGGTCCCATCACATCGTGGGAAATAGATGGGGAAACAGTAGAAACAGTGTCAGACTTTATATTTCTGGACTCCAAAATCACTAAAGATGGTGATTTCAGCCATTAAATTAAAAGATGCTTACTCCTTGGAAGGAAAGTTATGACCAACCTAGATAGCATATTCAAAAGCAGAGACATTACTTTGTCAACAAGGTCCATCTAGTCAAGGTTATGGTTTTTCCAGTAGTCATGTATGGATGTGAGAGTTGGACTGTGAAGAAAGCTGAGAGCCAAAGAATTGATGATTTTGAACTGTGGTGTTGGAGAAGACTCCTGAGAGTCCCTTGGACTGCAAGGAGATCCAAACAGTCATTCTAGGGGAGATCAGTCCTGGGTGTTCTTTGGAAGAAATGATGCTAAAGCTGAAACTCCAATACTTTGGCCACCTCATGTGAAGAGTTGACTCATTTGCAAAGACTCTGATGCTGGGAGGGATTGGGGGCAGGAGGAAAAGGAGACAACAGAGGATGAGATGGCTGGATGGCATCACTGACTCGATGGACATGAGTCTGAGTGAACTCTGGGAGTTGGTGATGGACAGGGAGGCCTGGCATGCTGCAATTCATGGGATCACAAAGAGTCGAACATAACTGAGTGACTGAACTGAACTGCACTTGAGAAAAGGGAGTCATAGCAATAACTTTTTGAAAATAGTTTATCCAAATGTGTAAAGCCAGCACAGCTTTTACTTTATCATATTGCCTGTGTGTATTTGGTGTGTTATATTTGGCACACATCAAGATTGGCATGGAAAGAGCCTTGGTTTGATTTGCCCCCGTTTCATCCACAGGCCATTATTCCACAAGGTCAAACAAGGCACTCAATTCACAAGACTCCTCTCTAAACATAAAGACACATGGGTAAGGGAGGACTATGACCCCTTTCAAGAGATAGGGGAAGTAGCAGAACATACAGATTATATGTGTGCTGTTTTTAGCCATGTGAGGAATTCAACATGAATTATGGTTAATGACCAAAAGAATAGGGTAGTACTAGAAATTATCATTGCCCATGTACCTTTTGGAGAAGGTGATGGTACCCCACTCCAGTACTCTTGCCTGGAAAATCCCATGGACAGAGGAGGCTGGTAGGNGCCCCCGTTTCATCCACAGGCCATTATTCCACAAGGTCAAACAAGGCACTCAATTCACAAGACTCCTCTCTAAACATAAAGACACATGGGTAAGGGAGGACTATGACCCCTTTCAAGAGATAGGGGAAGTAGCAGAACATACAGATTATATGTGTGCTGTTTTTAGCCATGTGAGGAATTCAACATGAATTATGGTTAATGACCAAAAGAATAGGGTAGTACTAGAAATTATCATTGCCCATGTACCTTTTGGAGAAGGTGATGGTACCCCACTCCAGTACTCTTGCCTGGAAAATCCCATGGACAGAGGGGGCTGGTAGGCTATGGTCCATGGGGTCGCTAAGAGTTGGACACGACTGAGCGACTTCCCTTTCACGTTTCACTTTCATGTATTGGAGAAGGAAATGGAAACCCACTCCAGTGTTCTTGCCTGGAGAATCCCAGGGACAGGGGAGTCTGGTGGGCTGCGTATATGGGGTCACACAGAGTCGGACATGACTGAAGTGACTTAGCAGCAGCAGCAGCATGTACCTTTTAGAAAAATTAAATTTGATTAACTTTTGAGGACAGGACTTTGATTATCCTTTGAAGATAATCCTTTATTTCCTAATTTTAAAAATACATATTATTTTTATTTGAAGCTCTTGTTTAAAACTGAGTTATGCATATGCCTATGCATATCTTTTCTCTCTACAGAGTTATAGCTCTATGACAAGAGAGTTCTGTGTACATAGACACATATATTCAGCAAAAAGAATAAAATAAAAATTTGGAGAAACAAGGTATGTGGAAGAAATGGCCTGCAGATAAAAATGTAGGTAAAGTTCATGATTCTGGACTTCTTGCACATGTCCTCCCTGAATTCACTCACAGATTGGTTTCCAGTAGGAGATGAGTGAGTCACTAAGCCAAATTAAGGTGTCAGCATGACATCACCAGCCTAAGATAGCACTCTGCTTGTGGCACATGCACAATATGTATCACAGTGCCATTTTATTTTTAACATGTGTTTACTACTTGCCTGACAGTGATCATAGCAATTTACACACTTTACTGCATTTAAGCATGATGCGATTGTATTACTTTAGTTATTAGTTTTATTATTTTGAATATGAAGAAACTGAATCACATTGAGCCTGGACAATTTGCCATAGATTATAAAGCTAGTGTGCAATTACACAGTTAATCTCAGCTAGTCTATTTCTACCTGTGCTTATCTCTGGGGGACACCTGGAACCACAGTGCTAATCCTTGGCCATATTAGAATAAAATATAGAGTGATTAATGCATTTCCATGCTAGGGTTTTGAAACATACAAAGGAGGCATCATGTACCAACTGGTCAGTCTTCTTTAGAGAAAAGGAACAAATTAATGGTTTGCATCTGGTTTTGGTTTTATTATCTTAATTTCTGATATTAAACCTGATTCTGTAGACTGCTTTAGGCAACATGAACAGAGGATTGTAAACAACAATAAAGTTTTTGGATGAAACTATAACTTCCGTGAGACCAAGGAATTTTGTGTGTGTCTTGGCAGTTAACCATCCAGAGACAAAGTGTGTCTCATGTGACTAAGAAAGAAATTTGGAAGCTGTGCTTTGCTGTTATTGTTTAGTCGCTAAGTTGTGTCCAACTCTTTGAGACCCTATGAAATGCAGCACATCAAGCTCCTCTGTCTTCACCATCTCCCAGAGTTGCTCAGATTCATGTGCCAGTTGAATCCATGATGCTATCTAACCATGTCATCTTCTGTCATCACCTTCTCTTTTTGCCTTCAACCTTTCCCAGCAACTGGCTTTTTTCCCAATGAGTAGGCCCTTTGGATCTGGTGGCTAAAGGATTAGAGCTTCAGCTTCAGCCTCAGTCTTTCCAATGAATATTCATGGTTCATTTCCTTTAGGACTGATTAGTTTAATCTCCTTGCTGTCCAAGGGACTCTCAAGAGTCTTCTCTAACATCACAGTTCAAAAGCATCAGTTTTTTGGCGTTCAGCTTTTCTTTATAGTCCAACTCTCACATCCATACATGACTACTGGAAAAACCGTAGCTTTTACTATATGGACCTTTGTTGGCAAAGTGATGCCTTTGCTTTTTAATATGATGTCTAGGCTTGTCATAGCTTTCCTTCCAAGAAACAAACGGCTTTTAATTTCATGGCTGCAATCACTATTTGCAGTGATTTGGGAGCCCAGGAAAATAAAATCTGTCACTGCTACCTGCTTAGAGCTTCCCAGATCTACTTCTAAACCTAAATGTGCATCTTAATTAGTAAATGGGAATTTATCCTTCACCAAGAGGGGTCTTCACTGGTGGCTCAAAGGTAAAGAATCCACCTGCAGTGCAGGAGATTTGGGTCAATGGCTTGGTCGGGAAGATCTTCTGAAGGAGGGCATGGCGACCTATACCTCCAGTATTCTTGCCTAGAGAATCACGTGGACTGAGGAGCTTGACAGACCACAGTCCATAGGGTCGCAAAGAGTCAGACATGACCGAAGCGACTGAACATGCTCCAAGAGGAGATTTGGCAGCTGTAAGGTAAGGTATAAACACACGAGGAACTTGAAATAGGTCCTCTGAATTGGAGAAAGCACAGATCATTAAGATATTATTAAATTGTTGTATTTTTCATGGCTTCCCTTAAAACTGCCCTAATTGGAGTCACTGCCAAGTCATGGCTTAACTGTTGATTTAGTTCAATGATTGGAGTCTAATTCTCAATTCCTAAAACAGAATGCTATAACCTCTATTCCCTATATACCCTTTGGGCTATGACTTTATATGATATTCATGAATTTTATTGATGTTTTAAAATATGAGGCAATTTTCAACTGCTGTGTAAATTTTTAAAATCTGTAATTTTAGTGGAAATGAAAAGAAATTACTTTTAGTATTGGAATTCAAATAGGTTTTAGAACAGAATGTTACAGATCTATATTAGAGATGACTAAAAACTGTTCCCATCTACATTTGCCAAATTTGAACCATTCCTAAAGTTTAAGTTCATAATTTTTCAATTGGAGATTTTATCAAAGTAATTGACATAATATTGTTGAATTATGAGGTCATTAGTACAGTAAGGTATTATATAGTAACAGCAAAAGTTATTATTATAAATCATGAAACTACAGAAAACTTTGGATTTACAGAGTTCAAACCAGAACTTTAAGAGATTATTCTTATGAAGCCTGAGTACAAAGATATTATCATGGAAAATATTTCTTTTTATCCAAATAATGTAAAAAAGATTTTGTTTTGTCCTTGACTACTTCTTCATGTTAAAAGAAAGCAATATACAATTATTGCGCAGATACTACGTGTTGGATGTTAATCCAGCTTCACTGTGTATTTTACACTTTTGCCTCAATATAATCCTTATAAAATTGCTACAAACTGCATAGTACTTGTAATTTTGAAGTGGGGAGGAGATGATAGCGTGTTGTTGAATGCATTTGCTTCTGTGCTCAGTCGCTCAGTCGTGTCAGACTCTTTGCAACATCATGGACTGTAGGCTGCCAGGCTTCTCTGTCCATGGGGTTTTTCCCAGCAAGAATACTGGAGCTGGTTGCCATTTCCTCCTCCAGGGGCATTTGCCTTGACAAATGGAGGGGGGATTGAAATTTTAAGCTTACTTCCAGCTTTTTTAAAAAATTGGATTCCAAACTGCTGCATAGATTACACCTCTAAACACAACAGACATGCAGAATGTACCTGTAACACATATATATATACCTTATAGATACGACATACAACTATATGACAACTATGCTTAAACAGTGTCCATATTTTCAATGTACAAGTGTACATGTTATAGGATGCCCTAGCAGAGTCTTCTGATTTAATTTATAAGTGTAATCTCCACACTCAATGTCTCCTTGTCAGCTTCCATACTGACCTTATTCAAAATAGATTGATTGATGTTATTTTTTTTTTAAATGGGACTCTGCACCAGAAATCAGATAAGCTTTGTAAAACTTTCTGCTTCTCTAGACTATGACTTTTCTCACTGAAAGGGAAAAGAACACAAGGGTTGATACAAGGACTTTGGTTCTCATCTGATAAACCTTTGCAGAGGGCACTGAAATACCAAGCATTCTGTTTACTTTCTGGGCATAGTCTAATCAGGACTGTCATGCAAAGCATTTGGAGTCTCTCACTTTGGGCTGCTGCTAAAGATGTGCACAAAGTGAATTTGATGTCAAAACAGCCCTTTCAGAAGAACTGACAAGTGATGAGCCATTATAAGATGGACCCTCTGAGTATTTCCCATAGGAAAACCTTTGGAAGGAGGGTTAAGCAGTTGGATGAGCTGCTGCTTTCTGTACTGGCTGTTTTTCCTGTCAGGATTCCTGTAAAGTTGAATTAATTAACATTTGAAAATAATTTAATTTTCACTCTCAGGAGTAACTTTAGCACTCATGTTTTTAACAATTATTCAGTGTTAACCTTTTATTAAAATGCTGTCCTGAACTCAGGTTTTTAACTGAAAGGCTGTTTGAGGTCTCAGATACAAGGAATATTACTCCAGGAAGAAGAATTGAAGAAAAGAGGCTTTGACATACTTAAAAAAGATGCTACTACAGTTTTCAGCTGTATACTAGAGGTCAATCAGTTTGACACCAGAATCTTGCCTTAGTGGTAATAATAATATATGATGTTAGATTTCCGTTTGATCCATTTCAGTGAGTGAAAGAAAGTGAAAGTGAAGTCGCTCAGTTGTGTCCCAATTCTTTGCGACCCTATGGACTGTAGTCCGCCAGATTCCGCTGTCCATGGGGATTCTCCAGGCAAGAATACTGGAGTGGGTTGCCATTTTCTTCTCCATTTGATCCATTTCAGTGAGTATCTAGTACATATGGTTTGTAAGAAGCTATAAAATCAGGCCACTCCTTGAATATAAGCTCTTGTTTTGACCAATGATGTGAACAGTCTGTGGCAAAGACTAAAGTAAAGCAGAATATGAAATTGTGAAGATGTTCACCAACGCTCAATGCTGCTCCATGAAATCTAGATTAACTTTCAGAAAAAAATCTCTCCTGGTACTGAGCTAAGAACTACTGCCCCATCACTTCCACACATCAAAGCAGGGCTTCCGCCTTTACTGTGAAGAGGACACTCCCACTCCTCAGGTACATTTCTTCAATTCAAGGAGGAAGAAGGGAGAAACTTTTTATTTGTAAAAGAAGCAGTAAGGTTGAAGGCAGGAGGAGAAGGGGATGACAGAGGATGGGATGGCTGGATGGCATCACTGACTCAATGGCCATGAGTTTGAGCAAATTCTGGGAGATGATGAAGGACAGGGAAGCCTGGCGTGCTGCAATCCATAGGTCACAGAGTCAGACATGACTTAGCAACTGAACAACAAAAATATGTCCAAGTGGTGGAGATGTGTGTCTGCACCAGGGCAGGTAGATGCCAAAGAAGTGAATTCTAGAACTGAGCATAGTTCCTCCCAAGCAGCTGTCATTCAGTTACTAACTCGTGTCCAACTCTTTGCGACCCCACAAACAGCAGCACGCTGGGCTTCCCTGTCCCTCACTCTCTCCCAGAGTTTGAGGGTCTCCTTTGGAAGCATGGGTTACTGGTGGCCTGCTGCAGGGACAGGGGAACTGGCAGCAACAGTCCTGGGAGGCACGTGTTGACGAAAGTCCTCTTTGAAGTTTGCCAGTAACCTTATGGTAGAGCCTATAGGCTCCAGGACTCCAGGCCAAACAGCTAACAGAGAGGAAACACAGCCCCACCCATCAGCAGACAATGGGATTAAAGATTTATTGAGCAAGGCCCTGCCCACCAGAGCAAGACCCAGTTTTCCCCACAGCCAGTCCCTCCCATCAGGAAGCTTGCAGGAGCCTCTTCTCCATCAGAGTGCAGACAGAAGAAGAACTATAATCCCACAGCCTCCAGAACTAAATCCAAGCCATTGACCTAGGTTTGATTCCTAGCCATCATGTTAGTTAAGGATGTAGAGAGTCAAGCTCCTGAGTTTGGAAACAATTGGATGAGGAATGAATATCATCCCTTCTGTGAATAAGGTTGAACTGGAGAATGTGGCTTGAGCATTGAACATGGTGGTATTCCCTGACATGCTCTCATAAGATGACTGGGCTGATCAACAGAGAAGATCTGTGTCCTTCGAGAACAGCCTCCCACAAAGTGACAGAAAGTCTTGAGACAAAAAAGCGGAATTTTTTTTCTCCCAATAACACCAATCAGGAAAACTATTCTTCCCTGCACAGAAAGAAATGAGAATAGGAATAAAATTAAATAGAACAGAAGTGTTCCTCCCATTCATTGTCCTCAGTGAGAACAAAAGTTTCCTCCCCTGTAAAGAAACATGAAGGATGGAGGAGAAACAGTCTCCTCTCATATAAGAAGCTACATGAAATTTTTAGCTTTAATATTACATATTAATATACTCTGACATGCAAATAAACTCTATCACTGATGGTAAAACTACAGGGCAAATCAGAATCATCCAGAGATTATAAAAATAAAGATTATCATACAGAGGGAAGTAAGTCAGAAAGAGAAAAACAAGTAATGTATATTAACACATATGTGTGGAACTTAAAAAAATGGTATAGATAAATCTATTTGCAGACCAGGAATAAAAACATAGACATAGAGAATGATGTGTGGGCCTGAGGAGAAGAAGAGGGTGGGATGAATTGAGAGATTAGGTTCGACATAAATACACTACAGTGTGTAAAATAAATAGCTGGTGGGAAGCTGCTGTAAGCACAGGGAACTTAGCTGGGTGCTATGTGGTGACCTAGATGGCTGGAATGGGAGTGGGGTGGGAGGGAGGTCCAAGAGGCAAGGGATATAAGTATACATATAGCTGATTTACTTTAGTGTACAGCAGAAACTAATATAGCATTGTATAGCAATGGTACTCCAATAAAAAAATTAATAAAAATGTTTGTTGGATGGAATTGAATATCTTTGGATGAGCTCAAAGAATCTTTTCATGCCTCATTCAAGATAGATGATCATCCTTTTCAAAGCTTAGACCAAGCTTAGATTGGTTGTTTCCTTTATAAAGAAATGTTAAGAACTGTTGAAAATATGTTCAACATATTTTTTGTGTTACCAGTTCTTAGTCATCTTTTATCGAAAAAAATAGATGCCTGACCCCACTACATTTTTAATAACTACCCCCTGGGTCCCATTCTTTTTTTTTTTTTTTTTAATAAATGTAAGTTTTGGAGCTCCATTCATCCTTTAAGAATTACTGCATTTGAGCATTTGAGACAATATTGCTTTAATATTAGCAGTGCTTATTGAACCCATAAATTCTGCACCCTAGAATCACAGAGAAAGTTTTAATTGATCGTGGACTCTGACTTCTGCTTTTCAGAATGCTCCTTTAGTTACATTTGCGTATGTGAAAGGAAAGTGAAAGTGAAGTCACTCAGTCATGTCTGACTCTTTGCTACCCCATGGACTGTAGCCTATCAGGCTTCTCCCTCCGTGGGATCCAGGCAAGAGTACCAGAGTGGGTTGCCTTTTCCTTCTCCACGGGATCTTCCTGACCCAGGGATCAAACCCAGATCTCCCGCATTGCAGGCAAACGCTTTACTCTCTGAGCCACCAGGTACCTCCACATAAAGTATAATAGGGAGACTAAATAAAGATACAGAGATGATCATCATAAGATCAGCAAAAATGTTTAGTGTTTCACAGTATTTAATTAAGTGCAACAAAGTAAAGAACGACTCTCTAACCAGAGACGTTTTTCTGCCTCAAATATCATGATGATAAACATCTTCTCTTACCCTTCAAAGTGAGTACCATTGTAATTACTTTAGAGGAGCACTCTTCAGTAGGAATTTCTATAAGGGAAATACATTATATCTGTGCTGTCAAACATGGAAACTACTAGCCACACGTGACCACAGAGTTCTTAAATGTACACAGTGCAACTATAGGACTGAATTTTAAATTTCATTTAATTTTGATTTCAGTTAAAGTAGCCCTAATTGAATCCTGGATACCACAATGGAAAGTAAAACTTGAAAGCATGTTTTTCAGACTGTAGGTTAAAATGCATTAATAGGCTCAGAACAAAATTTCATGTTTCATGCCAATATTTTAAAAAATTAAATATTATAGATAAGATCAAAGTTCCTCACACATAGCAAATGTTTCTCTATGTGGGGTGACAAAAATGAGACTTGCCTCATGGCAGAAAACAGGGTTTGTGTGATTCACTGACCCCTGGCCCCCAAGGTCAATGAAATAGTAGGTGTAATTAGGTGAGCAAACCAAAGAAGCAATGGACACGAAACCTGCAGCGTTGGTTCTGTTTGCAGTGAGCGAAGACGAGCCCCTGAGAAACTATGTGATGATGGCTCCTCCTTGAGGTTCGATGATAATATTTCAAGTGTGGGAAAAACTAAAGGGAAACAGCAGAGTCCAATGAGAAGAGAAAACACTTCCTCATGTTTACATGCAATAATTTACCTCTTCTCCCTACCGTCCTCAGAAGGCCCACCTGTGCCAACCTTCCAGAACTTAAACTGGCCACTTCAAGCATAGGTTCTAAGTAGCATCTGTGTTAGTGGACAGAGTCTGCTCAGTGGTACTTCTGGCTATGTTCTGGTCCAGCTTTTTGATATGGCATTTCAACCAGGGACATAAAATCCCACTGAGCTTTATCTCAGAGGCAGATCAAAGGTGGCCTTTGAAAGTAGCTCAGAATTTGAAATGATAAACAGTGTGTCTGTGTGGAGGGAGGAAAATTACTAAACCCTCAGAACATGTACAAATAGAGAAGTATGAGAGCTCTGTACTCTGAAAGTGGAAAGTTGATTATATCATAATCAACCAATAGAATTTTTTTGTTGCTGTTATTTATTTATGATGTAATTCTATTAGAGAATTGGGGGGAACAAGTTGTCGAAGCAGGGATAGATTCCATATGACACAAAAGGTGATTATTTTTCTTTATTGAAGTTTAATTTACCTAAAAGGAGATGAATTGCTCTTGACTGTTCAGTGAGATGAGTCTTGACAATTGTATATAACAACCACGATTTGAAGGCATCAATTCTTTGGCACTATGTGGTGCTAGAGAAGACTCTTGGGAGTCCCTTGGACAGCAAGATCAAACCAGTAAATCCTAAAGGAAATCAGCTCCAGGAGACAGTGGAGGACAGAGGAGCCTGCCAAGCTGCAGTCCACAGGCACGCAAAGAGTCAGACATGACTTCATGACTGAACAACAACAATGAATAAATATAGCAACCAACCAAAACAAGATAATAGACTTTCCCATCAACCCAGAAAGTGCCCATCTGCTCCCTTCCCATTGAACACCTGCCGTGCCATTACTGCCACTGGGCTGTTCCCTAGTGCTAGACAAAACAGACTAGTTTTGTCTGTTTTATTTTTTGAGAGGTGGGGTTCAGATAAATGGACTCAGGCACTATCTACTCACACGTGTCTGACCTCTTTGGGTCAGTTTCATGGCTTGTGATTCATCCTGGGTGTTCCACACATCAGTAATGCACTCCTTTTTGTTGCTATAAGTAAGTGTTAGTCGCTCAGTGGTGCCCGACTCTTTGCGACCCCATGGACTGCAGCCTACCAGGCTCCTCCATCCGTGAGATTTTCCAGGCAAGGATACTGGAGTAGGTTGCCATTTCCTTCTCCAAGGGATGTTCCCAACCCAGGGATTGAACCCGGGTCTCCTGCACTGCAGGCAGATTTTTGCCGACTGAGCTACAAGGGAAGCTTTTTTGTTGCTGAGCAGTATTCTATTCTACGAATAGACCACCTTCTGGTCTCATAGTGGTTATTTATTCATTTATTTGAAATTTATTTTGTATTGGGTTATAGCTGGTTTGATCAGTTATTATTTTTAAAAAGGCTGCTATGAACCCTCTCGTGCATTTTGTGTGTGTGTGTGTGTGTGTGTCTCCGTATTTTTACTTTGCTCAAGTAAACATATAGAGATGGAATTTCCAAGTCACACGATAAGGACATACTTAACTGTATAAGAAACTGCTGAAAAGCTTGCCACAGGGAGGACTTAAAGCCCAGATGAGTCTCCTTTGTGCATCCAGGACACCAGTCATTTGTTGGATGTATGTATGACTAAGAATATTCTGTACCCTGTGGCTTTGCTATTTATTTCATTTGGTTCATTTGGTGAGTAAAGCTTTAATTTAGCTGATGTCAACTGTATATGTGTGTGTGTGTGTGTGTGTGTGTGTGTGTGTGTATGATTAATTTAAGACTGTTATTATTTCTAACCTAAATGTTCAATAGAATTCACAGATGAAAGCCATTTGGGCTACTTTGGGGAAGGTTTTTAATTATTGATTTAATTTCTTTAATAAATATTGGACTATTCAGATTTCCTATTTCCTCTTCTATAAGTTTTGGTAATTTATGTTCCTTTTCATGGAATGTGGGTAGTTCAACAAAGTTGTTGAGCTTATTGGCTTAAGGTTATATAATAATGTTTCCTATTTTATTATCAATACTGTAATTTCTGTTTTCTGTTTCTTAATTAAGCCAGTTAGGCATTGATCAGCTTTACTAGGGTTTTTTTTTTTTTTTTTATAGAAACCAGCTTTTATTTTATTGATTTTTTCTATTGTTATCTGTCTTCTATTTCATTAAATCTTTCTCTTATTTGTATTATTTTCACTCTTCCCCTTACAAGAGTTTAATTTGCTCTTCCTTCTCTAGTTTCTCACAGTAAAAGTGATTTTAAACACTTCTTGTGGGGCCCTAAATGGGAAACCTTAGAGAAAGAAGGGCTAACTTTGTGGTTTAGAACTAAGATGGCTCCTGGCGGAAGAGATGGGGGCGTGGTCTATGCTGTTTGTCAAAGCTTTTGATTGGCTCTCTTGATTTCCGTGCAGGTGGACAGTGCGTGATCACCATAGACTCCTGTTATAATGATGGCACATGACGATTTGACCTTTAATGTGATTGGTGCAATTATGGAAAGTCCCTCGCAAACACCAGCCCCCCACCCCCACCCCCGCTTGCCTTTATAAGCAGGGAGCTTGCGGCAATAAAGCGGAACTGCTCAGACGGAAACCCTGTCGCATCTGATTGTCTCTCGCTCGCCGAGGGGCTGGGTTGGCGGACAGCAGGCTCACTTTTCCTCGGGACCCCTCAGCAGAGCTTAGGGAAGTTCCACTGCCTCTCCTTCTTCAGAGTGCTCCCCGCAACTTCTGTGTTTCTAATCAGGCATATGGCTATAATTTTCCCTCTAATCACTTTTCCAGTACATCCCACACAATTTTGACACATTGTATTTTTAACTTCTATCTTAAGTATAATTAAATACATTAATTTCTTTTTTCTTTGATCCTTGGACCAGAGAAGGTGGCTTCAAGACTAAAATGTACATTATTCCAAGGACATTTAAAAGAAAATATCTTGTAGCCTTAAGATTAAAATGTGAACTTCTAAACAGACATTTTGATGGAAAAGTATTCTGGGATCTAACCTTTCATCATTTTATAAAAACGTAATTTGTTAAAGTACAGAATTATGGGATGTTTTGGAAAATAAATGCCATCTGGATATCAACAGCACATCGAGATCTTTCAGAATATCTTGATCTTGTATAGTATTTCTTCTACATTCTGCAAATTAAAAAAAAAATGCATCCAATATTGCCACTGAATGTGATATAAAAATGTTTGACGTGGCAAGATCATCAAGTCAGGGCTGTTAACTAGGACAGTTGCCTCAATTAGGAAAGCAGTTTGAGGATGCTCTGTCAGCTGGACGAGTAACACTAGGTAGGTGACAACATCTCTTTTTTTACCCCATTGGTCTGTAGGCTCAGTTTTCAAGTGTGACAAGTGCTTGTTTGAACTGAATGTGAAGACAAAACCAAATCACAAATGTGTTACAGAAGAAGGAGTGGGGAGGGGACAGGCAGAAATTTGGGTGCAAGTAAAGGAGCTGAGTTTATCTGATCTTGTAACTAGTCAGTGAAGCATCCTTGATTGACTGTCCCAGAGAGACCCCAGTCAAGGCAAAAATACTGCAACATCAACCTCTGTAGGATGGGGAGATTTTTTTCCTTTGCCAGTGCTGCAGCAAGGGGATCTTAGTTTTCCAACCAAGGACTGAAACCATGCCCCTGCAGCAGAAGCGCAGAGTCTTAACCACTGGACCACCAAGGAAGCGATTGGAAAGGACTCAAAGCTGGGAGCCCATAGGCTGAGCAAAGATGGCACGGAACAAAGAAGAGAGTTTCCTTGCATGAGATTAATTCACTGAAAAATTAGCACAACCAAACGGAGTCCTTTTTGAGATTTTGGTTTTGAATCCTCATTAGCACCTAACCAAAAACATACACTGCTTGGGAATAATATAGTTTTGAAAATTATCTTTTTTTTCCTTTAACTAACATGTGCATGACATTGCAAAGCAGTTTATGAATCAATTCTGCAAATGTTATTTCCATTTTAGAGATGAGAAAACTGAAATGTAGGCAGATGTTGACTTGGCAGACAGAGATAAAAGCACTAGTATTAAGATAGCTCCAAAATCCATTATCTTCTTAATGGATCATGTTGCTTTGCATAGATTTCCACATGCTGTGTTTTCTGGAAAATTCTAACTTTTGAGATCAGAAACTTACACCTTACAAGATTCATTTTAAAGTATTTATATCATCAATAGTCATCATGTTAAAAGACTCAGCACTACAGGAATGGACTATTAAGATTCTTGTTTACACAGCTAATGGATGGGGATTTGGGCCAGGACACACTGATGTATTGGCAAACTAGAGACTTGAATAAACCCTGGCCACCGCATCTGCTTCCTTGAAGGAGCTCTGTCCCATTTCTAAGCTGGCAGCCAGTCTTGCCCAAAGTATTTGGAACTCGCAACAGCCTCCAGACACCTGGTGAGCTTTTCCACAGAAGCATATCCAGACACTGGTGAAATACACGCCTTCCCTTTCCTGTCTCCTTGCATTCCACCAGCAGCTGGACCAAAGATGACTCATGTATGTCAACTATCAAAACATGATGTTTTGATTCTTCAGAAATCACAAGGTGCTTCAAGGATTAGAACATATTTTAAACTCATTTAAAAGGTGATTTTCCAAATAAAAAAGTGCTTATTGCAGTTATTCAGAATGTTTTTCGAAAAGCAAGTTTTGTACTGATCACAGACCTTTTATTCAATTACTGGACCCATTCTCCCCATCATTTCTTACAAAATAACATTTTCCAGGTTAAGAAAAAAAATCTTTGCATGCCTACATATCAGAAGAAAATATGTCAGAGTAAAATGTTATTGCAATATTGTTTTTCTCCATTTACAAAACTAACATGGAACCATAAAAAGGTATGTAGGGGTTTTTCCTGGCCATACCTAGAAATGCTGACTGTGGTATTTGTTTAAGGACCTATCTATGTATCTACAAAATGTAAGGTGAGTCTTAAATTTGAAGTTGAGTGTAATGCATTATTGGCCCAAAATACTCTGAAAAGAATTTCTGCTACACTTGACCTGAGTGTGGGTGTTGGACGTGGGAGTGAGTAGGGTCATAGCGCTAATGCCAAAGACTCTTGCTATTCCTATTAATATTTAGTAGATGTCCTTGAATGAATGTTTTAAATTGGCTCTAGGCCCTTGGGACAATTTCTAGTGTCATTAAATAGCTGATTTATTTTCATAATATAATTTTCAGCAGTTATAATTGTTTCACCAGGTTAGGAGTCCATGGAGCTCTTCACATCACCATTTCAAAAGTCTATTCTTTTTTTCAGTTTTTTAAAATAATCTGATTTTCAGTTTAAATAATTGTTTTTGCAATGTTAAAGTTCACTAATCTTTTATCTTGCAGTGCTTAATTAAATACCCAGCAGTTAAAT
>SJYQ01001608.1:1442798-1456644 GCA_006410935.1 Redunca redunca | reverse complement strand
TGTAATGGAAAATAATATCGAGAAAGAATGTATAGACATATGTATAACTGAATTTCTTTGCTGTACATCAGAAATTAACATGACATTGTAAACCAACTATACTTCAGTAAAAAAATAAATAAACTTCCATCACATGCAATTTTTTAAAAATTTGAGTTGTTCATAAGAAGATTTTAGACCAGAAATAATAGTTCAAAACGTCTGATTTGCCAAATATTTATACCACATACTGTCACCACGGTGTGACTGAATTGGAAATGTTATTAATGTGAACATATATGAATAAGAAAACTCTATGAATTATAAATTTTAAAATTATCTAAACAGTTGGCTGACTTTCACACATATTGCTCACAGATTTGAAGTCCATAGCCAAAGCTGAACTCAGAGGTAAATCATTTATTTATGCTTTTTTCTCTTTAAAAATCAATTATTCATCTTTCAAAATGTAAAAATAATATAAAACTAATAAAATGAAGACATCAGTTTATATGATGAATTAATCAATATAAAGAAGTAGTATAGTAACATGAGGACTAATATAGGCAGAAAATGACTTTATGCCTCTGCTAAACTGAATTGAAAAGAAAGGGAAAATAACATGAACAAAATTAGACACACAATGTGAACTTTTTTTTAATAAGACAATAATTCTCTGTTCTAGTACATCTTTCTCCAAAACAAGTCACTTCAATTTTTGATATCTTCAAATGAGCAAATGTAACCATAATGACCCCAAAGGTCACATTTAACTTTTTTAGTTTGGGGATTCCCAGATGTCTTCAACAGGTGCTGTGGCTTAGCTAGTTAAAGCACCTGTCTAGTAAATAGGAGATCCTGGGTTTGAATCTCAGCAATGCCTGGGACAGTTGACTGTAGTATTTGTGAAGGGGATACATTGCCAGACTTCCAAGGGGAATGTGGAAAATTTTTAAAGGGATGGGAATACCAGGCCACCTTATCTGCCTCCTGAGAAATCTGTATGCAGATCAAGAAGCAACAGTTTGAACTGGACATGGAACAACAGACTGGCTCCAAATTGAGAAGGGAGTTTGTCAAGGCTGTTTATTGTCACCTGCCTATTTAACTTATATGCAGAGTACATCACGTGAAATGCCAGGTTGGATGAAACACAAGCTGGGATCAAGATTGCCAGGAGAAATATCAATAACCTCAGATATGCAGATGATACCGCCCTTATGGCGGAAAGCGAAGAGGAACTAAAGTGCCTCTTGATGGAAGTGAAGAAGGAGAGTGAAAAGCCTGGCTTAAAACTCAACATTCAAAAAATGAAGATCATGGCATCCGGTCCCATCACTTCATGGCAAATAGATGGGGAAACAATGGAAACAGTGAGAGACTTTATTTTCCTTGGGCTCCAAAATCACTGCAGATGGCGACTGCACCCATTAAATTAAAAGAAACTTTCCTTGGAAGAACCTATGACCAACCTAGACGGCATATTAAAAAGCAGAGACATTACTTTGCCAACAAAGGTCCATCTAGTCAAAGCTATGGTTTTTCCAATAGTCATATATGTGAGATGCTTAGTGGCTGGGTCATGTCTGACTCTTTGCGACCCATGGACTGTAGCCCGCCAGGCTCCACTATCCATGGGATTCTCCAGGCAAAACTAGTGGAGTGGGTTGCTGTGCCCTCCTCCAGGATGGATGTGAGAGCTGGACCATTAAGAAAGCTGGGCACCAAAGAACTGATGTTTTGAACTGTGGTGTTGGACAACACTCTTGAGAGTCCCTTGTATAACAAGGAGATCAAACTGTTCAATGCTAAAGAAAATCAGTCCAGCATATTCATTGGAAGGATTGATGCTGAAGCCAAAGTTCCAATACTTTGGCCACCTGACGCAAAGAACTGACTCATTAGAAAAACCCTGATGCTGGAAAAGATTGAAGGCAGGAGAAGGGAATGATAAAGAAGGAGATGGTTGGATGGCATCACCGACTCGGCAGACATGAGCTTGAGAAAGCTCCGGGAGTTGGTGATAGACAGGGAGGCCTGCGTGCTGCAGTCCATGGGGCTGCAAAGAGTCAGACAGGACTGAGCGACTGAACTGAACTGAACTGAACTGAGCTGTCTTCCAGGTAGAAATGACTGGGTATGTAGTACCTGATTTGAAACACTAGAGGACAGAACAGCAAAGGAAACAGGAAGGCGAGCAGGCTCCAATAGTAGGTAATACTGATGCTGGGAGAGCAGGCATTATGTCTGGTTTATGGAGACAGGCTTACAATTTAGCCACAAACCCAGCCTTGGAAGGTTCAGATAACAGCAAAACTAGATGGCCTGTTGAGCCATCTCTATGACCAGACATTCAATCTGGGCAAAGGCAAGAATAAGCAATCCACTTTAGACGTTAACCTGTGCGCTGCTGGCTTTGCATGAATTTTGTGGAAACTACTGATCTGTCGCCCTTCCCTGTAGGCAGGACAAAAGTGTAGCATTTATCCTTGTCCTATTCTCCTTCTATGCTCTTTAGCAAGAGTGGCTTGCTAAAAACAGTGTTTTTGTTCTTTAGAAGCCTGCTCTGGCCTTTGTTCAGGACTTTAGGGCCATACAATGGAGTCGGTGTCATGCAGGGGGAAGAGGGGCATTTGGAAAATGTGTGTTTTGGGGGGCTGAGGAGAGCAGTGGCTCTGCTGAAACGCCTGAGAGGGCTGGTTCAGAATTTCTGCAGAAACGAAGACCCCCATATGTGGACCAGCTCTGCCCTGTGAGGTGACAGGATCAGTGGAGTGAAAGTCAGGATGGGCAGAACTAGGGTCCAGTCCAGTGACCTCTGGATGGGAGCCTGAGTGAAGGACCCACCCAGGTCCTCTTAGTGGAAGGGGCTCCTGGGAGGGTGTCCTCACCCTAGATCAGAGCACTGGGGTCTGCTGGTGTGGTAGAAATATCATTCGACCCATTTAGAATGCCCCCAGGTTCTTGTCTAGAGAAAACACTGGACGGTGGGCAGGTGGGTGGGTGGGTAGGGGGTGTGCACTCTNNGGGTAGGGGGTGTGCACTCTGACCTTCCACGGTAGCTGAACTTGATGCCTGAATTTCAAAGCTGGATTCCATTTTACCTAAATTCATGCAGAGCACCAGGGTTAAGAAATGGAATAGTCAAGAAAAAATGTACTTTTATCCTTAATGTCATAACATTTACTATGGTTTACGAATACAAGGTAAAAATAATATGTATTTTCATTTAAAAAAAAATCACGGTGAAATGAACTCTTTTAGTATCAGGAAACACATCACACCTGATCAGAATCCATATCTCACATAAACTCTGGGACATGAAGGAATGATTCTTACCTGTATCCAACATGTAATGAAACTGGAGTCCATGGGTTTAAGCAAATTTCTCAAAGTCACACAGTATACAGTACCGGGCTGTCTGTGTCTGCTAACTCTGCATAGAGATTTCAAAACTTCTTAGGAGGCACGGATTCAAACACACATGCGTGCTGGAATTTCTTAACACGCAAACTGAGAGACTTATTACAAGTTTGAATCTTAATGCCAGTCATTTATAATAAGGAGAGAGATATACTATCTTATGATATAAGGAGAGTAAGACTCCAAAGAGGATAGTTTGAGCTTCCCATGATATTTCAGGGCAGGTACTGCAATATTTCTGTTGAAAGGTGACTTTGAGGCTTTCCATAAAACCAGTGCTTCTGAAACCTGCCTGGTAGGTGAGAGTATCTGGAGTGCTGCTTAAGAATACAGATTCTCAGGCCTCTTCCCAGGAGACTTGGACTCAGTATGTCTCAGGCAGAACCTTCAAATCTGTATTTTAAAAACGGGCAAAATCTGTGGTTGCATCAGGGAAACACTGGGCGTGATTTCCTGTGTAGCATGCCCCATATTTAATTGTGACAAGTTTGTTTCTTCAGAGAACCGGAAGATTTGAGCACTGGAAGAAGCTTCAGCGATCCCATGATCAAACCCCCACTTTCTGCAGCTGGGAAAAGTACGGCCTAGATGATAAGGTAAATGATTTAACCTTGACTGTAGTGGTTTAAATCTTCCAAAGTTATTAGAACTACACATATAGATGTAGTTATATAAAATACTTGGGAATCTTTGTTTTATTTTCATTGGCTTATTTGCTTAGCATTTGGGTTCTAAGGAGTGAAGAGAAAAGGACCAAATGCTGAAAATCAGGAAAAATTTAAAAGAAGGCAGCAATATTAGAGAAATGCTTGCCAGTTGTATAGCATGTCAGAAATTTTTAAACTTTTAATTTAGATTTTTAAATGTTCCTATGTCCACATAGGTCCTTAATACCTCGATGGGGGAAGAAGGCTCATTGTACCCATTTTCCAGATGAGGAAGGTGAGTGGTAGGAGGTTCACCGACCTGCTCATGGTTGGTAAGCAGAGAACAACAGAGGCACACTGGATGGCTGTGGCAGAAACCCTGTCTTTCCTCTGTGTCGGCAGGATTGCCAGCTGAAGGTCAAGGTGAACAATAAGAAGGGGGGAAAAAATTACACAAAACATTATGACTGTAATGATAAAACCTACAACCTTTTATGCGGTGACATTTACCAGTCATTCCAGAGGTGAGTGCGTGAACTAGACCTGGCATATTTCTCCAGTCCGTGGATGGACGATCAGGTTTCGCCTGGGAGGGCAGAGCTGCAGGAGAGATGGAAAGTTCAGAAACCAGTTTCGTTTACCACCAAACCAAACCAGCTCCGTCTTCTCGAGGCATCTGCTGATGGTTACTGGGTAGGGACTGGAACAATCTGGGGGTTGAACTGATCGGGTCTGCGAGGCTGTGGGCAAGATGTGGTTCGGGCGAGAATTCCAGGCCCCCAACATCCAGCTGCGCTGCTTGAAAATTGCGAAGCCTGCAGCTGTATTTGAGACCTTCTGCAAAGATGCAAGCAGCGGCACAAACGTCTCCTGGAACATTCCAACTTAAAAATGCCAACCAGGAACCCACAGCCGGCCAGATTATCTGCCTCCTCTTGGATTCACCAAATGCTCCTTTCTGCTTCAGCTAAGTTCAGCTCCAGTTCACTGAGTCTCCCCTTCTGCTGGATGGAACTCTGGGCACAAGGAATTCAGAGGGGAAAGGGGCAGGGCCTCAGCCCTGAGGACCTGACATCTGAAAATGTTTCTGTGGAATTTGATCGTTTTCTCAATGAGGTGTGCAAAAGAGTGAAGTGCTTCTTCTCTGCTTTCTGCTCGTGAAGCCACTCACAGCCTGAGTTCCCACAGGCCTTGCGTTCAGGACCAAAAGGTGCTTTGACAATGACCTAGTGCCCAAAGACAGAGAGATGCAGGGAAATAAAGGACCTTATTGAAAGCGAGCAAACAAAACAAACACCCTCCCCTCACAAATGCTCCCTTGTTATTATTGGGACCTAACCTGAAGCTCTGATACTTTGGCCACCTGATGTGAAGAGTCGACTCATTAGAAATGACCCTGATGCTGGGAAAGATTGAAGGCAGGAGGAAAAGGGGACAACAGAGAATGAGATGGTTGCATGGCATCACCGACTCAATGGAGATGAGCTTGAGCAAGTTCCGGGAGATGGTGATGGACAGGGAAGCCTGGCGTGCTGCAGTCCATGGGGTTGCAATGAGTCAGACATGACTGATTGACTGGACAATAACAGTAACCACAGGAATTACTCTTTGCTGATGGCTTGGCCTTCTGAGAAATTTGTCTTGCATTCTCTCACAGATGTGATGGGCACCGTGGTAAGAACAGCAGTGTGGGAGGTGGGAGACCCCAAAAAGGCTTTACCTTACCTGATTGGACAGCCCTGTACCAGCCACACTGGCCTCCAGGCTGTTCATCAAGCCAGCTATCAGCTCTCACTTCTGGAGATTTTTCCTTGTTTTCCTCTCCTTCTGGAATGTTCTTTCCCCAAATATCCTGATGGGTATCTTTCAACAGAAGGAAGGAGGGAAAGAAGGGAGAGAGGGAGGAAAGGGATTCCCAAAACACTGGAGGCCACAGTCCCCTTTGGGTGAAGCCTGCTGGATGGAAAGATCAGGGGCTGAGCCTGCAGCCCCCTGGGCTCTGGACTTCTGTTAAACAAATGGACTTCATTAGCATCATCTCAAATGAGGATGCATACCCATACATTTCCTTGGGTCTCTTGAACTGTGGCTGTGGTTTAGTCGCTCAGCTGTGTCTGACTCTTTGTGACCCCTTGGACTGCAGCCCACCAGGCTCCGCTGTCCATGGGGGTTCTTCAGGAAAGAATCCTGGTGTGGGTTGCCATGCCTGCCTCCAGGGGATCTTCCCAACCTAGGGATCGAACACGGGTCTCCCACACTGCAGGCAGGTTCTTTACCGTCTGAGCCACCAGGGAAGCCCACAAGAAGAGAGGGCTCTGTAAATATGCATGAACTTCAATCTCTGCGTCTCCAGTGTCTTGGGAATAGAAGGGATGTGTCTAACTCAGCTGGGGAAGTAAAGGTTAGAGACCAGAGGGAGACTTTTGCCTTGATCCTAAATGCCTGAGAAGCTATGGGAGTGGGAGAGGGGAAGCCTGGAGGCTTTCCCAGCACTGTGACCATCCTGTGATTGTATTCTGGCATAATTTCCATTAGTCTAGAGGCCCCCCAGAGACTCTGATGCGAGGGGAGGGGAGAAGGGTGAAGCCTGAGTGGTTATTGGCAGGTCAATAAGAACAATGGCTCTTTCCCCTAGCACATCGTCTTTGCTGCCACCAGAGGGCAATTCGAGCGCAGTTATCAGGTCCCTCCCTGCCTCCTGGCCACACCCTCCCAACGTCTGGGCTAACAGGTCATCTTCACCAGGGCAGCCTCCGCATTATGCCTATATTTGGGTCCCGTTACAAAACTGTTCAAAAACCCAACTTCTCTGAGCAATGGGTTTGCATATATTCATAGCCCTAAAAGGACTCATCACTATATACTTTGTTTGGAATATACAAATCCCTGTGCTCAGTGTTCTCCGCCAGTGATCATTTAAAATCTTCACAAATGCCCCCCACAACATGGAAACTCTGCTTATCCCCATTTGTCGATGGAAAAAGTGAGGCACAAAGAAACAGGCATGTGGTCTATTCATCCAGCCTCCTTGTATGGAGCTAACCGGCAAGGTAGCCATCCCAACCCCTTCACTCGCCTTCCTGCAGACAGGGTGGGAAGGAGCGGGAGTTGTCTGTGGGGAGCAGGAGAGCAAGATTCCCTTAGGAATGAAGGGAGGGTGGGCTAGACAGTAGAGACCCTATGATCAGAGGATCAGAGGAGGAAAGAGGAACAGTGTGTTCACTGAACCATCACATGTGTGATTTTGCTGAAGCTGAACATGTCTATTCAAAAGCAGAGACATAACTTTGCCGACTAAGGTCCATCTAGTCAAGGCTATGGTTTTTCCAGTGGTCATGTATGGCTGTGAGAGTTGGACTGTGAAGAAGGCTGAGTGCCGAAGAACTGATGCTTTTGAACAGTGGTGTTGGAGAAGACTCTTGCGAGTCCCTTGGACTGCAAGGAGATCCAACCAGTCCATTCTGAAGGATATCAGCCCTGGGATTTCTTTGGAAGGACTGGTGCTAAAGCTGAAACTCCAATACTTTGGCCACCTCATGCGAAGAGTTGGTTACCTCATGCAAAGAGTTGCCTCATTGGAAAAGACTTTGATGCTGGGAGGGATTGGGGACAGGAGGAGAAGGGGACGACAGAGGGTGAGATGGCTGGATGGCATCACTGACTCGATGGACGTGAGTCTGAGTGAAGTCCAAGAGTTGGTGATGGACAGGGAGGCCTGGTGTGCTGTGATTCATGGGGTCACAAAGAGTCAGACACGACTGAGTGACTGAACTGAGCTGAACTGAACTTGTCTATGTCCTTTTCTAGGGCTGTGGTGAGAAGTGAGTCTGGGAGTGTAGCAGAGACCTGATGATGGTGCCAGTCTCTGGGCCAAGGTGAAGAGTGCATCTCATTTCCAAGGAAAGAGGAGCTGGGATGTGTTTGGCTGAGCCATTTGTCAGCTGTACCCACTTAGGACCCTTTGGGTCTAGATTTTGACTACCTTGTATACCTGTTGGATCCACTGCATTCCTTTTAATAACTTGAAGTGATACTTTCTAGAGCTAATCTCCAGCAGGCATTTGGGGTACCAGCTCCTGGGTTCTAGAGTGCAGGCTCAGTGGTTGTGCTGCATGGACTTAGTTGATCCTTGGCATATGGGATCTTCCCAGACCAGGGATCGAACTCATGTCTCCTGCTTTGGCAGGTAGATTCTTCACCACCAAGCCACCACGGAAGCCCCAGGATTGTTTTTTAACATAATTCCCACCCAATTGTATACTTGATTTTTAAAAATTATTTGTTTTAATTTTAATTTTATTTTATTTTATTGCTTTTTAAAAAACAATAACTTCGGCAACATTTTCTCAGTTATTCTAATGAAAGGATTATTCAGATCATTCTTTGAATGTGAGTTGGAATTGACAATTTCACACATGGTTTAGCAGTAAAACAAAATTTCTAAAAGCCTCAAACAACTATAACCTATAGGTTTTTATGCTGAGAAATTGTGATGAAATGGATACAAAGTTTTGGGGGGAAAAGTAAAAATTGTCTTTGGCAGTTACTTTGGTTTGCTTTCAATGTAGAATTGGGTGTTAAGACCAAAGATAGTTCAGCCTAGCTCTGTTTTTCCTATATAATTCCTAGGGTTTATAGAATATTTTTCTTTCTCATAGTTAAAAAGTACAGTAACCATGACATATATCATTTGCCTGAATGAAAATATTAGTTATATGACAGCAATGAGCTTCACTTTGGCTTAAGCATTGCCCTGGGTTTATGTCTCCAAGCATTTCTTTTCCTCTCCAGGCAACGAACCTCACTTTGTACACGTCATGTTATTTCAGGGGACCTTTAATTTTAGTCCATAAAATAATTGAGCTTCTTTTATCTTGCTAATTATTTCCATGACTTCCTGACTCACTCTCCAATAAACTGGTGAGATAATTTTCTTAATGAATGAAGCCAAATTACCAAAAACTCCCTGGCTGTGAGTCACAGTTAAGTAAGTCTTGGGGTTTTAATCTGAATTTACCAACTAGCGATGAGGCATTCAACAAATGCTTATTATACTATATTTTCCTTTCTAGACTTGGATTTTTTCATATGTAGAATAACACATTTAAAGAAAGTATTTGTAGGCTGTAGTCCATGGGGTTGCAAACAGTTGGACACAACTTAGTGACTGAACAACAGCATTTGAAGGTGACCCTCTACCTGCTTGATTTTATACCCTTTAATCAGAATATCTTTAAACTGTCATACTGATTTTATTAAACAGATATAACATAGCAAGCTCAATAAAATTATTATCATTTTCTCTTTTATTGTGATTTTAATAACTAACTTTATGATTCTTTTGTTGAGATAGATGAACAGTGTTGAATAATCATTGTCTGTGTAGTCGCTCAGTCATGTCCAACTCTTTGCAACCCCATGGACTGCAGCACGCCAGGCCTCCCTGTCCATCACCAACTCCCAGAGTTTACTCAAGCTCATGTCCATTGAGTCGGTGATGCCATCCAACCAGCTCATCCTCTGTCGTCCCCTTCCATCAGGGTCTTTTCAAATGAGTCAGTTCTTCGCATCAGATGGCTGAAGTATTGGAGCCTCCGCTTCAGCATCAGTATTGCCAATGAATATTCAGGACTGATTTCCTTTAGGATGGACTGATTGGATCTCCTTGCTGTCCAACGGACTCTCAAGAGTCTTCAACGCCCCCGTTTTAGCTAGTGTACTATAATAAAACCAACCACTGGGTGGCAGTATAATACAGAAATTCGTAGGCAGGGGGCTCCGTAGTTGTCCCTTAATGAGATGTTCTCTGTCGCGTCTTCTTTATTGTGAATTACTTAACCAATATAAATTACAGCAAACTAGTGAGTTGGGAGATATTAAAATAATTCTCTGACTGTTTTTAAAGACAACATTTTAAACTTTATGGTGAAATTCATCCCAAGGAATAATTCTGAAATATGGGGTGGGGATTTCTCAAGCATTTCAAGAATTCCACCAAGATTATTGGAAAAGTATAGCAATCAAGTACAATGCTTTTCTTTAAAAAAAAAAAATAGGTGCTATGAATTATTATTGTGGGAAAAGGGTATGGCAGGAGAAAAAGTCTTATTAATTTTTAATTTCTTTTTAAGGTTGGTCTGGTGAAGAATCTTCACATCATTACCACACATGGTGTGAGTGGTGTGAAACTGGCCTAGTGATCCCAGGCTCAGGTGATGACTCAAAGTGGAAAATGAAACACTCTTGAATCAGAGGTATCACCACTGGGCTCTTCTACCTTTCCACAGGTTTCCTGAAAGGCTCCAGTTCAGACCCTATTACAACCACCTTTTCCCTCCATCACCAGATACGTTACAGGGGGACTGGGGCAAAGTGGTGAGTTTCCTGTTTATGGAAGGTTACCCCTCCTCTCCTAATGGGAACATGGGGATGTCTCCCCCAGGAAAAGGAAGACCTCAAAGACTCACTCATGAAGACTGGGGACAGCTGACCCCAGTTGAGTAGAAATTCAATTGCTGCTTAGATTCCCACAGCAGAGGGGGCAAAGATTGTGGAGGACTGCAACCCAAGGAGGTTCCGTGGAGCTCAGCTAGGTAAATTATTGGGGAAACACATAGCATTTGACACAATTTTCCCAATTAGTTGAGATTTCTGAATGCTCCTTGCTTGCAATGCTGTTCTATGTACAGTTAAAATTCAGCTGCATCTAGTTTCCTATAAAAGCAGCACATTGGTAGGTTTGGGTTTTGTAGTGACTGTGCTGAAAGATGCACCTTGAGATTCTTCAGGTGTACATCTCACTTATCTTTTTATCTGGCAGAGAAAAGGCAGCCAGAACAATACAGAGCTAAAGCAGACCTAGTTTGTGTGCTCGGGTGCCTTTTTTCCTCTGGGTCTTGCTGTTCGCTTTGCCCCCTTTCTTGTATGTTGTCTTGGGCACAGCTCTTGCCTGAGCAACCTCACATTATAATCAACCTCAGAATTATAAAAACTGCTGATGCCTAGATCCTTTGTTCAGAGGCTTTGATATAAGTGCTGTGAGTGTAGAATGGACCCTGGGACTATTTTAAAGTTTCAGGAGGCTAAAATGTAGCCAAGAGCTGCTATCTAGATTAATAATCTTGCTTCCCACCAATTTTTTTTCAGTTGTATCTGAACTATAATCTGACCTAATGGTTGAGAATTTAATTTAAATGAGTATGCTTTCTTTTCATTTCTAAGTGAAAGTGAAATCACTCAGTCATATCCACCTCTTTGCGACCCCATGGACTGTAGCCTTCCAGGCTCCTCTGTCCAAGGAGATTCTCCAGGCAAGAATACTGGAGTGGGTAGCCATTCCCTTCTCCAGGGGATCTTCCCAACCCAGGGATTGAAATCAGGTCTCCTGAATTGCAGGTGGATTCTTTACCTTCTGAGCCACCAGGGAAGCCCTTAATTTATAAGACACACATTAAAAAAAAAAAAAAACACAAATTAATCTGCTTTTCCATTGTGATATCATTTTCCTGTGATCTCAATATCTTCCTTTATATCTTTAATTATTTAAAATCTATTTATTTTGCAGCTCCTATTGGACAATTATTTTATCAGAAAATCCTGGGATTCTACTCTTGCTTTTTGCGTTGCATGAGCTGTCTCTTGCTTGTGTGACTTGTTCTCTTGCATGCTTTATAATTGTGGATTGTGAACCTAACTTAAGCAGAGCTCTATCTGGGAATCCTGGTGTCATGGGATCCACGATATCTTTTCTGCTGCCAAATGCCAAGTAATATTTCCACAGTTTGAGGAAAACTACTTTATATAAATTTCTGGTGTCCTGTGTCCTTGGATCACAGATATTTGCACTATGCTATTACAAGCCACTGGAGTAGACAAGGGCTAGATTTTAGAATTCTCATGAATGGGTGGTCAGTCGTGTCTGACCTTTTGCAACCCCATGGACTATACCCTGTCAGGCTCCTCTGTCCTTGGGATTTCCCAGGCAAAAATACTGGAGTGGGTTGCCACACCTTCCTCCAGAGAATCTTCCTGGCCCAGGGATGGAACCCAAGTTCCCCTGTGTCTCCTGCATTGACAGGCGGCTTTTTTACTTTAGCCCCCTGGGAAGCTCATGTTAGAGTTCTCAGGGAAGCATTTTTCACCTTCCTGCCCCAGAGGGTAGACAAGGTTAGTTATTGCCTTCTCTTATGGGTGGATACATTGTTAGGTGAATTAGTTTTCTTAAGGATGCACATGCATTATTTTTTGCCTTTGTTGCTGTTTTGGAGTATAATTGCTTTACAATATTGTGTTAGTTTCTGTCTAACAACAAAGTGAATCAGCTATATTTATACATATATCCCCTCTCTCTTAATCCTCCCTCTCGCCCCCATCCCATTCCCATCCCACGCCCTAGCTCATCACAGAGCCCCGGGCTGAGCTCCCTGTGCTATATAGCAGCTCCGCCTAGCTATGTTTTGCACGTGGTGGTGTATGCACATGTGTATATATGTGTCAGTGCTCCTTTCCCCATTCGTCCCACCCTCCCCGTCCCCACTGTGCCCTCATGTCAGCTCTCTACATCTGTGTCTCGGTTCCTTCCCTGGAAATAGGGTTTATCTGCACCATTTCTCTAGATTGCACATACATGCATTAAGAAGGCCTCTATTCTTGGTTGTACAAAGAGATGACAGCCCAGTCCCCCACTTCAGTCACCATCCTTCCCTGACACTCCCTACCCCCAGAGCTATACCCTTGCTCACACTTCTCTCCTGTGGTTTATCTCTGCCACACAGGGTTTGCCTTCTTTCTTGGCACCTCACCTATGCAATGGACATCATGCTTGCATCAGTTTACCTGGCATTTTTGAGCTGTGTCTCTAGAGACTTTTCAGTTTAGCCTGGCTTCTTACATAAACTAACTCCCCTCTTATCCTCACCCTACTTCACTGTCATCATACAGATGCTCAAAAATATTTTCTGATTTCAGTGTCCACCGGCCTCACTTCTTCCATCCGTCTCTAATACCTGCTGGAGCCCTGTTACACCAAGCAGCACCTGCCATCCTTCACCTCTCTTATGATTTATTAATTCAATTGCTTTCACATATATTCATAGCACTAAGAGTGTTCAAGATTTCAGGTTAATAAGCTTGTTCTGTTCTATGGATGAAAGAGCTTCTTGAAGTTCCACCTGTCCCCAGATGCTTACAGGACATGGAGTGATCATTTTAAAATAGGCATGAATTTTTAAAGTTCTGACTAATTTTGAAAGAAAAAAAAAACAAAAACAAGCTTTTCACTTCCTCTACTCCCAAAGCAGTCCTGCATGGATTCATATTCTTAAATATGTTCCACAAAATCAATGAGTTTGCTAGTATTTTTGATACATTTTTAAGTAAGTAACTCCTCCCATACCATGTACTTTACATTATAAACTGAAATAGAAGCCTTTGTCATTTATTTATATACTGAAATTTGGTGAATTAATGGATGATGATACTAGCAGATTATGTTGAGATTTTTTTCTTTATTGATTGCGTGTATCTTAAAAAGTAGTTTATAGCAGCTGTCTTAAAGAACTTCTAGCAAGATAATAATAATAAGCAAAAAAAGAGATGGTTTCTCCTATCTAATACTGAAGAAAAACACGGTGATAAAAATACCTGTAGTATAATTGGAATTTAGCTTTTAAATTGCATAGATTTTCAAGGGACAGATGAAGTAAAAGATAAGGCAACGAAGATGAAGGCAATATTCATCATCAGATTTCTCAGATGCTTGAAAATGTCCTTGCCCTTAGTTTAAAAAAAAAAAAAAA
>SJYQ01001608.1:1419825-1440756 GCA_006410935.1 Redunca redunca | reverse complement strand
TTTGCCCTGCTTCATTCCGCATTCCAAGGCCAAATTTGCCTGTTACTCCAGGTGTTTCTTGACTTCCTACTTTTGCATTCCAGTTCCCTATAATGAAAAGGACATCTTTTTTAGGTGTTAGTTCTAAAAGGTCTTGTAGGTCTTCATAGAACTGTTCAACTTCAGCTTCTTCAGCATTACTGGTTGGGGCATAGACTTGGATTACTGTGATATTGAATGCCTTGCCTTGGAGACGAACAGAGATCATTCTGTCGTTTTTGAGACTGCATCCAAGTATTGCATTTTGGAGTCGTTTTTTGACCATGATGGCTACTCCATTTCTTCCGAGGGATTCCTGCCCGCAGTAGTAGATATAATGGTCTTCTGAGTTAAATTCACCCATTCCAGTCCATTTTAGTTCACTGATTCCTAGAATGTCAACGTTCACCCTTGCCATCTCTTGTTTGACCACTTCCAATTTGCCTTGATTCATGGACCTGACATTCCAGGTCCCTATGCATTATTGCTCTTTACCACATCGGACCTTGCTTCTATCACCAGTCACATCCACAGCTGGGTATTGTTTTTGCTTTGGCTCCATCCCATCCCTTCATTCTTTCTGGAGTTATTTCTCCACTGATCTCCAGTAGCATATTGGGCACCTACTGACCTGGGGAGTTCCTTTCTCAGTATCCTATCATTTTGCCTTTTCATACTGTTCATGGGGTTTTCAAGGCAAGAATACTGAAGTGGTTTGCCATTCCCTTCTCCAGTGGACCACATTCTGTCAGACCTCTCCACCACGACCCACCCGTCTTGGGTTGCCCCGCGGGCATGGCTTGGTTTCATTGAGTTAGACAAGGCTGTGGTCCTGGTGTGATTAGATTGACTAGTTTAACTCTAACTCAGTGCAGCTATAGGTTTACCTGAAAACTGAGCAGAAAGTACAGAGTTCACCTTCAGTCCTCCCGATTATTAACATCTGGCAATAGTATGGTACATTTGTTACAGCTGGTTAATAATATTAATAACATTATTTTTTAGCTGAAGTCCATAGTTTGGATTAGGGTTCCCTCTTTGCATTGTACAGTCCTGTGGGTTTTGTTGAAGGCATAATATCAGACATTCACCCTGAGAATATCATACAGAATCTTCTCACTGCCTAAAATCCCACATCCCACTGATTCATCATTCCTCCCCATCCCTAGCAATCACTGGTCATTTTTACCATCTCTACGGTTCTTCCTTTTCCAGAATGTCATGGAGTTGGAATCATACGCTATCTAGCCTTTCCAGACTCATTTCTTTCCTTTAGTGATATCTGTGTTCCAGGTTTTAATTACACTGAGTATATCCTTCGTTTCAACTCACCCTCTTTTCTTCTAATCCTTCCTCCTTTAATTGTGATATTTTCATTGTCACTAGTCACATCCCTAATGTCTGTCATCAGTTAATAATAACCAATCAGGAAAGCATATAAATAAAATGCCAGAGTGAGATTTTTAAACGTATTTAGTCATGCCACTTTTATAGAGATAAAAAAAGAAAGGCAGATAAAACAGAAGGTAATGATGTGGAGAAATGAGATATGTGCATACCTGTTTGACTCTCTAAGCCTTCATCGCTTTATCATGAGAATGAGGATGCTATTACTGCATTCCAATTTCTCCTGAAGCTTAACCCTTCCATGTGGTGTATATAGAAGGCACTCAATGACAGAGAAGGAGACAGATAGGAGATAGAAGAGAAACAGGAAGAAAGGATGAGGAAAGATACAGGAGCAGGAGAACAGAGAAGATTTCATCATGACCCAAAGTAGAAGTTGTTTCTGAGCACAAGGTTCCATCATCAGAATATTAAAATCTATTAAATGGTGTGAAATAGAAAAAAAAATATTTACCTTTCAGAAAGTCCCCATGGCTTTTGGAACCCATATGACTTTTTTAATGGTAATTTCCCAAAGTCAATAGAACAGGCATGATACTTAAGACCTATTTCTCTTCCTTAATAATTCTAAAAATAAATAAAAAGAATAAGAATTTGCTTACTACTTTGGAATAAAAATTGTGATAAAACATAATTATAATATTTTAGCTATTTCATTGAAAACATCTCTTTTTTTTTATTTTCTATCAGTCCCATCTTTAGAGATTACATTGTATAGTCATACTGCTAGTCTTCTTAAATATTATTGAATATTTTAGATCAACGCAGAGGTACTATTTTGAACTTGCATTTTGTTTGCCCCGTCCAGTTTCTATTCCTTTTCTCTCCAAGCTGTTCTCAACAAGTCTCTTGCCCCCACACCACAACTCTGCCTCCGGGTCCACTTCCTGTGTCAGGTATTAGCCATACATTTAAATAAACAGGTGTTTAACTGAAAAGGGTGAGACCCATGCTGGGGCACCAGAATAATGACTGAATAAATGACTACAAGGTGGGGCTGTCTTCCTTCCAACACACAGCGATTGCATATGGTCACTTTCCAATAAAGGCTTGTTGAATGCAGTTTTCCAAGAATTCCTCTTTGGCTAAATTTTTGTTCTTTATTAACATATCCTTTTCCTTTCCCTGTCCTCAAAGCATATACACATAAACGTATAGTTCAGCTTGGAGGTCTATACATTAACTGCGTAGACACAATTGTGCTGATTAAAAATCCCCAAGTATAGATAACAAAGGGCTTCCCTGGTGGCTCAGATGGTAAAGAATCCACCTGCAATGCATGTGACCTGGTTTGATCCCCAAGTTGGGAAGATCCCCTGGAGGAGGGGGCATGGCAGCCCATTCCAGTATTCTTGCCTGGAGAATCCCCATGGACAGAGGAGCCTGGTGGGCTATGGTCCCTGGGGTCACAGTGAGTCAAACAAGACTGAGCGACTAAGCACAGCATAGCACATAGATACCAAGCAGTAAAGGGATGGAGGCTGGGTGAGAGACTGGGATTGACATATACACACTATTGATACTATGTGTAAAATAGATAACTAATGAGAATCTGTCTAGTCAAAGCTATGGTTTTTCCAGTAGTCACATATAGATGTGAGAGTTGGACTATAAAGAAAGATGAGCGCCAAAGAATTGATGCTTTTGAACTGTGGTGTTGGAGAAGACTCTTGAGAGTCCCTGGGACTGCAAGAAGATCCAACCAGTCCATCCTAAAGGAGATCAGTCCTGGGTGTTCATTGGAAGGATTGATGTTGGAGCTGAAACTCCAATACTTTGGCCACCTGATGCAAAGAGCTGACTCATTGGAAAAGACCCTGATGCTGGGAAAGACTGAAGGCAGGAGGAGAAGGGGATGACAGAGGATCAGATGGTTGTTTGGCATCACTGACTCAATGCACATGAGTTTGAGTAAACTCTGGGAGTTGGTGATGAACAGGGACGCCTGGCGTACTGCAGTCCATGAGGTCGCAAAGTCGGACACAACTGAGCGACTGAACAGAACTGAACTGAATGAGAACCTACTGTGTGGTACAAGGAACTCTACTCAAGGCTCTGCAGTGACCTAAGTGTGAAGGAAATCCAAAAAAGAGGGAATATATGTAAACATATAGCTGATTCCAAAGAAGGAAATGGCAACCCACTCCAGTATTCCTGCCTGGAAAACCCCAGGGATGGAGGAACCTGGTGGGCTACATACGGGCCATGGGGTCGCAAAGAGTTGGACACGACTGAGAATCAGCACACGTAGCTGATTCACCTGCTGTGCAGCAGAAACCAGCACAATGTTGTCAAGCAACTGCACTCCAATAACAATTAAAAGATCCCCACATAAATTCAGATTAATTGCTTGACTGCCTAAGCTGTCCTGCCTCACACAGGATGCAAAAGACAGCCCCTCTGCTCCTTAGCTTCCCTTGCTTGGCGAGACTGGGCATCTCCACAGCTCTTTTGGCAGACTCTGCTGAGATGTCATTTTCCAAGAAAAGGATTCACTCCTAGTGCAGCTGACTGCTGCCTTGAAATGTGTTTTGGCAGCTATGACAAACAGAGATTAGGCATAGGCTTCTCTCCCTTTGAAGGCAACTTACTGAGACCATAAGGGACCCGTCTCCCCTCTTTTAGGACACATGCGGTCTAATGAGTCACATGTGAGGCCTGTGATTTCCATTGACAAAACGATTGCTTTGGGTGGACTCCACACCATCCGGTGCCCTTGTTGCAAACTTTATAAATAGGACACTTTTTCATGATGTTTTTGTTTAGTCTCTCAGTCGTGTCTGACTCTTTTGTGACCCCACGGACTGTAGCCCACCAGGCTCCTCTGTCCATAGGATTCTCCAGGCAAGAATAGTGGAGTGGGTTGCCATTTCCCCCTCCAGAGGCTCTTCGATGACGGGGGTTATTTTCCTTGTAAAAGCTGCCTTCCCTCCCTGTTCCGTAGGAGGCTGTTGGATGATAGAATGAGGGATCAGGGAGGTTAGCCCAGCCTTCCACTTTTTGAGACAACATTTCTAGGTAATCTGCCTCTTATACGTTCTGTCTATATGCAGTGGTCTGATTGTATGCCCCCACAAAATTCCTATGCTGCAATTCTCATCTCCAAAAGTGATGGTGCTAACGGGTGGGCCTTTGGGAGGCACTTAAGTCTAAAGTTAGAGCCCTCAGGGATAGCATTAGTGCCTCATAAAAATAGGCTCCAGAGAGATTCCTAGCCTTTTGCACCATGTGAGGACATAAAAAGAAGGCAAAGTTATGATCCCAGAAGAGGACCCTTACTCAACCACGCTGGCAGCTTGATCTTAGACTTCCTGTCCCCAGAACTGTGAGAATTAAATTTCCATTGTATGTAGGTTTCCCAGTCTGGGATATATCACCATCGCAGCCCAAAGGGACTAAGACTTGGTGGTGAGTGTATTAGTTGCTAGTCATGTCCCACCCCTTGTAACCCCACAGACTGTAGTCCACCAGGCTCTGTCAACAGAGAATTCTCCAGGCAAGAATACTGGATTGATGGGTAGCCATTTCCTTCTCTGATGGATCTTCCCTACTCAGGGATCGAACCTGGGTCTCCTGCATTGCAGGAAGATTCTTTGGCATCTGAGCCACCTATTCGGCATCTTTCTTAACTCCCTCGTATCTGGAACAAACTGAAAGCAATCAATGAAGGTTTACTTACACAAGATAGCACTGTTTTATTCTGCTTATTTTCTAAGAATCTTTCTTAATACTTATTCTAACTCTCTCCCACCTTTCCTAGTTTGATATCCTGCTGTTTCATTCTCCTTTCTCGAATCCCTTCACACTTTCTACTACCTAATGGCAAGCATCTCCTGGGGATTCCTTTGGGGGTCGCTTTTCTGTAATCAGGAATTTACTTTCATGGGATTATTATGCTGTTGGAATTTACTCTCATGGCTTCACAATCCATGTAGCGTGCACTGACTCTCCAAATTTAAATTATTTTGTGTAAATGCCAATTTAACTTTATTCAAGATGTGCTACTACCTGTTCAAAATTCATGATTCATTTGGCATAGACACAAGCCACTCAGAAATGCAACATGAAGTCAAGAACTAAAGCTCTAGTTTCCTTAGGAAGGTAAGTTCCTCTCAGTACCCTGAAGCCTTCAGGGTCTTTGTGGAAGCCTGGTCCTCACCCCTGCCATTTCCACTGATACTGAGGAAGAGAATTTTGAGCGATTTCTTGGCCTCTCTTCACCCCTCTCACTGTACTCTCACCACAGGAGGAGGAATATCTGAACTTAAGTTAAAAAACAGTGAATGTGAAACTCAATCTATGTCCCCTTTTTATTTAGAAGATCCTTGGCTGTTTCCCAGCCATACTGTAAACTGCCCAGGCAGATGCCCCAGGAGGTCCTGAGAACATAGATTGCTTGACCAAGTGACTAAATCTAGTTTTACAACTAGAAAGAACACACCAAAGTCCCATTGTCCAATATCTGCATCAGCAGATTTATTATTTTTTTAATTGAGATATAATTCTCATCTAACATATTAGTTTCAGCTGTGCAACATAATGATTCAATATTTATACATATTGGGAAATGATTATAATTCTTTTATGGAGTGTACTTGGTTTAAAATATTATGTTAGTTTCAGGAGCACAGCAAAGTGATTCATATAAATATTTGTATACGTATATGTATACTCTTTTTCAAATTATTTCCACTGTAAGTTATTATAGCTGCTGAATATAGTTCCCTGTGCTATAGAATAAGTTCTTGTCTTTAATCAGCTTTATAGATGGATAGTAATTTGTATCTGCTAATTCCAGCCTCTTAATTTACCCCTCTTCTACCTCCATCCCTCCTGATTACCATGTTTCTTTTCCATGTCTGTGAATCTCTTTTAGTCTTATAAATAAGTCCTGTCTTCTAGATTCCACGTATAAGTGATGTTATATAATATTTGTCTTTCTCTGTCTGACTTAACTTTGTTTAGTATAATTTCTAGGTCCATCCATGTTGCTGCAAATAGCATGATTTCATTATTTTTAATGACTGAATAAAATACTCCATTATTTATATATATTTATACTCCAATGTTCTTGTTTGGAGAATCCCAGCGATGGGGGAGCCTGGTGGGCTGCCATCTCTGGGGTCGCACAGAGTCGCACATGACTGAAGCGACTTAGCAGCAGAAGTAGCATACATATAATGCATATATATAGAATATATTATATGCACATACACACACACACATATATAAATGCATCTTCTTTATCCATTCATCTGTCGATTTACACTTAGGTGGCTTCCATGTTTTGGCTATTGTAAATAGTGCTGCTATCAACACTGGGGTGACTGTTTCTGAATTAGAGTTTTCATCATTTCCAGATATATGCCCAGGAGTGGAATTGCTGGATCATATGGCAACTTTATTTTTAGTTTTTTAGGAAGCCTCCATTCTGTTTTCATAATTATGATTCTTAATTTTGTATTTTACATATCTTTCTCATATCTAATTTTATTTTTATTCTATCTCCTTTTTTGGCATTTCATTATGAACAATTGCAAACATAGCAAAGTTAAAAAATATTTTCTAGTAAATACCTACACATTAATATCATCAGCATTATACTAAACATGTTTTGACACACAACTGTACATTTCACCATCTTTCTATCCATTGATTCCATTCTGTGCTCAGTCACTCAGTCATGTCCATTGTGACGTGTGGACTTAGACTTCCAGTCTCCTCTGCCTATCGAATTTTCCAGGCAAGAATACTGGAGTGGGGTGCGATTTCCTATTCTAGAGGGTCTTCCCAACCCAGAGTTGGAAACTATGTCTCTTTCATCTCCTGCATTGTCAGGCAGATTTTTACCACTAGTGCCATATGGGAATCCCATTTATTGATTAATCCATCATTTATTGAGGCACAGAAAAGTAATTTGCCTCAAAATAACACAACACTAAACTTTCTCCTAAGTTCTTTCCAAAGTATTGGAGTTTCAGCTTCAGCATCAGTCCATCCAATGAACATTCAGGGTTGATTTCCTTTAGGATTGACTGGCAATCTCCTTGCAGTCCAAGGTACTCTCAAGAGGCTTCTCCAACACCATAGTTCCAAAGTATTGATTCTTCGGTGTTCAGCCTTTTTATGGCCCAACTCTCACATCCTTACATGACTACTGGAAAAATCATAGCTTTGACTAGATGGACCTTTGTTAGCAAAGTAATGTCTCTGCTTTTTAATATGCTGTCTAGGTTTGTCATACCTTTTCTTCCTAGAGGCAAGTGTCTTTTAACTTCATGGCTTCAGTCACCATATGCAGTGATTTTGGAGACCAAGAAAATAAAATTTGACATAGTTTCCATCTTTTGCCTCATCTTTTTCACATGAAGTGATGGGACCAGATGCCATGATCTTCGTTTTTTGAATGTTGAGTTTTAAGCTAGCTGTTTCACTCTCCTCTTTCACCTTCATCAAGAGCCTCTTTAGTTCCTCTTTGTTTTCTGCCATTAGAGTGGTATCATCCGCATGTTTGAAGTTGCTGATATTTTTTCCAGCAATCTTGATTCCAGATTGTGCTTTATCCAGCCCAATATTTCATGTGATGTACTCTGNCTGAACTGAAACAATCCATGAAATGCACACATTTTAAGTATATCTATGTTGAATACTGACAGATACACAGTGAGGTAACTAAAACCTCTGAAAAGGTTCCCTCACTTCCAGAGCAACTTCTAATTTTTTCCTACCATTGATTAAATTTGCTTGTTCTGGAACTTTATATAAATGGAATCACACATACAGTATGGATTCTTGTGTAAAGTTTTTTTTTTTTCATTTAGCATAATATTTTTGAGACTCACCTATTGGTTCCATATATTAGCAGCTCACTGTTTTAGGAGTATCCTATTATATAAATACATCACAGTTAATCCATTTTCCTAAAGTTGAATACCTAGGCTGTTTCCAATTCAGGGCTATTAGAATAAATATGTTTTGACCAATCTTGCAAAATTCTTTTTGTGAACATTTATTTCTTTTGAGTAACTACACAGGATTAGCTACATTAAAAAAGTTACGAGTAGGCATATACTTATGTCCATAAGAAAACGCCAGATCTTTATCCAAACTAGTTGTGACATTTAACTTTCCCACAAAAAATACATGGAAATTCCAGTTACTTCACACCATCAGCGACAACTGATATTATTTGTCTTTGTATTTCTAACCATTCTGTTGACTATGAAGTATTTCATTTGTTGACTAGTAGTATTTCATTTGGAGAAGGCAATGGCACCCCACTCCAGTACTCTTGCCTGGAGAATCCCATGGACGGAGGAGCCTGGTAGACTACAGTCCATGGGGTCGCTACGAGTCGGACACGACTGAACGACTTCACTTTCACTTTTCACTTCCATGCGCTGGAGAAGGAAATGGCAACCCACTCCAGTGTTCTTGCCTGGAGAATCCCAGGGACAGAGGAGCCTGTTGGGCTGCCGTCTATGGGGTTGCACAGAGTCGGACACGACTGAGGCGACTTAGCAGCAGCAGCAGCAGCAGCAGTATTTCATTTCTGCATCTTTTTCTACCATAGTATTTCATTGTGGTTTAAATTTGAATGTATCTAATGACTCATTGTGTTGAACACTTTTTTACAGGCTTATGGCCCCTTTGTATGTCTTCTTTTATGAATGTCTGCTTGAACTTTGCCCCACTTTATGGGGTTGCTTGTATTTTTGCTACCAAGTTGTAAAAATTTTATAGCCTAGATCCCACATATGTCAGATGTTCTATGAATATTCTCTTTAAGCATATGGTCTATTAAATTTCTTAATGGTGAATTTGCTAAGTATTTTTTTTTAATGAAGCATAACTTATCAATGTTTCTCTTATTGCATTTTTGTGATCCAAAGGCTGTTTTTTTTACCATGAAGTCATGAAGATTTTCAACTACATTTTCTTTTAAAACTTTTATAATTTTAGCTTTTACATTTAGGTCAATATTCCATCTCTAATTGCTTTTGTGTGTGGTAGAAAGCAAGAGGCCAAAGTTCACTGTTTTCCACGTGAATATCCAATGATTCTTGGATCATCCTTGTTTAAAAGGCTTTTCTTTCTTCTTTGGATTCCCTTGGCACCCTTATTGAAAATCAAAGGACTTTTTAAGTGTCAGCCTGTTCTGGGCCTCATTATGCTATTCTATCGATCATTTTGTCAATACTTACATTTGTATCACACTCTCTTTATTACTATAACTTGAAGTATTAAAGCCAGGCATTGTAAACATATAAATCTATTTTTTTAAAGTCCTTTGGGATATCTATGTCCTCTGCCTTTCCATATAAGTTTTAAAATTTGCATGTCTATTTCTACCAAAAATGTTACCTACTGAAAAAAATGATTGAAACTGTGTTGATTCTATGGATGAGTTTAAGAAGAAAATGACAACTATGTTAAATCTTCTGTGGACATGATTTCTCTCTCCATTTAGTAGGTGAATTTCTCCTAAAAATTTATCAGTGTTTTCAACGCTGAAGTCTTGTGTGTCCTTGGTTAAATGTAATATTAAGAACCTTATATTTTGATGCTATTGTACAATAATTGGTTGTTTTATTTTCTTTTCATTTACTGCTAGCGTGCATATTTGTGCTAAGTCACTGTAGTTGTGTCTGACTCTGTGCCACCCTGCCAGGCTCCTCTGTCAATGGGATTCTCCAGGCAAGAATACTGGAGTGGGTTGCCATGCCCTCCTCCAGGGGATCCTCCCAACCCAGGGATTGAACCTGCCTCTCTTATGTCTCCTACATTGGCAAACGGCTTCTTTACCACCAGTGCCACCTGGCTTAGAGTTGATTTTTTTATATTAACTCTGGGCTTCCCAGGTGGCACTAGTGGTAAAGAGTGTTAGCCGCTCAGTCATGTCCAACTTTTTGTGACCCCATAGACTGTAGCCTGCCAGGTTCTTCTGTCCATGGGATTCTACAGGCAAAAATACTGGAGTGGGTTGCCATTCCCTTCTCCAGGGAATCTTCCCAACCCAGGGATAGAACCTGGGTTTCCTGCATTGTAGGCAGGTTCTTTAGTGTCTGAGCCACCAGAGAAGCCACGAAATGGTAAAAAATCTACCTGCCATTACAGGAAACACAAGAAACTCGGGTTTGATCTCTGGGTCAGGAAGATACCCTGGAGTAGGAAATGAGTCAGACATGACTGTGCATACACACATATTAACTCTATATCATATGTGATAAATTCCTCTATTAGTATCCAGAGTTATTTTATAGATGTCTGAAGTTTTTACACATAGACAATTAAGGCATCTTCAAGTAGAGATAATTTTATTTATTACTATGATGCTTACATTTTTTTTCTTCCTTCCTTTCCGTAATTTTATGGGCTAGATTTCCATTGAAATTTTAAATAAAGATAATGGGAGTGTGCAACTTTGCCTTGTCCCCCAAATTTAGGAGAAAACAATCAATATTTCATTATTAGGCATGATGCTAACTGTAAAGTTATCATAGTTGTTTTCTCAGATGAAGAAAGTTCCTTTGCATTCCTTGTTTGTTGAAGGTATTTATTATATTTGAGTGTTGAATTTTGTCATATAATTTTCTACATCTTCTTCTACCATATTACTAACTGTTTTCTCTTTCTCCCTCTGTTTCTTGATCCTTTGTGTTTTCACTGATTTTTCTTTTCAAATTATTTGAATATTTAGAGTAATACATTAAGCCATGTATTCCTTAGTTATACTCCTCTGCAGTAGTTTTTGGTGTTTTGTTCTTTGTTTTACAGAATCTAGTTAAACTTAATATATACAATTTCATGGGCTTCCCTTCTGGCTCAGCTGGTAAAGAATCTGCCTGCAATATGGGAGAGCTGGGTTTGATCTCTGGGTTGGGAAGATCCCCTGGAGAAGGGAAAGGATACTCAGTCCAGTATTCTGGCCTGGAGCATTCCATGATCTGTATAGTTCATGGGGTGGCAAAGAATCGTACACAGCTGAGCAACTTTCACTTCACTTCAAACAATTTCATCTTAAAACTAAGGATCTTGCCACAGAATACAGTCATGCATCCCCATATTCTTTGTGCATATTTGCCATGAGTATTAAAATATATATATAATTTCCACATGGCAACGTTGTAATTTTTGCTTTTCAGGAACCATGTGCTTTAAAGAGGTTAAAAAGAAAATCTAGTCTTCTGTATCTCCCCATAACTTTACCATTTCAACGGGTATTGAATTTTTCCTGAATATCTAAGTATCCATTTGGTATCATTTCCCTTCAGCCCATCAGTTCAGTTCAGTCACTCAGTCATGTCCAACTCCGGGACGCCATGAATCGCAGCACGCCAGGCCTCCCTGTTCATCACCAACTCCCAGAGATCACTCAGACTCACGTCCATCGAGTCAGTGATGCCATCCAGCCATCTCATCCTCTGTCGTCCCCTTCTCCTCCTGCCCCCAATCCCTCCCAGCATCAGAGTCTTTTCCAATGAGTCAACTCTTCGCATGAGGTGGCCAAAGTACTGGAGTTTCAGCTTCAGCATCATTCCTTCCAAAGAAATCCCAGGGCTGATCTCCTTCAGAATGGACTGGTCGGATCTCCTTGCAGTCCAAGGGACTCTCAAGAGTCTTCTCCAACACCACAGTTCAAAAGCATCAGTTCTTCGGTGCTCAGCTTTCTTCACAGTCCAACTCTCACATCCATACATGACCACTGGAAAACCATAGCCTTGACTAGACGGACCTTTTTTTCAGCCCATAAACTTTCCTTTGATGTATTTTGTCATGTATATCTGCTCGAGAAAATTTCACTTATTTTTATATTGTAAAAGATGTTTTTATTTCAACTTCATTAGTAAACTATATCTTTACCTATTATAGAGCTTTGAGCTGACAGATTTCTTCTTTAGCAGTTAATGTTATGCTCTACACTCTATCAGTATTGTAGTTTTTGTGCAACCTTAAAGTTCATCGAGAAAGCTGTCCTTCTATATGTACTACACTGCTCTTCTCTGGCTTCTTTCTATGTATTTATAATTGGCTTTTAACAATTTGAATTGATGTGACTAGACATAATTTATCTTTCTTGATGTTTACCACACTCTGAATCTGAAGATTTCTTACTTTCCTCATTCCTCAAATTTTGGAACATTTTGACTTTTGTATTTCAAAATAGTTTCTGCATCATTCTCTCTCTTCTCTCCTTCTGGAACTCAGATTATACACATAAGTGAAATCTTGATATTACTGTCTCACAGGTCTATGAGGCTCTTTCAGTGTTTTTCAATATTTTTTCTCTACAACCAAATTTGATTACTTCTATTAACTCAACTTCTGGCTCACTTTACCTTTTCTCTTGATTCTGTTCTGCTAATAAGCCTATCCTATGTGGTTTCTATGACTGATATATTATTTTTAAGTTGTAGAATGTACATTTCTTTCTTTTAATAATTTCTCTATTGATTTTTTTCCCTCTTTATTATTTATTGTAATCCAAGTTTCCTTTTAGCTCAGTTCAGTTCAGTTCAGTTCAGTCGCTCAGTCGTGTCTGACTCTTTGCAACCCCATGAATTGCAGCACGCCAGGCCTCCCTGTCCATCACCAACTCCCGGAGTTCACTCAGACTCACGTCCATCGAGTCAGTGATGCCATCCAGTCATCTCATCCTCTGTTGTCCCCTTCTCCTCCTGCCCCTAATCCCTCCCAGCACCAGAGTCTTTTCCAATGAGTCAACTCTTCACATGAGGTGGCCAAAGTACTGGAGTTTCAGCTTTAGTATCAGTCCTTCCAAAGAAATCCCAGGGCTGATCTCCTTTTAGCTCAGCAAGCATTATTTGATAGCTATTATAACATTTGAATGCCTATTCCAATATCTGGATTATTTTGGAGTTGTTTCTATCTGCTGTCTGTTCCCTTCAGAATTGCTCCCATTTTCCTGACTCTTAGTATGTCAAATAATTTTAAATCACATATAGGCATTGAGTTAGTTCTGTTAGGAGCCTCAACAGTGTTGATGTTTGTTGTTTTTTTTTTAGCAATAAATTTGCTTTGTTGAAATCAAATGCAAATTATGTGTCATTCATTAGGTAGTAACTCAAATCTGACTTCTGTTTTTTTATCCTGAGTTACACTCCTTTGAATCTTCATGTATGCATGATTAAGAGTTCACCCACAAATTTTACTAGTTTATAAAGCAAATTTGAGATGCTGTTTCTTTGGCTTGCTTTGCACTGACATCCTTACCTCATCCTACCTTACCAGTAGCTGTTGCCCGAATTCTATTTTTTTTTTCCAGAAAAGAAATATTGACGCTTTTTTAGGGAAGCTTGTCACCCACGTATCACTGATTGTAGCCTGTGAAAGTGAAAGTTGCTCAGTCATGTCCAGCTCTTTGTGACCCAATGGACTATAGTGTGCCAGGCTCCTCTGTCCATGGAATTCTCCAGGCCAAGAATACTGGACTGGGTAACTGTTCCCTTCTCCAGGGGATCTTCCCAACCCAGGGACCAAATCTAGGACTCTCACATTGCAGGCAGATTCTTTACTGTCTAGGCCACAGGGAAACCCATGCTAACAGTAAAGCTATGCAATAGAAAATGTATCATCCCATGCTGTTTTCTCCTTCCAAGTACTGCTTCCGGAATTCCCCTACTCCTTCTAGTGCCTTTGGGTAGCTTTTTTCATATTTACTCCAGAGTTTGTAGTTGCTGTCTGGGGTAGAGTCAGTCTGATAAGAATTTATTTAGCCATATTAAAAACAAACTCCTTGTAACAACTGATATTTTAATCTGTGTCTTCTTGAGTCTTTGATCTCTCTGCATTTTTGAGTAGCACAAAATTGGAACCAGATATTAAGATGTGGCAATAATCACAGTAAGTCAGACAGAAGAGGTTGAACTGGAGCAATTCCAAAGGAATACGAAGAAGGAATAGTTTTGCAATAGTATAAAAATACATAGGACACGAACTGATAAATTAGTAATAATTTAGTTCTTAAACTGAGTGGTAACTTCATGGGTATTCACCTGATTATTATTCTTTAAAAATCGTCCTTTAAAATGAACATGAATATTTTCAGATAAAGAGGAATACTTAAAATTAAATAGTTTAAATAGAACATCAAATTACATGTGATTTGATCTTACAATATATCCTAAGTGAAAACGTGAGAGTAAAAGGGTTAGTCTCTCAGTCATGTCCAACTGTTTTGTGACCCTATGGACTGTAGTCCACCAGGCTTTTTCTACGGAATTCTCCAGGCAAGAATACTGGAATGGGTAGCCATTCCCTTCTCCAGGGGATCTTCCTGATCCAGGAATCAAACCCGAGTCTCTTGCATTGCAGGCAGATTCTTTACCTTCTCAGCAACCAGGGAAGCCAAATATATCCCATATTCCACAAAATTCCTTAATATTATCATAATTTATATTGTAAATAGTATCTTAAATTTAATGAAAAACTGTCTCAATACTAAAAAAAAAAACAAAACTGAAAGTACAAAGAGAAAGAAAAAGTTCAAAAAACTCTATAATGTAGCATGTCTAATTTCTCATAGTGGAGGAAATTATAACAGATACTTCATTTCTGGATAAAAATATATTAGCTAGGAACAGAACAAAGGAATCTAAGGGAGACTTCTCCAGCACAGTGAAACAGCTGGTGCCACAAAAATTTTCCTGTTTCTCCTCTAGGGAATTCAGATGCTGACCATATATGTTTTTCCAGACTAAAAATAAATATTAGGCTTATGCTTCTACTGAGTATTAGTCCAGCCTGTCCTGAGGGAAATTCAACTGTGGATCTAAGAGTCGGAGAGCCTTAGAGAAATGTTTCATTCATTTCTTCAGCTTCCTTGTGAATTTGCTTTTAGTAGGGAGTGTATTTGTGATGTTTAAAGAATCATAAGTAAGTAGGAAAAGTAAAACCTGACTGAATGAAACAGTTCAGTCCAGTTCAGTCGCTCAGTCGTGTCCGACTCTATGAGACAGAGACACATTCTATTCAGAACAGAGGATCACATGGATGGGTAGAGGATACAGAGAAATTCTGATGAGTAATTTTTTTTTTTCCTAAGGCGGATAGTGTGTTGAAGGGCATGCATCATATCATTGTTTGTGTTTTGCGTGTCTAAAATATTTTATAAAAGATTTAAAATTTCAAACTATTAAGTCAAGAAACAAAAATCTCATCGAGAAATGACCTACTCTGCCAAGATTTATTATAGACATGCTGTGCTCAAGGCTCTGCAAGAAACATTTCTTTTCTGTGGGAAAGGAAGAGACGCAAGATCTGAACATGAACAGCTAAAGAGGAATGGACTTCAGCGCTCAAATGACTCTGACGTGTGTCCTGTGTCTCACATGCCTGGAAAGCAATGTAAGCACAGAGCCATAGATATTCAACAGGATATGACTCTTCCGGTGAGAAAGGGCTGAATGGAGCAGTCATCCATTCACTGGGGATTTGGTTAGGAGAACATTTTGCATGGAAATGGTTCAGTGTGGGAATGATTCCAAAAGAGATAGCATTTGCTATTACTAGGGAGGATATTTGTCAGAATATTTGTAAGGGCATACTGAAGCCTGTAGCTTAGTAAACCTCTGAAAAATATATTTTTATATTGTAAAAGTGGAATATTCAAGGGACTTCCTGGCTGTCCAGTGGTTAGGACATCTCCTTCCAATGCAGGGGGTATGGGTTCAACCCCTGTCAGGGAGGTAAGATCCCTCATGCCTCATGGCCAAAACCAAAAACCCACAAAAGCAAACCAAAGCAATATTGTAACAAATTCAATAAAGACTTTAAAAATGGTCCACATGAAAAAAGAAATCTTTTTAAAAAAATGAAAAGTAGGATATTTGGCATAAGATGACCTGGACCCTCTTCCTAGTCATATCACTTATTAGAGATGTGACATTGAGCAAGGTACATAATCTTTGCAACACGCATTTGATAATTGGGAATAATGGAAGCATTGCCCTCCACTCTCCCCCTTAAAAGTAAATAAATAATGTATGAACTCTGCTATTATGAGATAAATCTTAGATTTTATCTATAAGCAGTAGAAAAGAAGGCTTCCCTAGTGGTTCAGTTGGCAAAGAATCTGCCTATAATGCAGGAGACATGGGTTTGATCCCTGAGTCAGAAAGATCCCCTGGAGAAGGGAATGGCACCCCCATTCCAGTATTCTTGCCTGGAGAATCCATGGACACAGGAGCCTGGTGGGCTATGGTTCATAGGATCACAAAGAATTAGACATGACTAGAGTAATTTAGCGACCAAAGTGACTTAACATGCAGGCCCAGAAAAGAAGGCTGCAAATGTATATTTGGTCATGTGATGAATGGGCTTGTGGAGATAGATTTCATAAATTTTTATGATTGAATGTGGAAAAAAATTACAGATGAATGAAAGATATTAAACCAGATTGAGAGGTTAATAGAATGTGGCAATAATGATATGAAGTAAAGGAAAAGATTGGTTGAAGTTCATGTTGCATTGGAGATGTCCACAGGACACACAAGCAGAGATGTGCAGGGGGCATTGAGATATGTAAGGAAAAGATCAGAACGAGAGAAAATATCTCTTTTCTCATTTCAACCTCCCTTTCAACATCTGTGGCTGAGAGATATTAAGTCTAAAACCAAAATGGCCATGTTTGTTGAAAACACAAAATTGATGTCAAGGGTGGAATAAAGAGAGACAAGAAGAGAATATCACAGTCACAACATGAGGAATGTTCCAGAAGGAGAGAAAAAACTAAAAAAAGAAAAAAAAAAGGTGAAAGACTAAAGAATAAAATTGGAACTGTGTTGGGGATGGTAGACAAAAGTGAGGAGGGAAGACTATAAGGGGGACAAAGTAGGGGTCAGAAATTGCGCAAAACACGATAGGTTAGTACTGAAGATGAAGTTTATGAGAGGACATTAAATTGGGTGATTTCCATGGATTGATTTCAGTTTGGTAAAGTTAGTAGAATAAATTGGATTGCAAGATCCTACAGTGCAAGCAAACATCTGAGGAAAGGTGCTTTGATCATTATTTCAGGAACATTGATGGAAAGTGGAGGTCATGGTTGCAGTGTTAGTGGAAGAGGAAAGAAGCACATTAGGAAAACATCAAATAATTTACTGCATTCTCTTATGGGCTTCCCTGGTGGCTCAGAGGCTAAAGTGTCTGCCTGCAATGCAGGAGACCTGGGTTCAATCCCTGGGTCAGGAAGATCCCCTGGAGAAGGAAATGGCAACCCACTCCAGTATTCTTGCTTGGAGAAGCCCATGGACGGAGGAGCCTGGTGGGCTACTAGCAGCACAGAGTGCAGCACGGAAGATGCTTGTACAAGACAAAGAGATGGCAGATTTGGTGCTCAAAGGCTGGTGTTAGTGGGCCTGTGAGTAATTTTATCAATCATCTGTTATCAGACCCATGAATCTCTGGACCTGCCTGTTTCTCACATGGATACATTTTATGTCATCTTGAATGAAATCAAAACCAGCAGCACGGACGCAGCCTCCTGATGACACCCATTGTTCTTCCACCTCATGTCTGGTCAGGCTGTGTTAGCATTTGTCAGAAGGTGCAAGAAGCCTTTTAAGCACTCTTATCCTGAGCAGAGAAAACAGCATCTCCGGAGAACTGATCTGTGGAAAACAACAGAAGGTTAAGGGAGAAAAGACATGTTTTGAAAAATGTTGGGTCCAGTTATTTTTGCTTTTGGTGCCCAGGTGAAAAGTTTTCAAGATGATTTCAACATGATTAAGATGTCCCTGGTAGTGAATATCACTCAAGAAGATCAACAAAGTTTGACTTAAAGGAAATGTGAGCACTAGTGTTGTTGCTGTTCAGTTGCTAAGTCATGTCCAGCTCTTTGTGACCCCATGGACTGCTCCCCTGTCCATCACTCTCTCCTAGAATTTGCTCAAACTCATGTCCATTGAGTCAGTGATGCTATCCAACAATCACATCTTTTGTCTTCCCCTTCTCCTCCCCTCAGTCTTTCTCAGCATCAGGGTCTTTTCCAATGAGTCAACTCTTCACATGAAGTGACCAAAGTATTGGAGCTTCAGCTTCAGCATCAGTCTTTTCAATGAATATTCAGAGATGATTTCCTTTAGGATGGATTGGTTTCATCTCTCTGCTGCCTAAGGGACTCTCAAGAGTCTTCTCTAGCATCATAGTTGGAAAGCATCAATTTAGTGACCGATTGGCATATCCAGCTCAGATTTTTGAGCATATCGGGAATTATCCAGACGGGCCCTATATGCAGTCATGTGTGTTCTTGTAGGAGAAGGCAGAGTGAGAATTAACCAGGTGCAGAGGTGAAGAAGGACCAGAGGGGTACTTGAAGATGAGGACCTTGAAGTGATGCGCCCACAAGTCCAGCAGTGCTGGTGTCCACCAGAAGCTGGAATAACCAGGAGCAGATTCTCCTCTAGTGCTGCTGGAGGGAGCTTAGCCCTTCTGTGACCTGGGCTTTGAACTTCTGACCTCTGGAAAAGAGAGAAATAAATTTTGTTGTTTTAAATAGTTTGTAATCATTTGTTACTTACACCAGCCCTGGGAAACATACACTGAGTAGCTTGTTGAGAGTTCCATATAACTTCCAGAGCCAAGTCCCAGAACTTCTGATTCCAATGTTTAGGCCCTGCTTGAACAGAGTTTAGTATTTCTAAGGTTAGTGGAGAAGAGGGATAGGATAGATGGACTGTTAAGGACAAAAGGTAACTGGTTCATCCTTCACTAACTCAACCACTATAGAGCATCTCTTTCCAGACTTCTTTCCTTTAGAAAATGATGTGTTAAATGGATCCCCTTACTTCCTATCCTCCAACCCACTTCTTTTGACTTTGGAGTGATCTTCAAGGAACTATAAGGAAAGTTTCACAAGTAAACTTAACTTTTCTGCCCATTTTCTCACCTAGTGCAGTTGTAAAGAAAAAAAAAGTTGGTGAAGAATTTGACTTTGTGCCCCCTTTGCAAACACCTGGCAGATGCAATTTGGGTAGAGAATGAATTTAGCTGGGGTGTAGGTGGTCTTTAACATTTTTGCTGAGAGCATACCACAAAAGGATCTCTGATAAAATTAGGCTAACTCCTAAATTTTAAAGCAAGTTTTAAGTAATTCCTTATCTTTCAGAGCTAACCATTTCCCAAATTATGTCTGTGGCAATCAGTCAAACAGTCATAGATTATAGTCATTAGAAATCTGTTTCAAATATAGTGAAAGGTTATAGGCCTGAGGGGTGGGGAGTTTGAAATTAGAATAAATCATCTTTTTGCTGAGATTACAAGGGTGACATGCACAGCAAACTGAAGCATGCTCACCATATTTATTATGTTGGAATATATAGTTGTTTGAGATTTCCAAGGTGGCACTAGTGGCAAAGAATCCCCCTGCCAATGCAGGAGACACAAGAGACTCAGGTTTGATCTCTGGGTCAAGAAGATGCCCTGGAGTAGGAAATGGCACCCTACAGACATAATCTTGGCAGGAGAATCCCACGGACAGGAGAGCCTGGTGGAATACGATCCATGAGGCTGCAAAAGAGTCAGACACGACTAAGCATCTGAGTGCCATAGTTGTTTGAAAAGAGTCTGAACCCCTTCAAACAGCTTTTTTGTTGTTGTCGTTATTCTATCAATTGTTCATTCATTCAATAAACAGCTATTACAAACTTGTCAAGTGCTTGGTCTTTGTGGTACAATTAAAAGTCATGTCATGACACCCCCACAGGTGCCCTCATTTAGTTTACTCACCAGTAGAGCAGGGAGAACAGTAACATACATCCTCATTTCCTATTCTAAGAATCAGTCATCGCACTGAAGCACAGAGTCATCAGTTCAGAATCCATGAGATTTCCCAGGATCTACACACACTCAGGACTGGAAAAGGTCAGTTTTCATTCCAATTCCAAAGAAAGGCAATGCCAAATAATGCTCAAACTACCACACAATTGCACTCATCTCATATGCTAGTAAAGTAATGCTCAAAATTCTCCAAGCCAGGCTTCAGCAATACGTGAACCATGAACTCCCTGATATTCAAGCTGGTTTTAGAAAAGGCAGAGGAACCAGAGATAAAATTGCCAACATCCGCTGGATCATGGAAAAAGCAAGAGAGTTCCAGAAAAACATCTATTTCTGCTTTATTGACTATGCCAAAGCCTTTGACTGTGTAGATCACAATAAACTGTGGAAACTTCTGAAAGAGATGGGAATACCAGACCACCTGACTTGCCTCTTGAGAAATCTATATGCAGGTCAGGAAGCAACAGTTAGAACTGGACATGGAACAACAGACTGGTTCCAAATAGGAAAAGGAGTACGTCAAGGCTGTATATTGTCACCCTGCTTATTTAACTTCTATGCAGAGTACATCATGAGAAACGCTGGACTGGAAGAAACACAAGCTGGAATCAAGATTACCGGGAGAAATATCAATAACCTCAGATATGCAGATGACACCACCCTTATGGCAGAAAGTGAAGAGGAACTAAAAAGCCTCTTGATGAAAGT
>SJYQ01001608.1:1409304-1419710 GCA_006410935.1 Redunca redunca | reverse complement strand
ACTAAGGTCCGTCTAGTCAAGGCTATGGTTTTTCCAGTGGTCATGTATGGATGTGAGAGTTGGACTGTGAAGAAGGCTAAGCACCGAAGAATTGATGCTTTTGAACTATGGTGTTGGAGAAGACTCTTGAGAGTCCCTTGGACTGCAAGGAGATCCAACCAGTCCGTTCTGAAGGAGATCAGCCCTGGGATTTCTTTGGAAGGAATGATGCTGAAGCTGAAACTCCAGTACTTTGGACACCTGATGCAAAGAGTTGATTCATTGGAAAAGACTCTGATGCTGGGAGGGATTGGGGGCAGGAGGGGGAGGGGACAACCCAGGATGAGATGGCTGGGTGGCATCATGGACACTATGGACGTGAGTCTGAGTGAACTTCGGGAGATGGTGATGGACAGGGAGGCCTGGTCTGCTGCGATTCATGGGGTCACAAAGAGTCGGACACGACTGAGCGACTGAACTGAACTGAACTGAACTGAACACACACTCTCATGAGTCTACCATCAGTTTCCCAACCTCAGAACATAAATTCTGACTCAGTTTTCTACCCAGGGAAGTGAGGAGAAAAATCAGTGGTACTGTAAGACAGATGTGGGGATCAAATGAACATAAGTATTTCAATAAAATTTGAAAATATTTTTATGAAAGACTTAGCAGATCCCAACTATACAAGAGCACACATCTATAATTTACATGAACAAGACAAGTGACATCAGAAATCATTCCAATTTTACATGAAAATTGAACTGTATTTTATTTTTTTCCCAACTTCTTTGAAGTATAATTAACTAACGCAATTGTATATATTTAAGGTATACAATAGGGCTTCCCTGGTGGCTCAGCAGTAATGAATCCATCTGCAATGCGGGAGACTTATAGGAGATGTGGGTTCAATCTCTGGGCTAGGAAGATGCCCTGGAGAAGGAAACAGCAACCCACTCCAGTATTCTTGTCTGGAGAATTCCATGGAGAGAGGAGCCTGGCAAGCAACCAAACAACAGCTACGAAGACTATACGATGCGGTTATTTGATATATATATACATTTTGAAATGGCTACCATAGTCAAGCTAATTATATCCATTGCCTCACATAATTACCTTTGTGTGTATATGTGTGTGTGTGTGTGATGAAAACACTTAAGATCTACTCTTTTAGCAAATGTCAAGCATATGAAATAGTATAATTACTTATAATCACCATTGTATATTGGATCCTCCGAATGTTTACATCTTATAACTGAAACCTTTGTACCCTTTGGCTAACATCTCCCCATTTCTCTCACCCCTACACACCCTTTATTCTTTGACGTATTTAGGCTGACCTATAGGGCTTCACATTGTTGACCTGAAACAAATAGATTGTCAGCTACTTCTCTAGCAAAGATGGGTTTATCTGAAATCAGCAGAAAATTACAATTCAGGGTTTGCAACCATGGGAAGCCACATGCATGGCAAGAAAAAGAAAGCTTTCCTAGAGGAAAAGGAAAGTTGGAAGGGCCATAGTAAATAGAGTTCATGGTCTTTCATTAGCTGAGTCCTTGCCAGGAAAGAAGAGTCTTTCTTCTTCCTGTTGGGCTCTGCTCTTGGGTTCTGCTCACAGGATGTGAGGGCACCCACTTTGGGTCACCCAACTCTATTTAAATAAAGATTGTTGGTTGTTGTTCTTCTGTGGCTAAGTCACGTCTGACCCTTGATGACCCTATGGACTGCAGCACACCAAACTTCCCTGTCCTCCACTATCTCCTAGAGTTTGCTCAAATTCATGTCCGTTAAGTCAATGATGCTACCTAGCCATCTTATCTTCTGCTGCCTCTTTCTCCTTCTGTGCTCAGTCTTTCCCAGCATCAAGGTCTTTTCCAGTGAGTCAGGTCTTCGCATCAGGTGGCCCAGGTATTGGAGCTTCGTATTTCACCAAGTGTAGAGAAGTATTCACTTGGATGTAAACTGGAAGAATTAACAAGGGACCCTTATAGCTACCAACACCTCTCCTGAGCCATACTGACTACGTCTCCATCACCAACACCCACCGTGACACTGTAGGCATCTTGGCTGTGGTATTACGTTTGGATGCAACGAGTTAAAGCTCATGTTATGGTTCCAAACAGTGCAAGACTACTTCTTTCTCTGAGAGCTGCATATTTGCCACAGAATTGTTATCCTGGCAGCCAACTGGATTTTTGATGGACAACTGACTGAAATTATGCCCATTAATGCTATTAATGGGGTCTCTGTTGGCTCAGATCATAAAGAATCTTTCTGCAATGCAGGAGACCCAGCTTCAATTCCTAGGGAAGATCCCCTGGAGAAGAAAATGGCTACCCACTCCAGTATTCTTGCCTAGGACATTCCATGGGCAGAGGAGGCTGGAGAGCTGTTTGGAACTAGAGCTGAACTATTTGGTTCTAGTCCAATCAGTTTGACATGACTCTTCAAAGAGAGCAGATGAGCCTAAGAAGCTCTTGGTGACCACACCCTGCCTGCCTTGTACAGAGAGGGCAACGCAGTCTGTCCTCTCAGTCCAGGAGGCAGAGGTAAGACACAAGTGTAGCAATGACAGTTTTACAGATCATTCCTGGCCCTGGTTCCCACACCGCCAGACATTCCTGAGTTCCAAGAGATAACCTTGCTTCTTTTTAATGAGTTGCATCTCACAGTCAGCCAGCTAGCTGGTTTCTGTTACTTGCACATCTTGACTAAGATTCCCAGGATATATTTTCCCAAATGCTAAAATATGTAATGTTTATAGCACAGCACTATTCCTTCTGTGAACCTTCTCTTCACACAATTTCACATTCCTTCTGTGAGAAAAACTGTTTCAAGTTTCAAAAAGTGACTCATATATATTTTGAAGAACTCGTCTTTGAAATACAAGGACTACCTGTTCCCATTTTACTATTATATGTGCTTCCCTTTTAAACAAGTACAAATACTTGTTTTTTTTGTTTTGTTTTTTTTTTACTTCATAAAATTGACATAAGAGATGGAGTTAATAATGTTTCTACCTAAGCTGATAGGACAGCTTGGATTGAAATCAGACTCTTTCTGACTCAACGGGAATTTTCTAAAAGCCACTAAAAACAACATGTTTTATAAAGAAAAACGAAGAAGCAGTCAAGTTTATTATGCTTCTAGAAGAATCACGCCACCTTTTCCTCTAGTTTCATGACGAAAAAACTTTCAAATTAAAAAGTATTCAATCTTGAGATTTTTTTTTTTTTTAACTGCTAATTTCTTCACAAATTGACCCAGAGTTCCTAACAGGCTGGAGCCCCTGGGTGAGTAATTTCCAGTTAGGTAATTTAGCTCAAGGACCACATTCTTTGCATGCTTCCCAGGTTCTCTGGTTCTCCATCTGCAAAGGTTCTTGTTTTCAACTCCATGAAGTCTTTCATTCCAGCAAATCTTCATGCCTTGTAGCCAGGAGGCTGGCAGAATCTTGTCACTTCTCCTGGCATGAGCTGCCAGGGTTCCACATGGCCACAAGCTGAGCAGAGATGTGAACTCATTTGAAATGTTTATTATGTTTTATGATTTTAATTCAGTCCCTGCTCCTGTAAAGTTACCAAGCTATTTACTGGAATATGAAAGCATACAGGAGACTTCCAGTGATGAAGTAATTAATGTTTTTGGTAAAAGTTTTCAAAGTTTTCCAGTTACTCCCTTGTCAAAAAGAAATATTCACATTGGATGCAGAGAATGTTAGCTCTGCCTGACAGTAAATTCAGAAATTCAAGCCTTCTGAAAGAACTTTCAAAGGACTCAGGGGTAAAAGACTCTTTGAATAAAATTCCTTTTATGAAACCTAAAAAAAGAAAAAGAAAGAAAAAGAAAAGCAAAAAGTGATTGATTTCTTCCACTTAGTGAGATATATAGAGAGATACGCATGGTTGTGTGCTCAGTTGCTTCAGTACAACTCTTTGAGACACTATGGACTCTAGCCTGCCAGGCTCCTCTGTCCATGGGATTCTCTAGGCAAGAATACTGGGGTGGGTTGCCAGGCCCTCCTCCAGGGGATATTCCCGACCTAGGAATTGAACCTGCGTATTAACACCCTATGAATCAGCCCTAGCACTGTTCAATCAGTGACACAACTTAAAGTTTATTACTGATCAGCCCTTCAACCTCCTTCCTTTTTTAATAAAATGTGTTCATTTTTTATATCTATGTATAGAGAAAAAATACAATAATACTTTATAATTCACTTCACAAGCAACTTTATTCATAGCAATAGTAAAAGGAAAATTCACACAGTATTATAAAAATGCAAACATTTAAGTGCAAAATAAAAAAATTAAAACCCCTTATCCATTTCATTTCTTGCATCCCCAAAGTAGTACTAGAAGTAGTTTATTATCATTAAAAAAAAAAAATAGTAACACAAGTTGAGTGTTATGCTGTGCTTAGTCTCTCAGTCGTGTCAGACTCTGTGTGACCCTATGGACTGCAGCCTGCCAGGCTCCTCTGTCCATGGGATTCTCCAGGGAGGAATACTGGAGTGGGTTGCCATTCCCTTCTCCAGGGTATCTTCCCGACCCAGGGATTGAACCCAGGTCTCCTGCATTGCACGTGGCTTCTTTACCAATTGAACCATCAAGGAAGGAAGATAAAAAGCAAATCAACTGGCATCTTTCTATTTTACAAATTATGAGCTGTTTTCATTATTATTTCTTAAAAACTTGTACTGATATCAGTTTGACCTAGTCATTGCTAATGTTTTTCTCTCCTCTCCCTCACCCCTACCCTGAAGACTCCTGCCAGCTTCCATAACTTTTTGAGTCATTTCAATTTGGTTGCAAACTCAAGGCAAAAGAGTTTAGTGTTTGCACATTGAGTGTGATGTTTTTGGTAGATACGTTTCATTTGACTGAGGAAGTTTCCTTCTATTCCTAATTTTATGGGCTTTAATACAGAGCTACTGAGACTCATATGGTGTTTTCCTTTTTCTTGCTAATACAGTGACCTATTTTTATTGATTTTTGAATGCTAGTCTCATCTTGCAAGATTTTCTGATATAATTATTAATGATAATCATATATTATTCCTTAAAAATATTATTGGATTTGATTTATTATAATTCTCTTTAGGATTTTTGCCTATAGTCATGAGAAATAATAGCCTGCAATTTTTCTTGCAGTGTTCTTGTCAGTTTTATTATCCAGGTCATGCAAACCTGAAAAATGAGCTGGGCAGTTTTATATCTTATTCTATGTACTGTAAGAATTTATGCAACATTTGAGTTATTTCCTCTTAGAATGTTTGAAAATATTCACCAGTGAAGCTATGTATACCATAAATTATGTCTGTGAAAAATATTAATTTTGTATTCAACTTATTTAATAGTACAGGAATATTCGCATTTATCATTTTTTTCTCATTCAGTTGCTTTGTTTGTCAAGTGACTTGTCCATTTCTTCTATATCATAGAATTTATTGGCATAAAGCTGTACATAGTTGTGCTTGGTTGAATTATGGCTCCAATTATTCTTCTGCCTCTCTGTGTATTCACTTGTTATGTTCTCCTGGCTGGGCACAGCCCTATCAGCTGAAATCCTGCAGACCCACAGGCATATGAGAAACAATAAACAATTCCAGTTTTAAGCCACCAAGATTTAGGAGGAATTATTTTGCCCTAGTCAACCCATAAAATAACTTCCTATAATTAGTTCTGCAAATGTATGCAAAATGCATAATTTGTCTTCTTCTTAATCACTCTTGCTAGAGATTTAACAAATTTATTGATATTAAAAAACTTTTTTTTTCCATTGTGCACCTGGTGTTTTAGATCTTCCCTAGTTGCGGTGAGCAAGGGCTACTCTTATTTGCGGGCTTTCCATTGTGTGGCTTCTCTTGTTGCCTGGAGCTCAGGTTCTAGCGAGTGGGCTTCCGTAGTTGGAGCACATAAGCTCAGGAGTTGCTGCATGTGTACTCTAGAGCACAGGCTCAGTCGTTGCAGTGCACAGGCTTAGTTGTCCCACAGTGTGTGGAATCTTCCCGGACCAGGGGTCGAATCCGTGTCCCCAGCACTGGCAGGCAAATTCTTAACCACTGGACCACCTGGGAAGCCCCTTGATGTTTCTCTTAATTGAATATTTGCTTCTACATATTCTCCCAGATTAGAATCTTATTAAATGCTTGTCACACATTTTTGTTATGTCCTAAATTCCTTTTAATTCTTTTTCCTTCATGCATAAATATGCATGCTTTCTGAAGACATGTCTTCCAGTTCACTAGACCTTTGCTCCGCTGATATTTCATTATAGCCATCTACTCAATTGTTAGTTTCAGTCTTGTATTTAACTGTTCTCAAATTTCCATTCAACACATTTGATGGATTCTGAGTCTCTCCTGGAATTCTCCAAATTTTCTTGTTTTCTTGACATATTGACTCATTATTTTAAATATTCTGTCTAAAAACTCCAGCATTTGAATTATTTATGGATATGTTTCTATTTATCTATATTTTTCTTCATCTCCAGTTCATCTTTCTGTATTTTGACAAGTTTCATGTTTTTGACTAGACATGTGAGTAAAAATTAAAGGGTTTCCCTTCAAAAATGTTTTGTTTTCTGAGAAAGGTAGATAGAGGTCTAGTGGACCACCTTGGTCTTATTGAAGGTTATTTGGTGTTTTGGTATGTATGGGCTATTTCAATATTGACTTTTTTCCCCCTAGGGCATAGTCCTTTTGAGGTCTCAGGAGAAAGCTTGAGTTGTTTACCAAACCCAATGTCTCTAGTAGAATAATGACCGCTCCCCACCACCCCCCGCAAAATCCATATTCTAATTTCCAGAAAGTGTAACTATATTAGGTTATATTGCAAGCTATAATTAAATTTGCATATCAAATTATATTTGGCAATCAGCTGACCTTGATTGACATGGAGGGAATATCTTGAATTACCTGGATGAATCCAGTAAAATGACAGGCATTCTCATTAGTGGGAAAAAGAGGTAGAAGAGAGATATGGAAGCAGGAGAAAGATTTGAGAAGCAATGGTGACTCTGAAGAGGGTCATGGGCCAGAGAATATACATAACCTCTTGAAGCTGGAAAAGATAAGAAGATGGATCTTCCATGAAATATCTGGGAAGAAACGCTGCTTTTCTGACTGTTTGGTATTAGCTCACTGAGATCATTTTAGACTTTTGACTTCTGGAACAGTAAGATGATAAATTTGTATTGTTTTCAGACTTTAGGTTTGTGGACAACTATTACAGCAGCAACAGGAAACTAATACCCATCACTACAGACTAAATTGCTGCCTCCCAAAATGTTGAAGCCCTAACCCCCAGTATGATGGTAAGTACTTTTAAAAATAATTAGATTTAGATGATGGAGAAGGAAATGGCAACTCACTCCAGTATTCTTGCCTGGAGAATCCCAGGGACAGCAGAGCCTGGTGGGCTGCCGTCTATGGGGTCACAGAGAGTAGGACATGAATGAAACGACTCAGCAGCAGCAGCAGCAGATTTAGATGAAGCCATGAAATTGGGGCCTTTATAAGAAGAGACACCAGAGACCTTTCTTCCTTTCCTTCTGCTGTGTCAGAACACAGCAAGAGGGCAGCCATCTGTAGACCTGAAAGAGAAGCCTCACCATGAGCTGATCATGCTAGCACCCTGAATGTGGACTTCCATCCTCCAGAAATGTGAGAAAATAAATGTCTTGTTTAAGCCACCCAGTCAATTGTATTTTGTTATGGCAGCCTGAGCAGACTAGGAAATGCATAAAGTGGTTGCTGTTTTTCAGTTGCTAAGTCATGTTTGACTCCCCGACCCCAAGGTATAGCATGCCAGGCTCCTTTACCCTCACTGTCTCCTGGAGTTTGCTCAAATTGTTGTCCATTGAGTCCGTGATGCTAGTTAACCATCTCATCCTCTGCTGGCCCCTTTTTCTGTTGCCTTCAATCTTTCACAGCATCAAGGTCTTTTCAGTCAGTCAGTTCTTCTTATCAAGTGGCCAAAGCATTGGAGCTTCAGCTTCAGCATCCATACTTCCAAAGATTATTTAGTGGTTGATTTCCTTGAAGTCCAAGAGACTCCCAAGAGTCTTCTCCAGCACCTCAATTCAAAAGCCTCAATTCTTAAATGGATGAAGTTTCTTATTCCTCAGCATCAAGAAGCTATGGAAATCTCTACTTAGCTCTTTTGCCTTCCAAATACTGTTTTCTGAGGGGTTTCTTAGAATCTTACCCTGAATGTACATACACTGTAGGAGTCTGCTCCTAGCTTATCGACATTCCCCCACCAGAGTGGTCCTTTTGTTACAAATGATGAATCTACACTGACACATCATCCTTATCCAAAGTCCATAGTTTTCAATCGGGTTTACTTTTAGTATTGTACGTTCTATGGGTTTGGACAAAATACCTAATGACATATATCCACCATTACAGTATTGTACAGAGTTTGATAGAGTTCACTACCCTAAAAATCCTGTGTTCCACTTACCCATCCCCTCTCTTACAATCCCTGTTAACCACTGATCGTTTTCCTGTCTCCATGGTTTGCGTGTTCTAGAATATCATATAGATGGAGTCATATAGTATTTAGTCTTTTCAAATTGGTTTTCTTCCATTTAATAATATGAATTTAAGGTTCCTACATAAGTTTTCATGGTTTGAGAGTTTCTTTCTCTTTAGTACTGAATAACGTTCTGTTGTCTGGATGTACCCTCCCTCAGTTCAATAGAATGGATAGGACATTTGCTACAATGGCTCACAGAACTCAAGGACGCTCTGAAATGCATCATGCTGGCTCATTATATAACAGAGGACAATACACAGGATGAGGACTGGAAGGATTCCGAGCACTGGAGCTTCTGTCCCCATGAAGCTGCTGTCTGCCACCCTCCTGGCACATGGATGTTTTCATTTAGCCACAAGTTCACCAAATCCTGTAGTTAAGAGACCTTTGTGGAGGCTTCATTATGTAGGCATGATCAATTTATCAGTTCAATCTCCAGCTCCTCTCCTCTCCATGAGGATTGAGCTCAAAGATCCAAGCATCTAAACATGACTTCTTGGTGAACAGCCTTCTATTCTGAAGCTATCAGGAGGCTTCCAAGATATGTTCCATTCACATGAGACATTCCAAGGAGTTTAGGAGACCAAATAACAGTATAAAAGATGCTCTTACTACCTCTGTGATTTAAGAAGTTACAAAGGCTTTAGCAAATCTGGCCAGGAACCGGGACAAAAACCAAAATATATATATTTTTTGTCTGTTGTTTATTCATTAAGTTGTGTCTGACTCTTTGCAACCCCATGGTACATAGCTCGCCAAACTCCTCTGTTGAGGGGATTTCCTAAGCAAGAATACTGGAGTGGGTTGCCTTTTCCTTCTCCAAGGGATCTTCCCAACCCAGAGATCAAACCCACATCTCTCTCTTCTGCTTGACAGGCAGATTCTCTACCCCTGAGCCTCCTGGAAAGCCCCATATTTCTTATTACATCACAATAACACAATCACAGTTTGGAGATGAGAAATTCTTGCTCTGTTATAGAACTGGAGAATCTCACCCCAGCACAAGTCTCTTTTTATGCTATTAGAACTTGGAAACTTATCCTATAATGCACCTCCTGCCAGGTTTCATTTTGACTGAGCACATACATTTCTTTATACATACATTTCCTTATGCTTCCTTAGTAGCTCAGATGGTAAAGCATATGCCTGCAATGCAGGAGACCTGGGTTCAATCACCAGTTTGGGAATATCCCTTGGAGGAAGAAATGGCAACCCATCAAAGTATTCTTGCCTGGAGAATTCCATGGACAGAGGAGCCTGGCAGGCTACATCCACGGGGTCACAAAGAGTGGGACACGATTTAGCAGCTAAGCAAACACATACATTGCCTAATGAACTTTTAAAGCATTCTGAATAAAGCATTCTGGTTGTGATTTCAGGTACCTCTATGGGATGCTGCAGTAAATTTTCATTCTCAAATCACATTCCTGGTTTTGAATGGGTTATTTCTTCTAAAGATCCGGCTTGTTTAATTTCAGTGGCTCTTTAGATTTTAAGATTTTAAAATAATCTTCTCTGTTATATAAGACCCTAAACTAGCTATAAATAGCAATGAAGTAGCTAGACCTAGAAGCTGATGTCTTCCAAAAGCAGGTATGTACCTTCACCATTCTAGGTGTTATGAGAAGGAATGCTTTACTAGACAAATGAGGGAGGTGGGTAGAAGATTTTTTTTTTTTTTTTACTAAAAGCTATTCTGTTATAGTGGAAAAAGGTGAAAAAGATGGTGGCATATGATAGCAAAAAAAATAAGATCCAAAATGTTAAAGAAAAGACCTGCAGTAGTTTTTTAACTAAGATTTTTTTCTACCATGTTCAAAAATGAAATTACATAAAGGGAAATAAATAAAATGTTACTGTTGTGAATATAAATATGAATCATAAA
>SJYQ01001608.1:1334718-1407187 GCA_006410935.1 Redunca redunca | reverse complement strand
AAGGCCAAATTTGCCTGTTACTCCAGGTGTTTCTTGACTTCCTACTTTTGCATTCCAGTCTCCTATAATGAAAAGGACATCTTTTGTGGGTGTTGGTTCTAAAAGGTCTTGTAGGTCTTCATAGAACTGTTCAACTTCAGCTTCTTCAGCATTACTGGTTGGGGCATAGACTTGGATTACTGTGATATTGAATGGCTTGCCTTGGAGACGAACAGAGATCATTCTGTCATTTTTGAGACTGCATCCAAGTACTGCATTTCAGACTCTTTTTTTGACCATGATGGCTACTCCATTTCTTCTGAGGGATTCCTGCCCGCAGTGGTAGATGTAATGGTCATCTGAGTTAAATTCACCCATTCCAGTCCATTTTAGTTTGCTGATTCCTAGAATGTTGACATTCACTCTCCCTATCTCTTGTTTGACCACTTCCAATTTGCCTTGATTCATGGACCTGACATTCCAGGTTCCTATGCAGTATTGCTCTTTACCACGTCGGACCTTGCTTCTATCACCAGTCACATCCACAGCTGGGTATTGTTTTTGCTTTGGCTCCATCCCTTCATTCTTTCTGGAGTTATTTCTCCACTGATCTCCAGTAGCATATTGGGCACCTACTGACCTGGGGAGTTCCTCTTTCAGTATCCTATCATTTTGCCTTTTCATACTGTTCATGGGGTTCTCTAGGCAAGAATAATGAAGTGGTTTGCCATTCCCTTCTCCAGTGGACCACATTTTGTCAGACCTCTCCACCATGACCCGCCCATCTTGGGTTCTTCTGAGGGCATGGCTTGGTTTCATTGAGTTAGACAAAGCTGTGGTCCTAGTGTGATTAGATTGACTATTTTTCCGTAAGTATGGTTTCAGTGTGTCTGCCCCTGATGCCCTCTTGCAACACCTACCATCTTACTTGGGTTTTCTTACCTTGGGCGTCGGGTATAATTATAGTTAGAAATAGTATTTTAATTGACAATTTAAGTACTATTCATAAATGTTAGGCAAGGATTTGTGTTCATTTAAAAATAAAATTTAATTAAAATGTCAGATAATATCAGGTCTTTTTCTGTCAGCAAATCTGTTTTATTTAGTTCATGGCATAGACGAGAAAAATTCTCTGTGGTTTCTGGAAACATCACGGCTTATTCTCCATTAGGGTTTAATACCATTATTATAAGGGATGCCTTTTATTTTGAGAAATCCATTTTTCCTTAGTAAAACAACTGCATGACTATATTTACTTTGAATTAAACTACTCTAAATCTCCATATATCTTCCCACACTCTACATTACAACTCATTTCCATTTCATTCCATATTCTTGTGTCTTTATGTTTTAAAAAATCTTAATTCTTCAGTTACTTTCGTGTGTAGCTCAGATCACTCTTCCTTCATTTCAGATTCTTACTGAAATAATTTTTTTATTTTTATTTTGTCTTTCCAGCTTGCCACAAGAAGTGATAAATGCATTCGATCGAGGTTTCATTACCTTCCTTTGCAGCAACCATTGTGTGCTGTAAGAAGTATCCAATGGTTAATGTACTTAATCCATACACAATCTGTTAAAGAAATACTACGTATCAAGCACTTGACTTGGTGCTTCATATACTTTGTTTCTAAAGGCATGAAGACTACAAGCTATTTAGAAACACAGGAAAATAATTTCACAAGGTATTTAATAAATTTGTTTATATTGGTGTAAAATAAAATAGTGAAGTATCTGTAAAGTGGCAAAGTAAAGTATTGAGTAGTAAAGTACTGAAGCACAGTACTTTAGTATCTGTATCAGTGAAGGATCAGTATTAAAGAATCTGCCTGCAATGCAGGAGACACAGCAGGAACTGTGGGTTCTATCTCTGGGTCAGGAAGATCCCATGGAGTAGGAAATGGCAATGCCCTCCAGTATTCTTGCCTGGGAAATCCCCTAGACAGAGAAGCCTGATGACTGGCAGTCTAAGATCCATGACTTAGTGACTAAACAACAATGACATTACCCTTTGGATGATATACAGAGGAACCAAAAATTCTAATATCATAATATTATTCTTCATCTATAAAAAGCTTTAAAATGGGAAAAGGAGATTAAATTGTTCCAACCCCAAAGAAGTAGTATTTTAAGGCATAATCTCTTATTCCTATCGAGCCAAATTTTTACTATAGCCAAATATCTCTCATTCCATCCTGTGGCTCAGTCAGCTCAGTCGCTCAGTTGTGTCCGGCTCTTTGTAACCCCATGGACTGCAGCACACCAGGCCTCTCCATCCATCACCAACTCCCAGAGTTCACTCAGACTCACGTCCATCGTGTCCGTGATGCCATCCAGCCATCTCATCCTCGGTCGTCCCCTTTTCCTCCTGCCCCCAATCCCTCCCGGCATCAGAGTCTTTTCCAATGAGTCATCTCTTCACAGGAGGTGGCCAAAGTACTGGAGTTTCAGCTTCAGCATCATCCCTTGCAAAGAACATCCAGGACTGATCTCCTTCAGAATGAACTGGTTGGATCTCCTTGCAGTCCCAGGGACTCTCAAGAGTCTTCTCCAACACCACAGTTCAAACACATCAATTCTTTGGTGCTCAGCTTTCCTTAGAATCCAACTCTCACATCAATACATGACTCTTGGAAAAACCATAGCTTTGACTACATGGACTTTCGCTGGCAAAGTAATGTCTCTGCTTTTGAATATGCTATCTAGGTTGGTCATAACTTTTCTTCCAAGGAGCAAGCATCTTTTAATTTCATGGCTGCAGTCACCATCTGCCGTGATTTTGGAGCCCCCAAAAATAAAGTCTGTCACCGTTTCCTCTGTTTCCCCATCTAGTTGCCATGAAATGATGGGACCAGTACTGCATTTTGAACCCTTTTGTTGGCTATGATGGCTACTCCATTTCTCCTAAGGGATTCTTGCCCACAGTAGTAGATATAATGGTCATCTGAGTTAAATTCACCCATTCCAGTCCATTTTAGTTCACTGATTCCTAAAATGTCAATGTTCACTCTTCCCATCTCCTGTTTGATCACTTCCAGTTTGCCTTGATTCGTGGACCTAACATTCCAGGTTTCTATGCAATATTACTCTTTACAGCATCGGACCTTGCTTCCATCATCAGTCACATCAACAACTGGGTGTTGCTTTTGCTTTGGCTCTGTCTTTTCATTCTTTCTGGAGTTATTTCTCCAGTGACCTCCAGTAGCATTTTGGGCACCTACCCACCTGGGGAGTTAATCTTTCCGTGTCCTATGTTTTTGCCTTTTCATACTGTTCATGGGGTTCTCGAGGCAGGAATACTGAAGTGGTTTGCCATTCCCTTCCCCAGTGGACCACGTTTTGTCAGAACTCTTCACCATGACCCGTCCATTCTGGGTGGCCCTAGACAGCATGGCTCCCTGTATCATTGACTTAGACGAGACTGTGGTCCATGTGATCAGATTGGTTAGATTTCTGTGATTATAGTGTTCAGTCTGTCTGCCCTCTGAAGGAGCCCACATCTTGTGGCTATGAAGTATTTTATAGAGTTTAATAACATGCCAATAAATTTTATTTTTAAGTGAACACAAATCCTTGCCTAACATTTAGGAGTAGTATTTAAATTGTCAATTAAAATACTATAAAATTTTATTTCATGTTAAATATTCAACAAAGCATCAACAATTTTAAGTATATGTCAGAAATAACATTAAAAAAAACCCATAATGTTGAGACAGGATGCCTGGAATCAGACACACTGAGTATGTGTTTTCCTTTCACTACTTAAAAGTTTTTAATTTAGTTACTTCACATCTTGGTGACTCCATAACCACAGTTCTTAAATGTCATATACAATAATATGCATATCAGTGGATTGATATGAAGATTAAAGGAATTAATATATATGTTAAATCACNTATATGTTAATAAATCACAGTGCCTGTGAGTTGAAGTGAAGTGAAGTGAAGTCGCTCAGTTGTGTCCGACTCTTTGAGACCCCATTGGCTATAGACTACCAGGCTCCTCTGTCCATGGGATTTTCCAGGCAATAGTCCTGGACTGGATTGTTATTTCCTTCTCCAGGGGATCTTCCCAACTCAGGGATCGAACCCGGGTCTCCCGCATTGTAGACAGACGCTTGACCGTCTGAGCCACCAGGGAAGACTGTGAGTTGAGTGAACCCCAAATAAATGTTAGTCTTCATTATTAACATTGGTGATCTGAGAATTGATAAGTCATTCTCTTTAACTATCACATTCTCATGTCTAATTTTTATAGCATTGCTTTGTTGAAATATTGCTCTTGGGTCAACTTTTTATCCCCTTAAGCCTTTTGCTAGGAAAGATTGAGGGCAGCAGAAGAAGGAGGCGACAGAGGATGAAATGGTTGGATTGTATCATTGGCTCAGTGGACATGAGTTTGAACAAACTTGGGGAGATGATGAAGGACAGGGAAGTCTGGTGTGCTGCAGTCCATGGGGTTGCAAAGTGTTGGACATGACTTAGTGACCGGACAACACCAACAAAGGCTTTAAAAAACTTTCTAAACTCATTAACCCTGAATATTCATTGAAAGGACAGATAACTGAAGCTGAAGCTCCAATACTTTGGCTATCTGATGTGAAGAATTGACTCACTGGAAAAGACCTTGACGCTGGGGAATACTGAGGGCAGGAGGAGAAGGGGGCAATAGAGGGTAAGATGGTTGAATGGCATCACCTACTCAATGAACATGAGCACACTGTGGGAGATTGTGAAGGACAGGGGAGCCTGGTATGCTGCAGTTCATGGGGTCACAAAGAGTCTGACATGACTTAGCAGCTGAAGAACAATGATGCAGAAGAGCCAACACCTTTCAGCCTCTCCAACACTCACAGGGCAATAGATTTTAAAATGATGCTGCTGTAACTATATGAAAACCTTAATCTTTTCTACTCAGACAGAGATATCTATGGATAAAGAACTTATTTTAGGATATCTAATAAATAGATGTCCATCCAGCATTCTGCAAAGGAGTTCTCCACATGCATTCTCCTAAGTATCTGCAGATGAGCATTCTCTTCCTTCCACATTCCTTCTCTTCTATAAATGGGGAACTTTAGCAAGACACGACTGAGTGACTTCCCTTTCAATTTTCACTTTCATGCATTGGAGAAGGAAATGGCACCCCACTCCAGCGTTCTTGCCTGGAGAATCCCAGGGACAGGGGAGCCTGATGGGCTGCCGTCTGTGGGGTCACACAGAGTTGGACAGGACTGAAGCAACTTAGCAGCAGCAGCAGCAGCAAGCTACCAGTGAACTGAAGTGAAACTTGCTCAATCGTGTTCAACTCTTTGCAAACTCATGGACTATACAGTCCATGGAGTTCTCAAGGCCAGAATACTGGAGTGGGTAGCCATTCCCTTCTCCAGTGGATCTTCCCAACCCAGGGGTTGAACCCAGGTCTCCCACACTGCAGGCGGATTCTTTACCATCTGAGCCTCCAGGGAAGCCCTGAGTTACCAGTACCAAGGTCAACCTAGGATTTTCACCACACCTCTCACAGCTACCAACACACTTTTAAGGATCAGAGTAACTTTCTGGGCTCCACTTTCACCAATACAGGACTCAGGGAAGCCCCTGATCACACAGGGTAAGATGAGGAGAAATGTCTGCCTAGACTTTGAAATGATTTCTCATAAGAAATAGCCACGTGAGGTTTTGTTTACTAAACTGCACTATCAACATTTGAAGCACAACGCCAGGTCTACAGTTGTTTCAGGCTAACCTGAGAACCCAATCACTATGTAACACATCATTTCCAGGGCTTCCTTGGTGGCTTAGCTGGTAAAGAATCCACCTGCAATGTGGGAGACCTGGGTTCGATCCCTGGGTTGGGAAGATCCCCTGGAGAAGGGAATGGCTACCCACTCCAGTATTCTTGCCTGGAGAATTCCATGGACTTCACAGTCAATGGGGTCACAAAGAGTCGGACACAACTGAGTGACTTTCACTTTCACTTTCTAGGGAGAAGTCAGTTCTTCTGCCAGAGAAGTGCCTGAAGCATTAACTTTTTGGAAACACAACCTCTTTTTACATCAGAGTCTACATTGTCTTCAATTCCATAATTTAAAATCAGATATTTTGAAGTATGTACATCTGTGCCAATCTGAAGTCCAAAGTTTGCTTTTCTAGAAATCTGATTTAAAAATGCCAATATGTTATAAAGAACCATTATTAGTTTTCCCCTAAAATTATAAGTAAAATGTAAAAAAAAAAAAAAAGAGATGCTTGTGTCCACTGCAGAAACTTGGCTTCCCTCCTCACCTCTACTTACTGACAATACATTTCTCCATGCAAACATCCCAAGCATCCTTCCTGTCCAAGATTTCATGCTCTATTATTGCTTCTCTTTCATGTAAAATTTTAATTTGCCTTTAAAATTCAATAAGATATTTTAGATGCAGCCTCATGAAGGTGCAATCTGAGCAGCTGCATAGAGCTCTGTGCTCGGAAGGGTCCCATGTTTGATAAATGCTTTGCTTATGTGGTCTTGAAATTCTCAACTTTATTTTTGAAGTTGTTTTTTATAATTGAAAATGATAAGATGATGACACGCACGTTTGGTAGAGGATGACACCTGGTGTGCATGTTCATGGATTCTGGATGCCCCAGTCTGGGTATAGTGCTTGCAAGATGTCAAGAACACAGAACTCCAGGGGACCTAAAATTTGTGGGAACTCAGTGTGAGTCAAAGAGAGTGCAAACTAAATGTGTTATGTCTGTAATGGAGTAGGTAGAAACAGTGATAGCCGGGAGATGCCAAACTTGGTTCAAACCAGAACTTGTTTTGAATCTTTAAGGAGAGTGCATTCTAGGAAATACAAATGGCCACAAAATCCTAATATACTTATTTTTTCTTGTGTTACTTGCATGTATTAGCAGACCATCCATAGATGGCGCATTCCACAGTTCCTTTTCTTCTGGGATCTTCCTTCTGTGTGTGAGTTCAGTCGTTTAGTCGTGTGCAACTCTTTGCAACCCCATGGACTGTAACCCACCAGGCTCCTCTGTCCATGGAATTTTCCAGACAAGAATACTCAAGTGGGTTGCCATTTCCTCCTCCAGGGTATCTTTCTGACCCAGGGATTGAACCTGTGTCTCCTTCTTCTCGTGCATTGGTAGGTAGATTCTTTACCCCTGCGCCATCTGGGAAGCCCAAAGTCCTTCTTACTCATCAGTAAACCAAAGGCAGAGAAAGTTGGTAGAAATGTGTGCTTGTCAAGAAGTGCTATAAAAGCAGTTGAGTTAATTTTAAACAGCCTTCTCACCATCCTGGTAAGAATGCGATACATATGCATGTATGTGCTATGAAATAGGGATTGTGTCATTTTGATGATTCCACACACCAGTTAAGTGCTCTAAAAATATGCAGGGAAAGCTGGCCCTGCACAGTATAAAGATGAACTGCAAAACTCATGCTAATAATTTAAATTTTTAATTTGCCTTTACTTAGAATGACTTCAACTAGCAAACAAAACACCATGACAAGTCAAGAGAGAAATAAAAAAAAAAAAGTTATATTCATCAGTACCTTAATGACACCTTTTTCCTGTATTTAGATCAAGGGGCCATCTGCATTTGCAGTTTGTTCTGGACTTCACAAGCGAGGGGGTCCACCCTGACTAATAATGCATATTTCAAAGAGAATTATGAGTGTCTCTACTTCATTGCTCTCCAGAAAATTAATAATATAAAAGTTGCAAATATAGCTTCAATTCCACATAAACTAATAAAAACTCAATATGATTATGAAAAATCTGAAATATGGCCTTTCTGATTGCATTGATTTGGTCCTTTTAAACTCCATAGCTCATTCATTTGATTCCTCCACCACCACACCCCCTGTTATGTGCTTTCAAAGCACATTATAATATTCATCAAAATATGCTATATCTTATTTTCTTTGTTCTCGTTATTGAGAAATGAAATGCTGTGGGATCCAGGAGGGAATTAAACTACAGATGGCTGTCTCCTTCCCAGAATTGATCCGTACCTGCTCTCCAGAAAGTGCCCAGAAGGTAGGATTCTGTTTTAACACCAGAGTAGAAAGGATATGGTGTGCACTCCTAGCATCAATCTTTGTCCATCAGGGATGCATTTGTGTGGAGGTGCAATTAATTTATTCCAGATTCCAAGAATCCCATTCAATCCCAGGTTTATCCCTTTCCCCTGCTTATTTTTTTTTTCTGGCTTGAGAGGATCCCAAACCAAGTCCTTTAGTATTCTTGACTCTGCAGACTCCAGTCTGAAGATACTTGCTTCCAACCGAGATGTCTGCACTGACTTGAATCACCATCTCTCTAAATGCCAAACCTGCTCCTCTGACTCAACAACTCAACCTGGCTTGAAACCTCTCCAGCTTTATCCTGAGGTATATCTGAGGTCATCTTTGCCCTCAGAACTTGAGGAAATAATCTAACCCTACAAGCCAAAACGTATCGCAGCAGTAAATTTAGGTACTGCATGTCTAAGATGAACCACAGAGAGAGAAATGATGTACTGAACTAAGCGAAGGTGAAAATAGCGTAGAGCAAGAAGGAAGATGGAAGTGACGAAGGGCATCTTTTCATACTTTCCTCTGTGTCATTCAGTCACTCAAGTGACTGGGCGACTACAATGCGGTAAACTCTAGAAACATCATGGTGAGGAGATAAAAGACAAAAACGTCTTTGTAGAATTATGGTTTAATTCTACCAGACATTCAATTTGAGGACATTGTGTATGCTTGTTTTCAAACTTGTATTTCTACTCTGTATATGTGGGAAAGAGTGAACATAAGAAATATAACCAAAACAAAACAAGAAGACATAAAGTTGATTATGTGAATTTCTCCTTGGAGAATGTTACTTGAAAAGGAGAGATTTGTTTTCAGGAAGGATTTGCTTCATGATTCCATTTAGGAGAATAGCTGAAAAAGGGAATAAGCTTTAGGAGCATTTAAAAGAGCTATGACAGCATCCTTAATCAAAATAATTTTTTTTTAAAAGCAAAGCAAATTCTCATCACAGTCTTTAGTTATTACTAATATTTTGACTTCTCAGAATCCAAGCTGCTTTCTGGCATTTGTGGAATCCCTCACTATGCAGTTTTGGTGGAATCAATGTGAGCATTTTCAATGCCTTTGAAGGAAGCCTTTGTGTACAGAAAACTTTATTCAGAAGACAACTTAAAAAAATTAATGTTTAATTGTTAAAAAGCCAGATCCCCAAAACTAACTCATCCTTAAACTTTAACTTAAAATTATGAATCTTATTATTTCGTTTATTAACAAATTTTTGGCTAGCAGTTTTTAGAGGCGCCTGTGGCAACTCTGGTTTTATTTACAAATTTGATTCTCACTTTCATTGAGATGATTTTAAATAAAGTTATAAATTTAGCATTGCTGATTTTCTTTCTAAGTACCACTTTTTGACAGAAGAATCAAATACTATAGCAAATCTTAAAATCTAATGAATTGAGCATAAATATTATTAAAGTAAGTTCTCAGACAAGTTTATTCAGAGCCTAGGTCTAAGTTTTGCTTCAAGGGAAAGACTTCTAAGAAATTCAATGATTGCAACTCAGTAGAGGCATTTTGTAGTAGGAAGAAATGATTAGAGAATCATTTTACACTGGATTTTTAAGATTCTTATTAAGGAGACAGCAAAACTGGATAAACAGTAATTAAAGTCCTGAGGCATGTCACCAGGTTAAAGTCAGTTAGGCTGTTCTTAGAAGAGGTTCTTGAGCTAATTAATGTCTATCAGAAAATTGTTCAAGCATTTTTATCAAGTAGGTTAATAATTATCTCCCAGAAGGGGCTCTCGAGCACATCACACCACAAAGTTCTGCCTCTTCCCAGGACTAGAAAAATTATTTCTCAAGATGGTGACTCTTAAAACACAAAGATCATTATACTTAAATGAACATGCATGCTTCAACATCATAGTAAATTACCACTAAAATTTTCAACCAAGAATTGAGCAGGTTTTATTTTGAATTACTCTACCACAGCATGTTATTTTTGATAAAATATTTAACATGCTGAATTGCACAAAATCTATCTTAACACAGATGAGCTAATACTATCAATTTGATTCTCCTAAATGTTTCCTTAGAAGATTAGATCTTCCAAGGTTAAAAGCTATGTATGCCCTGGAGAGCCACTAACCCTGCTGACTTGGGTTCACTACTGACCCTTTGATCTCAACAGAGTTTGAAATGCTCTTTAGCCACTCAGTTCAGTTCAGTACAGTCGCTCAGTTGTGTCCAACTCTTTGTGACCTCCATGAACCACAGCATGCCAGGCCTCCCTGTCCATCACCAACTCCCGGAGTTCACCCAAACCCATTTCCATTGAGTCAGTGATGCCATCCAACCAACTCATCCTCTGTCATACCCTTCTCCTCCTGCCCTCAATCTTTCCCAGCATCAGGGTCTTTTCCAATGAGTCAGCTCTTTGCATCCAGTGGCCAAAGTATTGGAGTTTCAGCTTCAACATCAGTCCTTCCAATGAACACGCAGGACTGATTTCCTTCAGAATGGACTGGTTTGATCTCCTTGCAGTCCCAGGGACTCTCAAGAGTCTTCTCCAACACCACAGTTCAAAAGCATCAATTCTTCAGCACTCAGCTTTCTTCACAGTCCAACTCTCACATCCATACATGACCACTGGAAAAACCATAGCCTTGGCTGAACGGACCTTTGTTGGCAAAGTAATGTCTCTGCTTTTGAATATGCTATCTAGGTTGGTCATAACTTTCCTTCAAAGGAGTAAGTAATTTCATGGCTGCAATCAGCATCTGCAGTGAATTTGGAGCCCAGAAAAATAAAGTCAGTTACTGTTTCCACTGTTTCCCCAACTATTTGCTATTAAGTGATGGAACCAAATACCATGATCTCAGTTTTCTGAATGTTGAGCTTTTCACTCTCCAGCTTTTTCACTCTCCTCTTTCACTTTCATCAAGAGGCTCTTTAGTTCCCTTTCACTTTCTGCCATAAAGGTGGTGTCATCTGCATATCTGAGGTTATTGATATTTCTCCCGGCAGTCTTGATTCCTGCTTCTGCTTCCTCCAGCCCAGCGTTTCTCATGATGTACTCTGTATATAAGTTAAATAAGTAGGGTGACAATATACAGCCTTAATGTACTCCTTTTCCTATTTGGAACCAGTCTGTTGTTCCATGTCCAGTTCTAACTGTTGCTTCCTGCCCTGCATACAGGTTTCTCAAGAGGCAGGTCAGGTGGTCTGGTATTCCCATCTCTTTCAGAATTGTCCACAGTTTATTGCAATCCACACAGTCAAAGGCTTTGGCATAGTCAATAAAGCAGAAATAGATGTTTTTCTGAAATTCTCTTGCTTTTTTGATGATCCAGTGGATGTTTGCAATTTGATCTCTGGTTCCTCTGCCTTTTCTAAAACCAGTTTGAACATCTGGAAGTTCATGGTTCATGTATTGCTGAAGCCTGGCTTGGAGAATTCTGAGCTTTACTTTACTAGCATGTGAGATGAGTGCAATTGTGATGCAGTTTGAGCATTCTTTGGCATTGCCTTTCTTTGGGATTGGAATAAAAACTCACCTTTTCCAGTCCTGTGGCCACTGCTGAGTTTTCCAAATTTGCTGGCATATTTAGTGCAGCACTTTCACAGCATCATCTTTCAGGAATTGAAATAGCTCAACTGGAATTCCATCACCTCCACTAGCTTTGTTCATAGTGATGCTTCCTAAGGCCCACTTGGCTTCACATTCCAGGATGTCTGGCTCTAGGTGAGTGATCACACCATCGTGCTGCATTTCTTTGGTGCTGTATATTGAATGATTTCCTAACAGAGTCTCTCATGGTCCAGCCTGGCAGCATCATTTAACAAGGTTAGTGTACCATTCAAACTTTCCCTGGTAGATGGAAACATTAGGTAATTCTAAGCTTTAATTCTGGGGACCTGGGCCTTGTGGACGAGGAGAGCAAACCTCTCAAAGATTTGGATATAGTGACTATTACATATGACTCAGCAAGTATTATGCAGAAAAAAATCCTGTGAAGTATAAAGACCCACACTTCAAATTTGGACACAATTGAGTGGCTATCTTCATGACCCAGTTAATCATGATGGTGTGATCACTCACCAGCCTTGGTAGAAATTAATATATGTATATGTATGTATATATATATGTATTTATATGTATATATGTATGTATATATTTATATTGTGTGTGTGTGTATATATATGTGTATATCCTGGAATATGCAAAGCAAATTACTTAAAGTAATTGCCCTTGTCTCCTAGGGAACAGCCTGTCCAAATAACCCCCCATTCCCTTGGAGACTACCGCACTCCCATGAGGAACCCACACTCTGGGGAGAACTGCTAGAAAACCAGCTGGGCAGGGTGTCACAGCAGCCATGGATCTGGTAGCTGTTAGGGTGTGAGGATCCTTAAGACAATTCCCTCAGATGCCAGGGTCCTGAGCATAGACCCAGTCCGGGGTGTGGTCAGCCCGTAGCTGATCCTGTTTGCCTTCTGGCCAGACATAATTCAACAGGAAAGGAGATTTCAGACTGCAAAGCAAGGAGTTTGTACATTTGATATTTTAAGCATTTGTAACATGAAGTTGACCATAACCAATTAGAATAAAAAGTCAGTTTTGTAATTCCTTTTCTAAATACAGAAGTGAGTAACTTTTAAAAATGAATATTTTATTTTCGCTGAGTTTTAGATTTACAGAAAAATATGTGCAGATAGTGCACAGTTCCTGTGCAGCCCACACACTATTTCCCCTGCTACTAGCATCTCACATTAGTGTGGTGCCTTTGTCACAATTATTGAACCAATATGGACATGCAGTTGACCTTTGAACAATACAGTTTGATCTATGCAGGTATGCTTATACATGAATTTTTTTCTATAAATATAGTACCTGTACTTTGATTTTACAGATCTTTAAAATAATTGTATAGAAAATTTGAGGTTTGATTAAAGATTACAGCTGTGTATGCATGTCTGCTCAGTCATGTCCGACTCTTTGCAACCCTATGGATTATAGCCTGCCAGGCTCCTCTGTCCATCGAATTTTCTAGGCAAGAATCCTGGAGTGGGTTGCCATGCCCTTCTCCAGGGGATCTTCCCTATCCAGGGATCGAACCTGGCTCTCTTGAGTCTCCTGCATTGGCAGGCAAGTTCTTTACCACTAGCACTACCTGGGAAGCCCAGAGATCACAATATGTTTACTCAAAAGATCTAAGATTTGAGTACTGATTTTACCGAAACTGTTTCAGCTTCCAGCCCTTGGATGCATCGTTGATCAATTCCTTTATGTTTGAGGCAGAGATAGCAGCATGCAGATTTTTGCTGGGGTTGGCCTCGCTAAACTCTGCTTCCTTCAAGTGTCATCTATATTCTTACTAACTCAAGTCCATACTTTTTCAGATATCCTTAGTTTTGACTCCTTTCATATTTATGTTTTATTTTTTGTATTTATTTTTCCCTTTATGTTTCATCCAGGACAGCATATTGTACTTAGTCATCTTGGTTCCTTAGAGTCTTAGTTGATTAGGCTTTAAGATGAAGTTGAAAATACTCTTGGGACTTCCCTGGTGTTTCAGGGGTTAATAATCCACCTTCCAATGGAAGGGAGGTGCCTGTTTTCAGTCACTGGTGGAATAAGGTTCCACATTATTGTTAAGTCACTCAGTCGTGTCCGACTTTTTGCCACCCCATGGATTGCAGCATACCAGGGGTTCCTGTCTTTCAATATCTCCTGAAAGCTTGCTCAAACTCATGCCCATTGAGTAGGTGATTCCATCCAACCCTCTCATCCTCTGTCTCCACCTTTTCCTCGCCCTTGGTCTTTCCCAGCATCAGGGTCTTTTCCAAGATCCCACATGCTGGAGAGCAGCTAAGCCCATGTGCCACAACTAGAGAAGCACACGTGTCACAGCCAAGACCCAGTGCAGCCAAACGAAAACATATGCTTTTTCTTGGAAGCAGGCATCCTTGAGGTCCCCTCCCACTCCAAAAGCAGTGAGTTTCTCTAAAAGCAACTTGTGGGAACCCAGGGTCTCTGAGACCAACCTCAGCTTGACGATGACAGTGCTTGTGTAACTCTCAAAGGTGCCTTTGGACCACAGATGAGAAGTCTCCTTGAAGTATCTTGAAGATCTTAGAAGATGTTAGGGGCATCCTAGCCGGACTCACAACTTGGAAACACTGGGCATAAAACAAAACAAGAATGGCACTTTGTTTTGCATGTTTACCTTCATTCAATGCTACAGAGAACTTTTATCACATTAAAATTAGGCCACCGGGCAGTCATGTTGACACACGAGGACCTAGTGGATGAATTGTACTTTTTTCTAAAATATGTGTTTTTACTGTAATTGCTGGCTATCTGAAATGTTTGGAATGAGAACCATCTCCAGTCAAATGTTTTTGGCATTATACACTGTGTAATAACTTGAAAAGACTGTGCTCATGTCTGTAGGAAAAGCAGGGTGCCTTTGTGCTATTTCCTCTTGGTGGTCTGTAGGTAGAGCTGATGCTAATTCTGCAAAAGCATTCAAAGTGTTTTGGGTCACTGCAAGGATTTTTTCTACAGAACAGGCACAGATCAAAAGTATATCAGTATAATTTTGCCAAACTGCACTCTGTATTCTGGGAACGTGGAATTAGAAAACATGAGCAAATGTAAAAATGGCATGTATGTCCAGACTGCCTCTGATTCATAACATATGCATTTGAGGATACTAAGAATTTAATTTACATATATGTATATATAAATATACATATATTACATATGGGGCTTCCCAGGTGACACAGTGGTAAAAAATCTGTCTGCCAATGCAGGACACATAAGATTCCCCTGGAGTAAGAAATGGCACTCACTCCACTACTCTTGACTGGAAAATTCCATGGATGGAGGAGCCTGGCGGGCTACAGTCCACGGGGTCACAGTCAGACACAGCTGAGAACTGAGTACATTTATTACACACACACACACACACACACACACACACACACATATGTGTATACACACACACACACATGCACATACAAGTTTGTGTATGCATGTGTCTGTGTGTCTGTCTACAGGTCTAGTTCATTCATTGTTGGTTCTAATGACCATTTATTGAATATTCAGCTCTGCCCAGCACTGTGCTCAATGCAAGATATGAATCATCTTGTTTAAGCTTCCCCACAACTCTGAAGGTTGGGCATTACTCTTTCACCGATGTCAGGGCAATAAAGTATGTTACTCATTATCTCAGATCCAGAATAAGATGGAGACTAGGTCAAAGGCTAAATTGCATTAAATAACTGACTCTGCTTTTACCAAACAGGTGACATAATGCTTCTATGAACAGAATGGAGATTCATACACTAGGCATATGTCCTGAGTTTACACAGTGACTTTCCAAGGACGGCACAGACACAATAGGTGCTTGAAATCAGTGCCCCAATCCTTGACTCTTCCTTGTGAATTCGTTCCTAAAACTGATGTGCCCAAGAAAGCACCAGCTTTTGAGGCATCTTAAAGGCTCTCCTTTTCCACCCCTACTGCCCTCACAGCAGTGCCCACTTATACTGCTACAAAGGTGTGCCAACATCCATCTCAGATCTGTATCTGCATTGTCAGCTATTTTCTTTAGTGTTTACACCGAGGGTTGTTTATGACTTTACAAGATGCTGTTTTCTTCTTTCTAACTTTGTTGGATAGTTTTTCCTAACAGAGAATGCTGTGTTTAGTCACTCAGTCATGTCCGACTGTCTGTGACCCCATGGACTATAGCTTGCCAGGCTCCTCGGTAGATGGGTGTTCTCCAGGCAAGAATACTAGAGTGGGTTACCATGCCCTCCGCCAGGGGATCTTCCCAACCCAAGGATTGAACCCAGGTCTCCCGCATTGCAGGCAGATTCTTTACCGGCTGATTTACCAGGGAAGCCCGAACAGAGAATGGATATAATCAATAATTCTAGGACAAGTTTAAAGCATTTGTCCCATAACCACTAGGCTTCCCCTTTTCTTTTCCTTTTCCACATGGAAAATAGAAAAGAAAAATAAATTAAAACCTAACTTCATAATATTTGGATCTCAACCAGTCTGGTGACCATTTCTGCCCCCAAATTAGGAAAGCCATCCTGGGGACATGTCACCCACATCCTAACTGGTCAGCCCATCCTGGCATACAGTGCTTCCACATTAGAAATGGCAAGAATTTTTAAAACCTTTTAATAAGTCCTAGAAAATTTTTTGTTCATTTGTTTTTAATTTCCTGGTATGGGACTCATCATTCTTAAAAGGGATAAACGCTCTTTGAAATATTGTAGAGCATAATCAAAATAAATAGAAATCAAAATAAACAAAACGCCTCATGTGTACTCTTTGATTCGTGCACAGCCTCCCTTACGTTCTCTGGGCTGTGTGCTGCTAACATCTTGGCTGAACACGCCCCAGCCTAAGCAGACTGCCATTTTTTAAAAGAACAATCAATTGTAGGGCACTTTCGATCTTTCAGGCTCCTATCTCAATCTGCTACACTTAAAAATAACTCATTAGAAAGGTAATTAACATTTGAAATTGGAGTCAAAGGGATCAAAATGAATAGGCAGACTACCACCAGCCTGACACACACTAATTAGGTCAGCACAAGAAGCAAAACTTAAGTAACTAGATCAGAGTAAAAACAAAACAAAACAAAACCTGTTTCACTTCACAGACATTAACAATCCTTGCCTCTGATACAAAGTCATCTTAACAGAAAGCAAAATTGAGAAAATCATGAGATTGGGTACTCATCATAAAAACATTTTCATTTCAGTTCTATGCCGTAGTCTTTAGAAGATGAAGGACTTTCCACCAAGATGAAAAGTCTTTGCAGAAATAGACATTGTATCTCTTTGCTGGCATTATGAATGATGGTGAAACCTGACAGCGCGTTGAAGTCTCTCCATTCTCTGGAAACCATGGATGGAAGCAGCTTGACTTGGTACCAAAAGGAACATTAGAAACCCTGTAGGTGTCTCTTCAAATACAACCCTCATTTCCGAGCAATTAAAGCTGTTTCATGCCAACAGGACAATAACAAGGGGGCCGCACCTAGAAAAGCCTGCTGCTTCACAAGATTGCACCTGTGAGAGCAGCTCAGCCACAAATCCTGGACAAGAGAGCTCCTGGGGAGCTTGAGGAGCCTGGGGGGCCATAATCCTGCTCTCTGTGGGAGTCTGGGAGGTCAAATAATGACAATCATTTATCCTGATAATTAACTCCTGGCTCCCAGGGAAGACCAGGACCCTTTCCTTCTTCAGACTCTCTTCCGGCATAGCTCATATACACACTGATGATAATTGTGATAACAGATGTTACTGAGAACCACTACAAAGAAAAATAAGAGCAAGCAGGGGGAGTATCCCATGGATAGCCAATATCAAGTGTGGTATGACTACAAGAATAAGATGATATCATATAGACCACATTTCAGTTTAACTCATTTTCTGTTTTGAAAACTGAACACCTATATAAGATAAGGTTCCTATTTCTGGTTGAATCTTAACAACAACCCAAATCTATGACTCAGTCATCAACAGGTATTTATCAGTCCCCTAAGATGCATCTGATTATCATGCAATTCTATGCCCTGGAAGACAATGTAACAGTGATCAAATCAGACTGTCCTTGTGGTGCTTATAGTAGTGGGGAAGAGAGACAGGCTCCAGTTACATAAGTAGGAAAATAGAAGAGTATACTGATGAAACCTAATGATATGAAAAACTCAGCTTTTCTGAACACAGGTGCTAAATCAAATCTCAGAGTTTTGAGTGAAGTAGAAAAGGACAGCTTTATTGCTTTGCCAGGTAAAGGGGGACGCAGTGAGCTTATGCCTTTAAAACAATATGTCCCAACTTGGGGAAGATAGTGCAAAGTTTTATATTAATTGTTCAAAGAGGGTGTGATCAGCTTGTGGACATTCTTCTGGTGGTGAGGTAAGTAGGAGTCAGCATCATCAACATCCAGGTCCAACTCATCTGGTGTCTATATGTTTGTGAGCAATTAATCATTAGCGAGGGCTTTCAGTGTCTGCAAAACAGCTCAAAAATATTGTTGTGTGTATCCATTGATAGGGAAACAGGACCATTTCTCTTTGGTCCCCCATCCCCTCCTTTCCTTAATTAACAATTATTTGAATCTGCCCCTTGGAACTCAGGGAGGGTCATGGATGCTGAATGAAGGCTATTTCCTCTAGTCCAAGAAATGGGGGACTCAAAGACCGTGTGCCCAGAAGTCCCACAGGGCTCTGCTGATATCTCTAATGATGGGGACTTCCCTGGTGGCCCACTGGCTAAGACTTTGTCTTCCCAATGCAAGAGGCCCAGGTTCAATTCCTGGTCAGGGAACTATATACATATTCCACATGGCATTACTAAAGATTCCATACGTTGCAACTAAGACCCAGTGAAACCAAATAAATAAATAAATATATTTTAATCTAATAATGTTTGGAATGTCAGTGGTAATAAGAGTTATGGCTAAAAGGGAGTTGTACAGTGGGCAAGGAGTGCTAGTGAGGAGGTCAGCAATAGGGTTGCTCAAATGTCCCCCTTGAATGTGTGGACAGTTGAACACAAATCTAAGAAGCAATAGCTTCTCACATAACAGGGAATAGAACAGTCCAGAAAAGGGCACAGTGAGGGTGGAATCCTGGAGGAATGATGGCCAGCATGTCTGAAGAGCAAGTATTTGGAAGCAGAGAGAACAGAGGTGAGGGCAGATGTGGGAGGAGTCAAAATGTAGAGGAAGGTGATGAGGATTGGGAGGAAGACAGATGATGTATCTTTGCAAGCATTTGTAAGGACCTTAGCTCTTCACTGTAGTGAGGTAGAAGCCAGCCTGGCAGTTCTGTGCACAGAGGCCTCGCAGTATCCAGGACCTCACACCTCAAGCATTGAGACAATGGAAGCATAATAACATGGATATGTGTGCTCATTCAGTGGTGTCCAACTCTTTGTGGCCCCATGTAGCCCAATAACACAGATATACTCAATGCAAATAGAAACCAATGGGCTTCCCTGGTGGTTCAGATGATAAAGAATCTGTCTGCAATGCAGGAGACCTAGGTTTGATCCCTGGGTCAAGAAGATTCCTTGGAGAAGGGAATGGCAACCCATTCAAGTCTTCTTGCCTGGAGAATTTCATAGAAGCCTGGTGAGTTACAGTTTATGGGGTCCCAAAGAGTGGGACACAACTGAAATGACTTAACATGCAGGCATGTAGAATTTTTATTTAAAAAAAAAAAGATGTGCAATTAAGAATAAAAATTAGATGTAAAAGTGATTTTTTTTAGAACCAAAAAGGAAATGACAAAAAAAAAAAAAAATCAAGCAGAAAAGATTTTAACTAACACAAAAATCACAAAGTGAATGTGAAAGTGAAGTCACTCAGTCGTGTCCCACTCTTTGCAACCCCATGGACTGTAGCCTACCAGGCTCCTCTGTCCATGGGATTTTCCAGGCAATAGTACTGGAGTGGATTGCCATTTCCTTCTCCAGGGGATCTTCCCAACCCAGGTCTCCCACATTGTAGATAGACGCTTTATGGTCTGAGCCACCAGGGAAGTCCAAAGAACTTTTCAAAACATTGCTTTCTTAATTAAGGGCTTGACAAACTTCTTAACTCTTTTAGGGGGAGGAGGTAATATTTTTAACTGAATAATTTAATCCCTTCTTTACATGACAACAATTCAGTAGGATCCTCTTTATGGAAAGAATTAAGAGATAAATTAGTCTTTCTTCAAGTTTTATGAATTTAATGGTGTCCCACACTCCAATATTCTTGCCTGGAAAACAAAGTGGGAATAAGAGGCTGGTGGACTACAGCCCATGAAGTTGCAAAGAGTTGGACACAATTAAGCAGCTAAAGAACACAACCAACCCCACAATAGACATGTGGATATTCTAGCATCCAGTATATCAAAATAAGAGCTGATTTGGAAATAGATTTTTTTTGCAGATGTAATTATTTAGATGAAGATGAGGTGACATTACAATAGGGTGGATCCCTAATCCAGAGGGGTGTCCATGTGAATACACAAAATCACAGGGATAAATCTAAGTGAAAGGATAAACAGAGTCTGGAGTAATGCTACTACAAACCAAGGAAAACCTGGAGCTGCCAGATGCTAGAAGAGTCCAGAAGGATCTTGCTCTGGAAGCTTCAGTTGGATGAAGCTTTGCTCTGACAACACCATGATTTTGGACTTCCAGAACTTCTCCAAAGATGTGAGGCAATAAGTTTCTATTAAGTCACCTAGTTTATGATATTTTGTTATGGCAGCCATGAGAGATTTATTTTTTCTAGTATGACTGATCAAAATTTAACTTTTATTATAGAGAATTTGGGAAACATGTTTTGGGTTTTGCGATTTATTATTGATAGCATGATGAAAATGTTTATTACTGTTGTTGAATTTGAGAAAACCTCTGTCAAGTTTCTCTCATATTGAACTGCTGCAGATGGTTTCATGTGATTTCCATGTGTATGTGCATATACATGTATGTATTAAACATGGTGCATTAGCAAAAATGTTTGACACAAAATAATTTCTGTTTTGTTGACTAGGTATCAATGAGAAACAAAGACTTGGCTTAAAACCCTGCATGTCTGATGTCTGGAAGGTTTTTACAAAGACTAACTCCAGGTTCTGTGAACTTCAAGGGTTTGGTTTTTTTTTTTTTCCCTTTCTCATTGTGCCGGGTACATGGTTTACACTCATATTACGATCCAACCTCTGGTCAGTCATGTCTTATGATAATACAGTGCTTGCTAAGCTGGCATAGAAAGCAGTAGAAAAATTCCTGGGAGTCACTTCTGCACTTGGAATAGATGCAATATCTTGACTCTACTCAGGAAATGACTGAGAACCACAATAACCACACAGTCCCAAACTTGAACTATAGGTACCCCCAACTTAATTTACTCTTAACTAGATCCCCCAAATGTCTGTACATTCCAATATTACTAACCAGTAGGGGGGATACGAAAGAGGATAACTTAAAGTGGAAAGAGGCATCAGTTTTGACCAAAAGGAAGTAAATACTTACATTTACAACTTATACAAAACCATGTGAGCCATACTTCATTATAATTCTGTCCAGGGCCCTTGGAATACCCCTTGTGCAAGAAAATTAATGTATCTTATGTCTCCTCAGCTGACTGGTAAATTTGCTTTTCTGTCTCCTGCTTGATGTTAGGGACCTGCCCTGTGATGGTTAATTTTGTGAATTCAACTTGATTGGGCAAACGGATGCCCAGATAGCTGGTAAAATTATTTTTGGGTCTACCTGTGAGGGTATTTTTGGGAGAGAATAGCATTTAAATCAGCAACTGAGTAAAGAATATCACTTTCCCCGATGTGTTATTATTATTGTTGAATCTGAGAAAACCTTTATCAAGTTTCTCTCATATTGAACTGTTGCAGATGGTTTAGTGTGATTTCCATGTGTTTCCAATAACACATTGTTCAATCTGTTGAGGACCTGAGAAAAACAAGAAGGGGAGAAAGGTTAAATTCTTGCTTTCCTCTTCTGAGCTGAGACATTCATTCTCTGCCCTTGAGCGTCAAACTTCCTTCTTTTCAGGTCTTTGGTCTATGGGACTTAAACCATCCTACCCCAAGTTCCCAGGCCTATGGTTTGGACTGAAGTTACCCCTTCATCTGGGACTTGGACTGACTTATACTAGCAGCATCCCCAATTCTCCTGGTTGCATGGTGTATATCAGCTTCCATAATGATGTGAGTCAATTCCCATAAAAGACCTCTTCTTAAACATTTATGTATGTTATTGATTCTGTTTCTCTAGAGAACCCTGGTCAATGCACTCAGTCTGCTTTGCCTTTCAATTTAGCATAATGGTTCTCAAAACACAGTGTGCATAAGAATCACTGTCCAGGATTGTATCTACAAAACATGTTACAAAACATGTATTTTGTAAATAATATATATTAAGGTGGTCATCAGAAGATAACCCCCATTTCATGTAAGAGTAAAGTCCACAGCTAATCCCTTCTAAAATTGGATACTTCTATAATTAAGAATAGAATGTGTCCTCTAAAAAGAATTATATTAAATCTACATATTTGAAAATAAGACCCAGAAAAGGGGAAGTCCTCATTTATTGATATTAGAAGGCAACTGGCCTTTGCACATCTTTGCCTTTTTAAGTGATAAAGCTTCATAAGAGAGAGCACTGTCACAAATTTGTTTACTTGATGAATAACGGTTGGATATTTAACATCAAAGATCAGATTATTCATTGAAAAAGTTCAATTTTTATGAATGTAAAAGTGTCAGTCTCTATCTAGTATTCATAATATTGTAATACTGTAAGAAATGTTTAAGTCTAAAATATCTGTGTTAAATGAAGAATTAAATAATGTAAGTAGTTCACCCAAGGCCACATAGTGAGGTTTTTTTTTTTTTTTAATATCTGTTAATGGTAACAAACAAGCAAAAAATAATAATTACAGAAATTATATAGGTCTTAGCAATTACCAAAATGCATCCTTGATCAGTGAGAAAACTCATTTTCTGCAGCTCAGATTCAGCCAGAATGCCCATGGGACCTGTAATTATAGTGACTCATTCCTGAAAAAGCTATTGTGAGTAGTCACTGTTCCTACAATAATGCATTAGTTTCTGCTTATAAAATTCTCCTGAAGTTAAACCAACTCAGAGGTGATGATTTTGGATGCAGAAATTATTACATCAGGTAAATCCATCAACAAAGTGTTTCATCACAATGGGTTTTATGTTTTTCTCTACTTATTTTTTTAAGATTTCTTCTGCCCTTCCTTCCAGTCACACTGTTTACTTACACAGACATTTCCATCCAGTTGAAATCATGAGCTTGATGATTTCTATTATGACTTTATTGAGGATAAAACACAACACAGTCACTGGATTCTTAAAATACCTAAGAAATAAATCTGATTCAAACTCTTAATTTTAGAGATTTGGGCACAAAAACAACAGAAATGTTTTCTTCAAAATTGCATTTAGGGATTATGGACTAACTCACCTAAATCACCCAGTATTTACCCTGCTCTCTCCCATGTGTTATGTTGCTCTCTTGTATCAGACAGGTAGGTTACTCTTTCTGAAGCTTTGGTTTCATGGTGTCATCCTAATTTCCTTCAGGATAAATTTCAGATTCCTATGCCAGGACTTCCCTAGTGGCTCAGATGGTAAAGCATCTTCCTACAGTGCAGGAGACCTGGGTTCGACCCCTGGGTCGGGAAGATCACCTGGAGAAAGAGATGGCTTCCCACTCCAGTACTCTTGCTTGGAAAATCCCATGGATGGAGGAGCCTGGTAGGTTACAGTCCACAGGCTCACAAAGAGTTGGACACGACTGAGCAACTTCACTTCACTTCATACCAGTCATTCAAGACTGACCTCAATTTGGGTGAAGTTATTGAACTAATCATAGTCACCATTATTTCTCAGTATAAAATACTCTACTGAAGTCAGCTTGGTCTTTTCCAGTTCACAAACCAAGCCTTGCTATTTGTGCTAGGTAACAAAATAGGTCAGAAAGATATATAAGACTGATGGGGATATATAATTAGATATCAAACCTAAGAACTTTATTCTTATGTCAGTTAACTTAGGAAGGAGCATGTTCATAAAATCTAAAAATCAGTGGGTTCTAAGAGACCCTTGTAGTGTTGTAACACATAAAATTGAGAGGTAGAAAGGAATATTATTTAAACAGTCTTGCATAAACATCTCATCATTTATAGAAACCAGGTGGCCCCTAGATGAAGGTAGATTCTAAAGGATGATGTCAAGATCAATCTTAAAAACTCTAAATAAAAAATGGAAACATGCAAGAAGTTAACTCTTCATGAAGAGGTTTGGAGTTGTATTCAAGTCATCAGAGCTAAGTGAGATGGTTAAGAACATGAATTCTAGAAAGGGAGATGAAGTTAACTCTTCATGAAAACATTTGGAGCTACATTCAAGTCATCAGCTAGAACTAAGTGAGATGGAGAAGAGCATGAATTCTAGATAGGGAGATGAGGATAAAGACCCTGGGCCAAGCTCAGAAAACCAAGTGCCACTTGGTGACAAAAAAAACTATGGCAGTTGAAACAAATATGGAGGTATTTCTAACCCTGGTCTTCTTAGTCCTATGTAATCAAATTGGCAGGCATTTCCTGATGGGCAAAGAAAGATAATAATTTCCCCCCAATTATTCTGGGTAGCCAGTGGTCACTGAACAAGAAGTTTGAAGCAAAAAATCTAAATACACACACACTTGCATACAGCTGTACACCATTCATTTCCTCTTCTCCTCCTATACTCAAATTCTGCCTTCTTTTTTGTTTGAGGTGAAGGAGAGACATGTACACTATTTATTTTATGTATATATTCTTCTTTGACTGGTGGTATCTGCATTATTTTCAGATTATTAGCATAGTTTCTTCAGAGAGGAGATTCAAAATGGAAAACTAAAATCTGTAATGACAAAGACTCCAGCTTAGTTTACTTAAGTGTGCTTGCTGTTGTTCAATTGCCAAATTGTGTCCAACTCTTTGCAACTATATGGACTGCAGCACACCAGGCCTCTCTGTCCCTCACCATCTCCTAGAGTTTGCACAAGTTCATGTCCATTGACTCAATGATGCCATCTGACCATCTCATCCTCTGTTGTCCCCTTCTCCTCCCGCCTTCAATCTTTCCCAGCATCAGGGTCTTTTCTAATCAGTCAGTTCTTCACATCAGGTGGCCAAAGTATTGGAATTTCAGCATCAGCCTCAGTCCTTCCAATGAATATTCAGGGTTGATTTCCTTGAGGATTGACTGGTTTGATCTCCTTGCATTCCAGGGGACTCTCAAGAGTCCTCTCCAGCACCATAGTTAAAAAGCATCAATTCTTTGGCCCTCAGCCTTTTTTATTGTCCAGCTCTCACATCTGTACATGGCTACTGGAAAAACTACAGCTTTGACTAGATAGACCTTTGTCAGAAAACTGATGTCTTTGCTTTTTAATATACTGTCTAGGTTTGTCATAGTGTGCTGGTATTTAGTTTCAAAAAAAGTAGATCCCCTCCAAGTTTGTTAGTACTGAAAAAAAAATAGTTTTGGTAATTTCCATCACCCCTATATGTATGCTTATTTAAATTACAGAGAAACGAGGTAAAACCAGAAGCTCAAAAGGAGGGCTCTACATAGAGAAAGCTTTAAATAAAATTATTGTTAATGGTCAGAAGAACAAGAAAGAGCAGGAAGAAAAGAACAAGAGACATTTGTCAGAAACATTCACAAAATGGACAAAGCACCAATAAAATGTAACACCTCCAGTTTATCTTTTTCAACACCTCCATTTTAAATGACACTAAGTAAAATGTTATGCTAAGGCATGGCTAGCTAGTATGTCTTTTGAAATGGAAACAACACAGAAGTATTCATTTGATCTCATCATAGTTGTTGGGAAAATGTCATACATTTTTCATATTTATAGCACATTGTATTTATTGTATAAAAACAGTGGCTATACTCTGTTCAATACACAGGAATATATTTTAAACATTCAAAAGTAGTTGAGATACTGAAGGGGAATGAATAAAATCCCAAATTCCCAGGCATCATTCTGAGGTTCATTTTTCATTTTTTCCCTGAGAGTTAGAATATAAGAAAGCAACAAGTTCCCTTTGAGTTATAAAACCACATTTGTAAGCTCTTTGTAAGGTGAGGCTTCTCTGTTGGCTTTGCACATGAGCTGTATCCGACTGCCTTCCATTATGACTGCCTTCCATTATTATTCAGGCCATCTCCAGCCAACACCACAGGACTGCCTTTTGCCCTCAGGCCAAGCTCAGCTCAGGCAAAATTAATATGTACAAGCTGAGCGCATCAATTTGGTGCAGAACCTGAACGGAATATGAAAGGAAGACACATGCTAAGACACCTTCTCCAAACTGTCTGGACACTTGGCCTTCCAAGGGTACTTGTCAGACATGTGGGAATATTAACTCAACTAAAATTTACTGCCTCATCACTCCTAGTTGTCTACCTCACTCTTCTTCCATGAGGCAAGTCTGTTTTCTGCCTCCAGTCTGTCTGATGGCCAGAGAGAAGGCAAGAAGAGAGAAGATAATAAAAAGCCCTAGGCAGGTTTTTAATCAAAGGAAGTAGCCATTCCTCATTTGACCCAAATATAGACATCATGCGAAGAGCTGACTCATTGGAAAAGACTCTGATGCTGGGAGAGGTTGGGGGCAGGAGGAGAAGGGGACGACAGAGGATGAGATGGCTGGATGGCATCACTGACTTGATGGACGTGAGTCTGAGTGAACTCCGGGAGCTGGTGATGGACAGGGAGGCCTGGCGTGCTGCGATTCATGGGGTCGCAAAGAGTCGGACACGACTGAGCAACTGAACTGAACTGACTGAAGAGGGAAAAAAGAATAACCACTATCTTTGCAATATCTCTTGTTAGACTTTATCTGTTGTCCTTCGAAGAAGCTCTATTTCCTTGCCAAACTGGCCTATTTTAAGGGCTTTTTGTGAAGTCCCTANTTCAGTATCCTATCATTTTTGCCTTTTCCTACTGTTCATGGGGTTCTCAAGGCAAGAATACTGAAGTGGTTTGCCATTCCCTTCTCCAGTGGACCACATTCTGTCAGACCTCTCCACCATGACCCGCCCATCTTGGGTTGCCCCGAGGGCATGGCTTGGTTTCATTGAGTTAGACAAGGCTGTGGCCCTAGTGTGATTAAATTGACTAGTTTTCTGTGAGTATGGTTTCAGTGTGTCTGCCCTCTGATGCCCTCTTCTAACACCTACGATCTTACTTGGGTTTCTCTTACCTTGGGCGTGGGGTATGTCTTCACGGCTGCTCCAGCAAAGCACAGCCACTGCTCCTTATCTTGGACGAGGGGTATCTCCTTACTGCCGCCTTTCCTGACCTTCAACGTGGGATGGCTCCTGTAGCCCCTCCTGCACCCATGCAGCCACCACTCCTTATATCTTAGTGGCACACAAAGATTTCAAATTGAGGGAAAAAAAGATAAGTGGGAGAAGTAAAACACTTTCAGTAATGCAAATAACCAAGGGAGAATAGCTGAAATACATGGTATTTCTTCAGTTCAATTCAGTCACTCAGTCATGTCTGACTCTTTGTGATCCCACGTACTGCAGCACGCCAGGCTTCCCTGTCCACCAACTCCCGGATCTTGCTCAAACTCATGTCCATTGAGTCGGTGACACCATTCAACCATCTCATCCTCTGTTGTCCCCTTCTCTTCCTGCCTTCAATCTTTTCCAGCATCAGGGTCTTTTCCAGTGAGTCAGTTCTTCACATCACGTGGCCAAAATATTGGAGCTTCAGCTTCAGCATCAGTCCTTACAATGAATATTCAGGACTGATTTCCTTTAGGATTGACTGGTTTGATCTCCTTTCAGTCCAAGTGACCCTCAAGAGTCTTCTCCAACACCACAGTTCAAAAGCATCAATTCTTCAGCGCTCAGCTTTCTTTATGGTCCAGCTCTCACATCCATACATGACTACTGAAAAAACCATAGCTTTCAGTAGATGGAACTTTGTCAGCAAAAGTAATGTCTCTGCTTTTCAATATGCTGTCTAGGTTTGTCATAGCTTTTCTACCAAGGAGCATGTATCTTTTAATTTCATGGCTGCAGTCACCATCTACAGTCATTCTGGAGCACAAGAAAATAAAGTCTGTCACTGTTTCCATTGTTTCCCCATTGTTTTGCCATGAAGTGATGGGACCGGATGAAATCATCTTAGCTTTTTAATGTTGAGTTTTAAGCCAGCTTTTTCACTCTCCTTTTTCACTTTCATCAAAAGGCTCTTTAGTTCCTCTTTGCTTTCTGCTGTAAGGATGGTGTCATCTACAAATCTGAAATTATTGATATTTCTCCAGGCAATCTTGATTCCAGCTTGTGCTTCATCCAGCCTGGCATTTTGCATGATGTATTTTGCATAGAATTTAAATAAACTTCCCTGGTGGCTCAGACTATAAAGCACCTGTCTACAATGTGGGACACCTGGGTTCGATCCCCAGGTCGGGAAGATCCCCTGGAGAAGGAAATGGCAATCCACTCCAGTACTATTGCCTGGAGAATCCCATGGACAGAGGAGCCTGGTAGGCTACAGTCCATGGGATCGCAAAGAGTCGGACACGACTGAGAGACTTCACTTCACTTTCGCTTAAATAAACAAGGTGACAATATACAGCCTTGATGTACTCTGTTCCCATTTTTGAACCACTCTGTTGTGTCATGTCTGGTTCTAACTGTTGCTTCTTGACCTGCATACAGATTTCTCAGGAGGCAGGTAAGGTGGTCTGGTATTCCCATCTCTTGAAGAATTTTCCACAATTTGTTATGATCCACACAGTCAAACTCTTTGGCGTAATCAATAAGACAGAAGTAGATATTTTTTATGAAATTCTCTTGCTTTTTCTATGGCCCATTGTATGCTGGCAATTTGATCTCTGGTTCCTCTGCCTTTTCTAAATCCAGCTTGAACATCTGGAAGTTCTTGGTTCACATACTATGCAAACCTAACTTGGAGAATATAGTTTATTTACTCTAAAAATTGTTTCATAATACTTTCAATGTCATCCTGTGATTTCCCTATCTTGCGCAGCCTTGAATGTTTCTTTATTAAGCCACTCTTAAGCTCTTTGCTTAGAGTTAACATTGGTCAATAAAGTTTCTCCAACCTTCCCCTTGGTTTAGTACTTGAAGTCAGCTGCTCCTCTGTACCTCAAAAATGTAATTTATTCACTTCATCTGAGATAGACAAATTCAAAAATTTCTTTTAAATCTTATCCCTCTTATCTAAAACAGAAATAATAATAAAATTAACAGTTCTCTTAACTAGCTTAGAAATGAATTCTACTGAATAGAATATGATCTTACATAGGCCATGACTTATTTTATTGTCAGAAACTGGTCACTCTTCTTTGAACTGCCCACTATGAATTATTATAATTATTGGGCTTCCCTAGTGGCTCAGTGGTTAAGAGTCTGAATGCAATGCAGGAGACACAGGAGATATGGGGTTCAAGCCCTGGGTCGGGAAGATCCCCTGGAGGAGGAAATGGCAACCTACTTACAGTATTCTTGACAGAAAAATCCCATAGGCAGAGGATCCTCATGGGCTACAGTCTGTGGAGCCACAAAGAGTTGAACATGACTGAGCACTCACTCACAAGAATTATTATTTAGTTTGTAACAGGATGGTATTTAGTAAGAGTTAAAAAGGGATTCCCTAATGGCTCATACTATAAAGAATCTCTTCAATGCAGGAGACCTGAGTCTGATCCCTAGGTCGGAAGATCCCCTGGAGAAAGGAATAGCTACCCCCTCCAGTATTCTTGCCAGGAGAATTTCATGGATAGATGAGCCTTGTAGGCTGAAGTCCATGGGATTGCAAAGAGTCAGATACAACTGAGCAACAAATATTTTGAAGTTAGAGACATTGTTCAAAATATTGGTCATCACTGTTGAATAACATTTCATAAACATCAGTCAAGATGGAACTGCAAAACTGTAAAGTTCTTTCAACATACTTGATAACTAGTGTTCAGGGTAGAAGACCCTTACTAACCCAAGTCAAAGAAAAACAGTAATGTCGCAGTTGACATGAAGCAGCATCACGGAAGACTTCTCTCTTACAGCTGTGATCTAAGTCACAGTAACTTAGACACTGGAGATGAAGTCTTGGACAGTATGTGTGAACCCAGAGAGTCAGACTGTGGACATGAACAAACAAGGCAGAGAAATCTCCAGCTCCATCAAAATGTTGATAAGCCACAGTGGGCTAAAGTTACCCCGTAAACAATCAAGAAGAGGGAAGAAAAACTGAGCGAGTACTGTGTGGTCTCATGGCAAAGGAGAAGAGGGCTCTGGATTGTAAATAACACAACATCTAAAGAAGCCTTCAGGGGTATTTCTTAAAAGTTTTTGATGTTTGAGTCAATGGAAGTCCTCTCATACTTCTAACAAAATTGTCCTCAAGATACACACATTACTGTATGTAAAATAATTAGAGTTATTAGGACCTACTGTATAGCACAGGGAACTCTACTCAATATTCTGTAAGAACCTATATGGGAAAAGAATATGAAAAATAATGAGTGTATACATGTAACAATCACTTTGTTGTATACCGGAAACTAACACGTACTCTTGCCTGGAAAATCCCATGGATGGAGGAGCCTGGTAGGCTGCAGTCCATGGGGTCACTAGGAGTCGGACACGACTGAGCAACTTCACTTTTGCTTTTCCCTTTCATGCATTGGAGAAGGAAATGGCAGCCCACTCCAGTGTTCTTGCCTGGGGAATCCCAGGGACGGGGAGCCTGGTGGGCTGCCTTCAATGGGGTTGTAGAGTCAGACACGACTGAAGTGACTTAGCAGCAGCAGCAGCAGCAACACAACACTGTAAATCAATTATCCTTTAGTAAAATTAAAGAGAGCTATTTAACATGACCAATAAAAGCTAAATTAAATATGCAATCTCACATCTAGGAATTTATTCTAGATGTGTAAATAAAAGGATACTATTGCATTATGGCTTAATAGATACATAACATGCAATAGAATATTATACAATAATTAAAAAGAATGTGACATTTTGTATTTTGTAATCAGTACTTTATAATAACTTCAAATGAAGTGCAGCCTTTAATATAGTATACAAAAATTTTTTTTAAAATAAATAGAAACTTTCCTGATGGTCCAGTAGTTAAGACTCTGTGCTTCCACTGCAGGAGGCATGAGTTCAATCCCCAGTTATTGAACTAGGATCTCACATGTTGCATGGAGCAGTCAAAAATAAATTTTAAAATGTTTAAATAAATAAAGACTGCCCATAAAAGGAAAGTCAGAAATAAGTTAAAATGAATATCATAACAGACAGTTATCAATAGCAGTATTTGCAGCTATTGGTTATAAAAATGTATATACTTAATTATTGCAATAACTAATTTACCAGCAGAACATCACAGACCATCATATCATGTTAAAAAAGTTTGGTTTGAAAGTCCCTTATGGCTCAATAGAGAAAGGAAGCCATGATGTAATACAGTATGGAGAGAAAAGTAAGGGCCAGTGAGACATGAATTTTGGGTTATACTAAAATTTTTGAAAACTATTAATTTACTTTAACCAAGGAAAGGCTAAGATCATATTTACACTTTTAAAAATAACTGGAAGTAAAAATACAAAATAATGTATTGGAGATGGGCAAAATTGATGCCTCGTGGCTCAGTCAGTAAAGAATCTGCCTGCAATGCAGGAGACCCGGGTTTGATTCCTGGATCAGAAGATCTCCTGGAGAAGGAAATGGCAACCCACTCCAGTGTTACTGCCTGGAGAATCCCACGGACAGAGAGCCTGGCAGGCTGCAGTCCACAGGATTGCAGCAGTCGGACACGACTTAGTGACTAAACCACCACCACCACCAAAAATGGATGCAAAGAGGTTAGTTAGGAGACTATCACAGTATTTTAGGCACTAGAAAACGGTGGCCTGGATCAGGTAAGAGGATTATGATTAGAAAGAAGTAAATGTGCTCAAGATGAGGCAGAATTTGGTAACTTTTAGGTGGAGGGAAGTGGTAAGAGAAGAGAAGTGAAGATGATGCTGAAGTCTGGGCTTTAACTAACTAGACAACTGACACAATCATTTCCTGACATTAGAACAAAGAAAGGCAGAAAACCTTAAGTGGGAAATATCACTTTGGACTAGTTCATTTTGAGGTATCCAAAGGTATCTAAGGTATCTAAGTGACCATGTTACATAGACACTTGATGTATTGGTTTCAATTTCCAAAATCAGGTCAAGACTGAAGACATGGATTTGGGAGTCATTATCTACCCAATATTCACTCTCTCCTCCACTGCTAGCAAGACTAACTCTGTGCAGAGATAATAAGCCCAACTAAAAATGCACACTTTCTCAGACTTATTAACATATACGATAGTTCAGATAACTCAGATTGCTCCCAAGGAGCACTTCTAAGAACTTCAGGGAAGGTCTTTGTTTTCATGACACAAGCATAACGTTTTCACCACTTGTCCTTCCCTTTCTTTCTACCTGAGGAACCAAGGTCTACCTGGAGATACAGCAGCTATATTACAACTACATTCCTAGTAGAAATGTAATTGTCTGATACGTGCACACTTCGGTCATGTCCAAGTCTTCGTGACCCCACAGACTGTAGCCCACCAGGCTCCTCGGTCCATGGGATTCTTCAGGCAAGAATACCGGAGGGGGTTGCCATTTCCTTCTCTGATTATCTGATGGAAATAGATAAAATGTGAGAGAAACCAAAAATAATGTAAAGCAAGAAGTACACGTGTTTAAAGACAAATCCTAAGCCATTGCAAAATTGAATTTTGATTAGAGGAGAAAGGGCTAGAGGAATAAAATGAGATTGACTAGCCAAAGGTGCTGAGGAGAAAATGACACTGTGAAAGAAAGAAGATGAGAAAAGAAGATGTTTCAACAAGGAAGGAGTGGTCAATAATTTTAAATGCTGTTGAGAATTTAATACAAATAATATTTCCATCTAGGAAATCTAAGACCAGTAAAATTAATAAACGTACAGGAGAGTTCAATAAGTGGATCTGACGTAGGATGACAATCAAAATCTGGCACAGTTGAACATTCAATGATTCCCGCAATAGGAATGCCTTTTGGATATTACTTTTTCTCCTTGGACTTGACTGTTGTATATTTTTCTTTGTTTTATCACCTTCCTGGAGAGTTCTTCCACAGCCATTGCCAGATAGAAATATCCCCATCATTTCATTTGTACCTTCTCAATGTCACTTGCAACTCATTTACAGCAAAATGAATTTTTAATATTTAGGACATTTAATTGACTGTTTTATATTTTTGCTGAGATACCAAGGTTTTAAAAGTCATTATTCTGCAGAAAATCCTAGGTCACTCTATAAGAAAAATTCAGTTCTCATCTGACTGAAAAAAATCTCCCAGCAATATTAAAATAAAGCAGATCCCCAACCAGCATTTCATAATTTTCCTTTGTGTGAGAGAAACTGTGACTGCCTGAACAGAAATTTACCTAGCACAAGGACCAGCTTAGAATATAACTACAGTTATTGACTTATTACCCCTGAGAGACAGCTCAAGACATAAATCATTGGATCACTTTTATGATTAGGGAGAAGGCATTTTATAAAGATGAATGCCATAGGACATTTATTTTTACTCCAGGGCATGCCCACTGTATGGGAGCCAATAAAATATTCATTTTCTGCTCTCCTCCCTTTTGGGGGAGGGGTAATGGGCTGTCATAAAGAGCCATAAAGCATCATTATGCTAAGAAGCTTTGAGATAAATGGAGCCAACTCACCTCCTACTCAAGTCAGGAGCAAGTGTCTTTGTGGCATGTTTGTGTTCCACGTGTTTGATGACCAGACAAGTCCCCAGTAAGTGATGAGCCAGGACCCAGTCAGCCGGGGGAGGACACCATGACAATGAAGAGCCAAGGTCCTGGCTGCCAGGTATTCTCCAATGAGATTAAGGAAAGAGGTCCCATGAGAGTTTCTGGTTGTTCTGGCTTCTTTGCACTTTCCTTCAAAGTCAAGTTCTGGAAGCTTAGAGAGGTAGAATCTAGCAAGTAATGTTTGTAGAATTTGTTGGGGTAAGTGGCTTGCCTTTGGGGAAAACAAAATCAAATTGGTAACTGCTAATATAATACTGTATTAGTTTTCTTTCACTTTGTAACAAATTACCGACAACTTTGTGTCTTAAAACAACACCCATTTCAAGTCTCACAGTTCTTGTAGGTCCAAAATCCAGGCATAGCACAACTGCGTTCTCTGCTCAGGGTCTCATAGGACTGAAATCAAGACGTCCACTAGGCGTGGTCTCATCTGGAGCTGTCTGTCTTTTCCCAAGATCTTTCAGTTCCTAGTGGTTGTAGAATGGGGGCTTCTTTTTTAAACTGCCTGTCCACCAGGGGTACCGTTCAACAACCACAGGCCACCCCCAGGTCCTAGGTAACTGATTCCATCCACAGACGGTTCACAACATGGCTGTTGGCTTTCTTCCAGGCCAGCAAAAGTGGACTCAAGCCTTCTGGGAAGGCATGGACACTTTTACAGGGTGTAGCTGGCTAGGTCAAGTTCACCCAAGAAACAATCACAATTGCTTTGTTTCTGTGGTTGTTTTAGTCGCTAATTCATGTCCGACTCTGTGACTCCATGGACTGTAGCTCAGCAGGCTCCCATGGGATTATCCAGGAGAGAATATTGGAGTGGGTTGCCGTTTCCTTCTTCAGGGTATCTTCCCAGTCCAGAAATCAAACCCAGATTCTTTACCACTCCCGCCACCCAGGAAGCCCCAAGTAATGTACGAGAAACTAAAAGTGTCAGTCGCTCATTCGTGTCCAGCTTTCTGTGAACCCACAGTCTGTAGTCTAATGCATACACAGAGTCAAAAATGTTTGATTGTACCAAAGGCATGCAGACATGTGCACACCCACACGTAGACACACACATTCACATTCATACAATCAGGCCATTTCTGCTCCTTCCACACGTCCACTCTCAGGAGCAGCTTTGCTTCTAACATATTTAGAAATAATGAACTTCTGCGGTTATTTCCTGACACAGCTTCTGGGTAGTATCCGCTATGGTTGTTGAAGATTCAGCTCCAGATTTCAAACACACGATGCAGACCAGCCAGCGGGCAGCTTTCTCTCTTTGGTATCCTGAGCTTCTGTCAGTATAACAGCTTCTGCATGAGGCTGAGCCCAGGAGAGGTCTGAGGCTTTAGCTCATTAGCACTGAGTTCCCAGAAGTGGTGGAATTGTGGTCTCAACCATCTGTCATGAGATGGTGACAGTTCTTCAGCAGAGCTGGTTTGATCTGGAAGGTTGCTGCTATCAGGCTGCTGTGGGAGTAGGGGGAAATCCAAACTGATATTAAATAATTAAAGTACTTTGTTACCTGAGTGATGCTAACCTGGCATTCCTTCTCTCCAGCATGTGACTCACTTGTCATTTTCCTTATATTCTTACACATTCTGAACTTGTTCTTCATCCTGCTTCCCCCACCCTCGACCACTGACAACATAGCTGCCCTTTTTCACTAGCCCATTTCTGCTATTCTTGAGTTTTAAATCAACCCACCATCCATTTGATTGCAATCCCAATGACTGACATCCCTGCTCCACTGGTATCTTGCAAGGTGTTTCATTTTATGTAGCTTTTCATTTGTGCTTCAGCTTTGAAATTAAGACACTTTGTGACACTTGGTTAAGTCATTTAACCTCTCAGATTCTCTATTCTTTAGTCTGTAAAACCTGGATAAAACAATCCTCTAATTACTTCACAGTGTTGTTGAGAGAAAGAAATAATATATGCAAGCATTTTTTGTGTGTGAACTATAAACACTATTCTGATGTTATTATTAGAACAGAGACAGTAGCATGCTGGTACTGTGAGTTGAAGACCCAGGTGCAAGTACAGTCACAATCATTCCCTATGTCTTGGGCAAATCATCTCACATGGGCTTTCATCATTCTAGCTTTTGTATCACTTGCTTTTATCATTTCCAGGGTCTACAGTTTTCATTCCCAGCAGCAAATCGAGCTCTTGAACTGGATGGACTGAGGGGTAAGTCTGTAATTCCTTGGTGCCTGCCACTGTCTAGAGAACCAACCAGCTTCCTTCTGCTTTGACAGCTAACCCCTCTGCAGAGAACCCATGAAGGAGGGTGATGTGATCTGACTCTGCCCTCCTCACCTCAAATTCATACAATCATACATTGGAACCTTACTTCCAATGTAATGTTATTGGGAGGTGGAGGTGGTAGGGAGTTGGGAGTTGGGAGTTGATTTGATGATGAGGGTGGAACCCTCCTAAAAGGGGTTGCTGCTGCTGCTAAGTTGCTTCAGTCGTGTCCAAGTCTGTGCGACCCCATAGATGGCAGCCCACCAGGCTCCCCCGTCCCTGGGATTCTCCAGGCAAGAACACTGGAGTGGGTTGCCATTTCCTTCTCCAATGCATGAAAGTGAAAAGTGAAAGTGAAGTTGCTCAGTCGTGCCCGACTCTTAGCAACCCCATGGACTGCAGCCTACCAGGCTCCTCCGTCCATGGGATTTTCTAGGCAAGAGTACTGGAGTAGGGTGCCATTGCCTTCCCTCATAAAAAAGGACTGAGAGAGACCCTTGTGCCTTCTGCCCTGTGAGTACACAAGTCTGTGGCTTGAAAGAGGGGACATTTCTGGCACTTTGATCTTAAACTTTCAGGCTCCAGAATTAAAAAAAAAAAAAATTTCTGTTTGTTTATAAGCTCCCGTTTGTGATATTTTGTTATAGCTGCTCAAGTGAACTAAGACAGAGGGAAATACCCAGATGGTACCATTCTCCTCATAACAGACAAGATCAGGAGCCACTTCACAAAGATGGACCTTCTCCTTTGAAAGGGCTTGGCAGAAGGCATTTCTGAGATAGCCACTGCTAAGTCAACCCTGCCACACTTTCCCGAATAGGAGAAGGACCTGACCAGATTCTCCATTCATAAACAATAAACTCATAGGAACAAAGAGATTGTGGCCACTTAGCTCAGGGCTGAAGGATCAAACAGCAATCATCAAACTTATTTGCTAATTAGGGAGCTTGCTGAGTTCCCCAGTATCAGGAAAACTGGGACTCTTTCTTGGTCATGGTGCCATTTCTGTTTTACATTCAAATTCTTAAGTGTTTAAACATGTTTTCTTGTTAGTCTTTGTATATTTATCTTCCTTATGACGTTGAAAGCTTGGAGAACTTCACCAATACAACTTTCAAGGCCAAGTTGTCTTTGGAAACTGAATGACTTAGACTCTCCAAAACTAGCCAAGAGAGGAACAAGGAAAGCAAGGGTGAGAGTATGCAGACAGTAAATGGAAATATAGCACGAAGGTCTACTTAGGCTTAACATTTTTCAAATAGTAAGATTCTTTGACAATTGATTCTCTAATGGAAGTTTATATTGTACACTGAGAACAAGGACTGGCCCTTTGCAAACATTTTCACTGGACGTCTTTGGTGGCTGGAAAATGATTGGATTAGAACACAGGAGGGACACATAGAAAACACATCTGCTCCTGTTAGTTCACCAACAGAGAGACAGACAAGCTCTAAAACCAGCCAGGGTTCATCCCCAGTGCTCAAGGAAGGAGACGACAGGCAGGAATGTCTCCGTGGAGGTGGAAGTTTCTGGCAATAACACTTTTCAGTTGGATATGGAGCAGAAAAAGGGTACTGGCTGGGGAAGGGCAAGATTTTTCAAATGCTTTTGACCATGATGGACTGAAAGAAATATATTTTGCCTTTTGTTTTGTATTATGACCCAGTTAAACCACACACACACACACACACACACACACACAGAGATACAAACAGACACATATGACTGAAACAAAAATTTATAAAGCAATACTTAGCTTTAAAGTATGTGATACAGACTTGCATTTTCTATTCCATTCTATTTCATTCTGTATAAAATATGATGGTGACAGGCTACACTGGCTGTGACCCTCTGAAAAACATGTCACAGGAAATATTCTGAGAGTTATGGGGGATCTGTCTTACCTTCTTTGTTCTTTAGAAATGAAATTTTGCCTCTTTGGAAGGTTTGGGTTTAGGATGAGGAGCTGTGATAGTAAATGGTTTTGGTGCACAACTTTCCTGTGTGCAATGTGATTTCAAAAACACAAAATATCCAAACCTTTTCCTCATCGCTTCTCTGACACCTGAAATTTATCATCACTTTCATCTTCTGCTTCAGCAGAGGTGTATCAAGTATTTGTTGTGTGTCAGACACCTTTTTTATGAAGGTATTTTGGGTGGTCATTCTCTTTTCTGCTTTTTGATGATTTCCCTTTTTCTAAAAAAAAAAAAAAAAAAAAGCCCATTGTCTAAAAAAGGAAGATATTGTAGAATTATTTTCAGTGACTTGGAGAAAATATACATTGATTTCTACTTGTTCAAAATGTTTTTAACTGATAAAAATATACATTTGATTTGTGGCTTTAATGTTCAAGATTTGGTTTAATATTCCAGGGAGGAAGAGGTTGGTATACATGAAGAAACATATAACATTTGTGTCCAAGCCAGCTTTCAAAATACATAACCCATCACCTAGACCTGTCTATCCATGAATTTCTAGCACCTTATTCCCATGTAGGAAAACAAAAATACTTCATTGGCCTTTTTCTGATAGAAAGAAAACGGCATCTGTAATCACTGGACACTTGCTAACTAATAGATACTTGTCCTTTCTCTAACAGTGTGTCAAGCTATCGGCCAGGACAGAACCATATAAAATGATCTGAACTCTTCTGTCTGTTGGTTTGTTTTCACTGGCATATTCAGAAAATCAGTCTGAGTGGCTTGTCTTACCTGTCATAATAGCCTGATATTTTTTAGGGTCCCATGTAATATCTATATGCTCATCAAAATATTGTTCTTTCTCACCTTTACTATCAGGTTAGCATTTTGACTGTTTATTTCCTCCTCCAGATCTATCCTTCTGCAATTTAGCCTATTGACTATTCATATCAAAAATTAGTCTTCACAGTTTTTAATTCATATCCCCCAATTTTTCCACTCTGTTCATTGCTACATGTAATCCTTTTTCTTGGAATGTCTTTCCTAACTTGGAGTCTTGAAGTTTACTAATCCTTTAAGGATCAGCTGAAATATTATTATTCACTCAATGACTTATTCAGTCAGCAATATGTACTTATTACACACATACTAGATCCCAAAGTTTCTATTAGAGCCCAGGGATAGATACATCTATAATAATAATAACAGATTATTAATATCATTACTATTATTGTTATTGTTGTTATATATTTCAAACTCTCATGATGCTTACGGTCTAATTGGGAAGGAAAGTGATTGAATAGGCAATTGCTTTATAATGAGACTATTATCATGTTCTGGGAAGTACAGAGTGTTCTGAGTTTCCATAAGAGAATCATTCAAAATCAGCCTATTGGAAATAGAGAAGGCTATAGAATAAGTAACATTTAGTTTAAAACTAAAATAGATGAAAGACAGTAGGGAGCAAAGAAGGGGAAAGTATGTATGAGAAATCTATAGCTGAGAGAGCATAGCGATTTAAGGAGCTAAAGACACTTTATAATGGCAAACTATAAAAGGAAAATTAAGGCTTGGCAGCTAAGCAAAAACCAGATATTCATACATCCTCAAATAAATAAGGAGCCCTTGAAATATTTAGGGGTTTTCCTGATAGCTCAGTTGGTAAAGAATCCACCTGCAATGCAGGAGACCTAGGTTCAATCCCTGGTTTGTGAAGATACCCTGGAGAAGGGAAAGGCTAGCCATTCCAGTATTCTGGCCTGGAGAATTCCACGGACTTCATAGTCCATAGGGTTGTAAAGAGTTGGACATGACTGAATAACTTTCACTCACTCACTGAAATATTTTAAGCAGAATAGAATAAGAAATTCTTATTCTATTTTATAAGAATATAAAACATTAATATTTTAATATTGTGTGTGAAAATAACGGTATTGGCTGCCTAAGGAAATCTTAAAGAAGTGCAAACTTGAAATAAGAGGTTCTTGCAGAAGTCCAGGTGCAAAACAAAGATGGCCTGAACTGGAGAAGTGGAAAGAGAGTGAACTGAGAAGGTCAGGACTTTAGTGATGGGGTGCAGGCTTTGCTGATGGATGGGATGTGTAAGAGGGAGTGAGGGGGGAGGGAAGTCTCGTGCTCAGTCTCATGAACTGGACGATGGAAAAACTGGAGGTACCAAAGAGAACACACAGGTGGAGGAATGATTTTATGGTAAACGTTGGTTTTAGATTTGGGAATGTTAATATTACAATCCTTGTGGGAAAGCCAAGAGAAATAGGATACCAAGACCTGAATATCAAAAGATACTTAAGGGTTTTAGTTGTGAACTTGTGAATGAGCATCACCATATGATGATCATTCTAACCTTGGGAATGGACAGCATTTACAGGGGCAGATAGAAAGAAGATTTAGAACAAACTCTGAGGAACACAAAATCTAATAGCTTGGAAGAGTAGAATCCCAGAGCAATGAAAAAGAACCACCGGAAGGATATGGGAAAATCAGGTATGGGAAAGAGAGTGCTTTAAAAGATAGAGAGTCTGCAATATTTCCAAGTAATCCAGTCAGATAAGAACAGAGATGTGGTGTTCCTAGAAGTACCAGTTTGCCCAGGAAAGTCCCGATTTTTGCTCTAAAAACATCATTTTGAATGGTCCACCTTTCACTACCAAAATCATCCCATTTGGGGTGATAAATAGTAGGCTTTTCATTGGTAAGGACATTTTAGAAGAATTGGGGAGTGCAGAAACTAGCAGAAAGTGGATTGAGAACTGAGTTGTATAAACTGCATTTGAAACAGAATAGATGGCTCTTTGGTTTGACTGTGACCAAAAAGAGAAGGGAGATTCATGTAATAGCTGAGGAAGTCTAAGAGAAGAGGGAAGGGTGTTATAATAACCATATTTAAATATTGACAGGAAAGAACTTATATGCAAAGGAAAGATAACGACCAGAAAAAAAATTTTTTTTTTTTCAGAACATAGGAAAAAGTTGAGTTGGAAATACCAAAAGATGTGAGTCAGGAAATAAAATGGTAACTTTTCTATTTCATCCAAAGGAAAGGAAAAAAGATGAAGAACTGAATACAGGTCAGTGTATGGATACACTGGAATTTTCTATCAGATGACTATTTTTTGTCCTATGCGCGGTTACAGGCTAGATTATTTGCTTAGGTGCCGTTGTTCGCATATTTAAACTACATTTTTTTGGGTGTTAATCAAAGTTCAGAAGGTTAGCTAGTATCAGCTGAATTTTGTGAGGATAAAACTGAAGATTAGCTATGTTAGGGTATATTTTTAGGGGGGCAAAAGCGGGTGCCTGCAGGAGGGCTGAAGGAAGCTCCTTCTGTGATGACCAAATCTGAGCTCTGAATCCTGTGTAAACCTGCTATTTTTTTTTCATTCCCACACATATTAAACACAAATTTCTCCGATTCCCAGCCCTTGTTTTGAAAGTGGTAGAAAGTGATGGGAGAGAACACTTCTTCTAAAAGCCTCCCTGTTTCTCCTTTGGGAATCCATCCACACTTTATAAGAAAAGAGAGGACCAACCTGTTACCACAGCTCTTCTGTATTCCAAAGAAATCATGCTCATGGTTTTATAAGTTAGATGGTAGTAGGAACATTCCAGCTGACACCTAGCATTAAACACTGGACAATATGAATTGGGTTTTTGTGCCAGGAATGGAAAGAATTGTGAGTTTAGAGATAAAATGTGCATGTGTGTTCTCAGTCACTCAGCTGCTTCCAACTCTGCGATCCGATGGACTATGGCCCCCTAGGTTCCTCCGTCCATGGGATTTTCCAGGCAAGAATACTAGAGTGGGTTGCCATGTTTTCCTCCAGGGAGGAGAGCCTGGCTCGCTATAGCGTCCATGGGGGCGCAGGAGTTGGACATGACTGAGCACGAGCACAACCACAAAGTACATTTCCAGCCTTGGTGTGAGGACATGTGTCTGGAGGTAAATTCACTTGAAATCTCTGCTTTTGCAATCTAGAAGAGACATGTTTTGGTAATGGGGGCACTGTCCAAAAATATGCACCTGCCCCAGCCCTTTGCTGCAAAGTCCCATGAGAAAGGCAGTGCAGACGACATCTCTCCTTAATCCTGACCCAAATGAAATACCAATTAATGTGGGCATCAGACCTTATAGCAATGAGTTAGAAGAGCTATTATGAGAAGTTTAATTCAGATGTAATTCTCTTCCTTGATGTTGCAATTGCAAATGAAAATGAAAAACTCCAAAGACAGACACAATCCACAGGGCAGTTCATTCCTTTCCTATTTCAGGTTTCACTTTGCCCTCTCATGTGCTCCTGAATGGAACTTACTCCATAACTACAGGTTGTGAATGGCAAGTAGTATAGTCTAGTCATGGTGGTTCCATGCCCTTTGCCAATAATCATTAGAGGAGCAAAAACATGACAAAAATTCATTCAACAAGATGCAGGTGAAAAATCTAAAAGTCTTAGGAGAAAATATAAGAAGAGACTCCAATGCTTTCTTGCTCCCAGTGAGGTTGTAGGTGGACAGTTGTCTACGAGTGGGATACCTGAAGGCATGGCTGCCATTTTATGACCGTGAAGGAAGAGACTGGATGATGATCACCAGTGTGGTGCAGAAAGCAGTGTGGACATAAGGAAAGGAGCTGGGTCTTTGATGCTGTTGTCACATTGCTGAGCAAACTGACTCTGTAACCAACAGACTCTAGGCTCATTGGTATTCGCAGCTCCAAGTTACCTTCTACTACTCTATCCCATGGACAGAGGAGCTTGGCAGGCTATAGTCTGTTGGGTGGCAAAGAGTCAGACATGTCTGAAGTGACTTAGCATGCATATTATGTACACCCTTAATTAATTTTACATGAGATGATTTTAACCTCTTGTTTTCAGCAAGACAGTGGTAATTGGCAGTCCTTTTATTACCTTCTGATGGAATGAATACCCATGGGTCCACTCCAGAGGTAGAAGATAGCATAAAAAGCACAAAAAATAGCAGAAGTACTATTGTCCTAGTCAAGGCCATGGTTTTTCCAGTGGTCATCTATGGATGTGAGAGTTGGACTGTGAAGAAGGCTGAGCGCTGAAGAATTGATGCTTTTGAACTCTGCTGTTGGAGAAGACTCTTGAGGGTCCCTTGGACTGCAAGGAGATCCAACCAGTCCATTCTGAAGGAGATCAGCCCTGGGATTTCTTTGGAAGGAATGATGCTAAAGCTGAAACTCCAGTACTTTGGCCATCTCATGCGAAGAGTTGACTCATTGGAAAAGACTCTGATGCTGGGAGTGATTGGGGGCAGGAGGAGAAGGGGATGACAGAGGATGAGATGGCTGGATGGCACCACTGACTCGATGGACGTGAGTCTGAGTGAACTCCAGGATTTGGTGATGGACAGGGAGGCCTGGCATGCTGCGATTCATGGGGTTACAAAGAGTCAGACACGACTGAGCAACTGAACTGAACTGAACTATTGTCCTAGAACCGGAAGTCGATCAGCCCTGTCAACCTCCTGATCCTCTGAGCCAGGAACAGAGCCTCAGTCTCTCTGCTGCCTCTGCTGGCCTCCCTGGGCACTGACACCCATTCCCTAGGTCTCAGTGACCTCACTGGCATTTCTTGTTTGGTTTTCCACACAGTCCCAAACTCTACCGTGTGGTCTCATCCCACTGTCTTTCACACAACAGTATAGTATGTATTCAATTTTGAACTTGACTCATAACTGGTGTGCTTCCCTGGTGACTCAGCGGTAAAGAATCTGCCTGCCAAGCCAGGACACTCAGATTCAATCATGGGTGGGGAAGATGCCTGGGAGAAAGGAATGGCAACTCACTCCAGTATTCTTATCTGGGAAATCCCATGGACAGAGGAGCCTGGTGGGGTACTCTCCATGGCATCACAGAAGAGTTGAACATGATTTAGTATCTAAACAACAACAATTTTTCATTTTTAAATTATATATCACTATATTATACATGAGGAATACTGGGCTGGAAGAAGCACAAGCTGGAATCAAGATTGCCAGGAGAAATATCAATAACCTCAGATATGCAGATGACACCACCCTTATGGCAGAAAGTGAAGAAGAACTAAAAAGCCTCTTGATGAAAGTGAAAGAGGAGAGTGAAAATTTGGCTTAAAGCTCAACATTCAGAAAATGAAGATCATGACATCTGGTCCCATCACTTCATGGGAAATAGATGGGGAAACAGTGTCAGACTATTTTTGGGGGCTCCACAATCACTGAAGATGGTGATTGCAGCCATGAAATTAAAAGGTGCTTACTCCTTGGAAGGAAAGTTATGACCAACCTAGATAGCATATTCAAAAGCAGAGACATTACTTTGCCAACAAAGGTCCATCTAGTCAAGGCTATGGTTTTTCCACTGGTCATGTATGGATGTGAGAGTTGGACTGTGAAGAAGGCTGAGCGCTGAAGAATTGATGCTTTTGAACTGTGGTGTTGGAGAAGATTCTTGAGAGTCTCTTGGACTGCAAAGAGATCCAACCAGTCCATCCTAAAGGAGATCAGTCCTGGGTGTTCATTGGAAGAACTGATGCTGAGGCTGAAACTCCAATACTTTGGCAACCTCATGTGAAGAGTTGACTCATTGGAAAAAACTTTGATGCTGGGAGGGATTGCGTGCAGGAGGAGAAGGGGATGACAGAGGATGAGATGGCTGGATGGCATCACAGACTCGATGCACATGGGTCTGGGTGAACTCCGGGAGTTGGTGATGGACAGGGAGGCCTGACGTGCTGCGATTCATGGGGTCAGAAAGAGTCAGACACAACTGAGTGACTGAACTGAACTGAACTGATATTATATATTTTAATAATGATTTTTAAATTGTATATTTTGTTATATATAACATATAATTTTATGTGAGATATATATATCTTATATTTAAAAGTTCTCCTGATGTCAAAAAGTACCATCCTTGATTTTTTTAATGACTTCACCATCTAATGACTCTACCATCTCTGTATTTCTACTATGAACTAATTTTCATATATTTCCAATATTTTGCTGTTTTGACCTTTCTTTTTTTTCTTTTTCCTTAATTAAAACCTGGCTCCCCCACCTCAATGACACTTCTACTCTCAAACTATTAGTAAAGAATGATCATCTTCCACTGTTCTTTATTTCTAGCATTTGTGTGTATGTGTGTGTGTGTGTATACATGCACATATCTACATGAATTAGGTGGCATTTTGAGGACGAGACTGAGGGAAAAGGGGCTATTACACTCTCCACTTCAATGATCAACCTCTCTTTTTTTTGGAATTTCTAACTGAATCAGTATCCATTTAGCCTTTACATTATTTATGTTCAAGACTCCATGACACTCCTGGATGCATTTTAGGAATTCAACATCAAACTCATAGCTTACATACCATTCTAAGGGTCTAACTTATTTAGGTAGACATAGGAACCATCTAAGGATTTTATACTTAAATGTGATTGTGTCACATTTCACTTTTAAATCAGTCATGCTGAAAGCTGGGTTTAGTAATAAAATGTACTTGAGGCAGACACATCTGGAATACAGGAGGCCCTTCAGGAGACTGTGTCAGTAATCCAGAAAATATTTGATGAGGGTTTAAATGAAGGGAATAGTATCAGAAATGAAAAGGGTGGACAAATTTAGGAAATGCTTAGACAGTAAAGTCAGTGGGGTTTAGTCACTGATTAGATACAGAGTGAGGCAGGCAGAGTCAGAAACATTTCCCCATAATTCACTTGAGTTATGAGTAGGAACTAATGGCCCCCAAAATAGAAAGCATAATAAAGTTGAAGTAGCAATAACAGCCATCATTAATTGAGCACTTACATACCAAGCATTCTTCAACATGAATTTCATTTTTTCCTTTCATCCTCATAATGTCTTAAAGAGGCTAACCTTTATTAATTTCATCTTCAGAAGACAAATTAAAGGTACAGAAATGTCAACTAGCTTACATAAGGTCACACAGCTGGGGAATGATGGAACAGGCATTGGTCCTGAGACTCTCTTGACCTCAGAACTGTACTCAGTTTTACAAAGCAAGGTTTTGGGGACTTGAGGAGGTAAGAACTGATACAGTGAGTTCCATTTTATAGATGCTAGTTTTGAGATCCTAGAGTTTTTCTTAAACAAGAGTTTAGTTAGAATAGTTTGAATATCTGGATAAACTTAGAGATTTGAGAGAATCATTAACTTAACAGCAGGTCATATTAGATAATATTTGAGTGGATGACAGAATTCAGGGAACTGTGGAGAGTGAGATTTAGAGTGGGCTCAAGACAGAAATGTGAAGAATAGCAACACCTAAGATATCAGAATAAGAGACCCTCTGAATAAGAAGGAAGCGACAGGAATGTAGACGCAGAAGCAAGAGTACATGGTGGGAAATTTCAAGGAGGAGGTGAGAGTCACGCTGTTGGAGGGTCTAGCAAGATAAGCCCTGAGAAACCTCCATGTGTTTCTAAGTGTGAAAGTCATCAGTGGTCCCATCTAAAATAATTACCCAAAACTTGCAAGAGTGGATAGGGCAGAAGCTTGATGGCAACAAGCTTGGAAATAAATGGGAGGTGTCAAGTGTTAAGCCAAATTTAGATTACTTTTCTAAAAGCTTATATAGGAAGAGGAAAGTGATTAAGTGACAGCTAAAGATGTAGAATTGAGGAAGTTTTTGTTTATATTAGACAGCATATTCAAAAGCAGAGACATTACTTTGCCAACAAAGGTCCGTCTAGTCAAGGCTATGGTTTTTCCTGTGGTCATGTATGGATGTGAGAGTTGGACTGTGAAGAAAGCTGAGTGCCAAAGTATTGATACTTTCAAACTGTGGTGTTGGAGAAGACTCTTGAGAGTCCCTTGGACTGCAAGGAGATCCAACCAGTCCATTCTGAAGGAGATCAGCCCTGGGATTTCTTTGGAAGGAATGATGCTAAAGCTGAAACTCCAGTACTTTGGCCACCTCATGAGAAGAGTTGACTCATTGGAAAAGACCTTGATGCTGGGAAGGGATTGGGGGCAGGAGGAGAAGGGAACGACAGAGGGTGAGATGGCTGGATGGCATCACGGACTCAATGGACATGGGTCTGAGTGAACTCCGGGAGTTGTGATGGACAGGGAGGCCTGGCGTGCTGCAATTCATGGAGTCACAAAGAGTCGGGCACGACTGAGTGACTGAACTGAACTGATTGTTTATATCATTCATTTAGCAATCTAAAGGGAGAGGATGAAGACAAGCTAAGGATGGTTACAGAAGAACATCCTCCTGTCCTTAGAAGGGCAGCAAGGGATGAAGCCCATGGGAGAAGATGGGCTCTCACATAAACACGCCTCTGTGACTTCTGTTGTTTTGCTTACTCAGCCCAATGGCAGCAAGTAGAGCAAGCCAGCATAAGGGCATTTCTCTCCATCTTTCTAAGACTGGATACTGCCTATTGGACCTCGATTATAGCCCTGCCTCAAGAACCGCAATATTAATTATGCCTGCCATCCTCTCTACTTCTAGCACATCCCATCCATTAATACTTTCCTCTTGGCCACAAGTCTGTTCTCTATGTCTATAAAGAAATTCTTCGGTACCATCTTCCTAGATTCCATATATTTGCATCAGTATACGATGTTTATCTTTCTATTTCTGACTTCCTTCACTCTGTATAATAGCCTCTGGACTTGGGGAGAGGGGAGGAGAAGGTGAGATGTATGGAGAGAGTAACATAGAAACTTACATTACCATATTTAAATAGACAGCCAATGGGAATTTTCTGTATGTCTCAGGAAACTCAAAGAGGGGTTCTGTATCAACCTGGAGGGGTGGAATGGGGAGGGAGATGGGAGGGAGGTTCAAGAGGGAAGGGAGATATGTAGATCTATGGCTGATTCATGTTGAGGTTTGAAAGAAAACAAAATTCTGTAAAGGCATTATCCTTCAATTAAAAATAGATAAATTTAAAAAAAACAAAACTACTTTCCTCTTGGTCTCAAAGAAAACCCAAGAAACCACACTCCCTTTCCTCAATTCTATGTTCCCCTCCAGTTTCCAATCACCCAACTTCTATTTTTCCCTGACAAGCTTTTAGGAAGACTAGTCAACAGGCAAATACTTGGTTTATTTTCTGTTCATTTTGATGAAATGGGGTTCTTAGCCTTACCCAATCAATAGAAATTGATCAGAAGCCAGACAAGAAATTTGGGCAAGGCTTTATTGGATCCCTCGCTGCAGCAGAGGGGGATGAAAACAAAACAAATACCAAGTTCCCTTACTGGCTCCCCATGGTGGGGGATGAGCTAGCATTTCCTTACATGGGGTGAGCATAGGGGTGTGTCCAGGGGTCAGGCCAGAGGGGTGGCCTAGGTGTTTTGCCCGCATTTTTGGTGATGTTTAGGGCAGGGGACATGTCCAATACCCTGCTTTTGCCTCTGACACCCTGTTTTTGCTCCTGGCTCTTCAGAAGTGACAGCTGGGTGTTTGGTCTTTTTGTATCTTGTTATCCACAATACTTCCCAACTGCCTAGGCACAGAGTTATTTTTGATTCCTTATCATTTCTTTGTATTTTCTTGCTCAAAAGGATCTCAGGTCCCAGGTCCCAGGCTGCCTCAATTCCTTCAAGTGTTTACAACCAGTCCTTAGATACCATTCCTCCAAGATATTATTCTCTCAAAAGCTACCACTACTCCTCCAGTTTGTGCATCTTGTGAATTGGAAACTTTACTTCTTTTGCAACAATTACCTTCAATATTCTTCTGCTTTCCCATTTCTGATAATAACTCTTTAACCAATTCCTGGTAGTGGTAAGGTAGACTAAAATTTCCTGAGTCCTTATTATATCCTATAGATTCATTTTAAGAACATTATAATCAGTAAACATTGAGTGCACATAATTATTTATGAACTAGGTACTACTGGTATCCTCATTTTGTAATTGAGCAACTGAAATCCAGATTGGTTAACTGATTCAAGGTTAGCTGATTCAGCTACTGAGTAATGTACACGAGATTTGAACCCATGTAATTTGATTCAGGCTTCCCTGGTGGCTCAGTGGTAAAGAATCCACTTGTGATGCAGGAGACCTGGGTTCAATCCCTGGATTGAGAAGATTCCGTCAAGAAGGAAAGAGCAACCCACTCCAGTATTTCTTGCCTCGGAAATCCCATGGGCAGAGAGCCTAGTCGGCTACAGTCCATGGGGTTGCAAAAGAGTCAGACATGACTTAGTGACTAAGCAACAGTCTGATTCGAATCCTGTGTCCCCAATCCCTGGTAAATGACACCTAGAAGCAATCTTTTTCAGCACAGTTTATAGCGTGACTATATTTTGGTTGCCCAAGACCTTTCAAGTTGAGCCTGTTGTCACAGCATGATTTTCAAAGTAGCTCTTTGCTAAAAAATGTCCCAGTTTGCATGATAAATTATGTGGTCTTGCTAACTTTATAATTCCCTCTTCCTGTGTTCACTAAAAAGCTACCATTTCCAGAGTGCCTGTTAACTGGACAAGGCATGTCACACCCTTCATTACTAATCCTTATCACAGCACATCAAGGTTCGTTTCCTTATACCCATGGGAAAACTAAGGTTCAGGTAGAGGTTAACTGCCTTAATCAAAGCCACATATACTCTAAGTGGCTGAAACTGGAAGAATGAAAACCAAGGTATGTTTGGTTCTGAAACCTCTTCCATTTCCTTAGCATTCTACTCCTTCCTTCACCTCCCTCTGGATGTCTCCAGATGATATCTTTTCTCCTACCTTATGTTACGGCCATGTGGTTGTCTATCCATCTGAAATGGGTGGGCTCCCCAACAATGCGGCCCCTGCCTCAATCATTTTTATGTTCCCAGGGCCCAGGACACTGTCTGGTCCATGAATAGCCCTAAGGAACTGTGTGCTTTGTTTTGTTTTCTGGTCACCCTATTATTCACATTTATCCCAGATGTTGAATTTAACTCTCATGTTTTCCAGGCTTCTCACAGATTCATTCCACGCACTACTCCATCCTCTGATATAGTCAGACACAGTCTGTTGAACACAATTTCCACCCGATGATTAGAAAGCGCAGTCCAATCAAAATTACATCTGCTCCCACACCTTCAGTTATAATTTGTTAGCACTGTGGGCCACCTCTTGCATTCTGAAAGCTCCGTCGCCTTCCTCCTACTCAAGCTGCAGAGACAGCGATGTATACTCCCTTGGCAAAGGAAAAGTGTTTCCCATTTTGTGTTCACATGCGGCAAGTGAATGAAAAACAATGCTTTTGATCCTCTACTCACTAATTGATGCTTCGCCTTACAGGGATTTAAGCTACAGCAGTGGTCCTCAGTGTAGAATGCACAATAAAATCACCTGGGAAGCCTTTAAAATATATTGGTCCCTGAACCCCACCACAGACCAGTTACATCAAAATCTCTGGATACCCATGTTTTATTAAACTCTCCCTCAGGCCACTCTAACATTCAGTCACGTTAAGATATACTAAGCTAAAAGGAATTTTTCCACCCCCGTTTAGACTTTGGAAAATAGTCTAAAAGTATTGCTAAATAAGAGAATCTCAAAATATGATAAAGAAGCCATCTTATTATTATGGTTTCAATTTGTGCACATTCTTTTTTGTGCTTACACAGTCTTTGCTTCTATACAAATGGAGACATATAAATTTTTACACATAATTAATAGAGAAACTGACATTGTTAAGGTAATTCTATAGCTGCCATCCACAGATTGCTGTTCTCTTTCATCAATAAATATATGTTTAGTGAAGGCACTTATATCATTAACAGATCATGTTATGGTTTGGATTGTGTCTTCCTCAAATTCGTATGCTGGAATTTTAACCCACAATTAGAATGGGACTTCAGAATTTAATTCTTGGGTGAGGACAGAGCAGGAATAAATAGCATTTTATCTGGAAAGATGCAGACCAAGAGGATTGGAGTAGTGTTCCAAAGAACCGTCTTGCCTGTGCTTGGATGCTAGTTTCTTTCTTTCTTTTTTTTTTATTTTTTTGGAGTAGAGTTGATTTACAATGTTGTGTCAGTTTCTACTGTACAGCAGAGTGAATCAGTTATTACATATATTCACTGTGTCTTCCCTTGTAGCTCAGCTGATAAAGAATATACCTGTAATGCAGGAGACCCTGGTTCGATACATGCATTGGGAAGATCCCCTGGAAAAGGGAATGGTTGGCCACTCCAGTATTCTTGCCTGGAGAATTCCATGGACAGAGGAGCCTGAAAAGCTACAGTCCACGGGGTCACAAAGAGTCAGACATGACTGACTGACTTTCATTCAATATGATATATGCTATTCCTCGCACCCCCCATCAAAAAAAGAAAATAGGGGGGTATTTTTAGTATCTGCCTCCTAGGGTTGTTATGAAAATTAAATTACATAAATATGTGTATGGGATAATGTGGGATCACAAATTTAGTTCAGTGACTGCTTTGTTTATATCAGAGTAAGCCCTTGATTGGGCTTCCCTGTGGCTCAGCCGATAAAGAATCCACCTGCAATTTGGGAGACCTGAGTTCGATCTCTGGGTTGAAAAAATCCTATGGAGAAGGGAAAGGTTACCCACTCCAGTATTCTGGCCTGGAGAATTCCATGGTGTCGCAAAGAGTCCATGGGGTCGCAGAGTCGGACACAACTGAATGACTTTCACTAAGCACTTGATAAATGTCAACTGATATTACTTAAAGAAAGAAAGTGAAGTCGCTCAGTCGTGTCTCACTCTTTGCGACCCCATGGACTGCAGCCCACCAGGCTCCTCCATCCAGGGGATTTTCTAGGCAAGAGTACTGAAGTGGGTTGCCATTTCCTTATCCTATTAAATTGTAGTTCATAAATTAAAAAAAAAAGTCTGATATTCTTAAATAAGTAAACACTGAATACTGAGGTGGGGGGGGGGAGAATGTGACCTTATTTGGAGATAGAGTCTTTACAGAGTAGTCATGTTAAACTGAGATCCTTAGTGCATTCACGTGAGCTCAGTAGCTTCAGTCGTTTCTGACTCTCTGTGGACACCATGGACTGCAGATCGCCAGGCTCCTCTGCCCATGGGATTTCCTAGGCAAGAATACTGGCGTGGGTTGCCATTTCCTCCTCCAGGAGACCTTCCTGACCCAGGGATTGAACCCATGTCTCCTGCGTCTCCTGCATGGGAAGGCAGATTCTTTACCGCTGATCTACCAAGGACCTTACAAAGAAGGAAATTTGGACACACAGACTCACATAGGAAGAATTCCAGGCAAGTCAAGGAGAGAGGTCTGGAATTGACTCTTCCCTCATAGTCAGTCCCACTGACACCTTCTAACCTCTGGAACTGTGAAAAAAACAGATCTGTTGTTTAAACCGCCCAGTTTGTGGTGCTTAGTTACAATAGTCCTAGGAAACTAACAAAGAACTTCAACTTTCAATCAAGTTTTGTTAGACAAATAATTCCTAAGTCAATTTTTTCTACTAGGAAGACAATTCCCCATAGAAACAACATTAGACATGGACATTGGTTCCCAGGTGAGCCATGAAATGCACTTTTGGAAATAGATTAAGGAGTCATATGAAAAACACTGCAAGAAGAAAGGAAAGCTAGTAAGGAAAACTTGCAGAGTAGTGTTCTGCCCTCACCTGGGAAGGTTGGGACTTTGTTGGGTGGTGAGACATGCTAAGTTCTAATGGTATGGAGGGTGGTGGAGAAAGGGCCCAAAGTTTGTCTTGCAAGTGTCCCCCAGCACAGTGAGTGTGTTGAAATGAGGGTTATATACATACTCAAGATCAGAGAAGAGCAGACCAAGATCCATAAGTAAGAGGAGAAACTTTAGGGGAGCATTGGAACAAGGGGGTGACCTTCAGAAGTCTGATCCTGAAGGCACAGGACTGAAGTGATAGAGTTTCCCATCTCCAGGGGGTCTTCCCAACCCAGGGATCAAACCAGGATCTTTCATACTGCAGGCATTCTTTACCACCTGAGCTACCAGGGAAGCTCCAAGAATATGGAATTGAATGTCCATTCCCTTCTCTAGGGGAATCTTCCCAACTCAGCGATCAAACTTGGGTCTTCACATTGCAAGAAGATTCTTTACCATCTGAGTCACCAGGGAAGCCCCAATATGATGGAGAGAAATGTAAAAATTGTATAGCAAAGGAACAGAAGAGTGGATGATCAGGCAAGGGGATAGTTTGGGCCAGTGTCAGAGGTCAGGATTGTTGGGGGCCATGTATCTTAAGGCCATCTTCCCAATGTGTGGACAGGAGTGCTCCATGAAATGTCAGTCATGCATATTCTTTTCTCCTTTGATTATTCACATTTTTTCTTTTACCAGGCCACCAACCATCACTAGACCAAATACGTACTGACTCTTTCTTCTGACCTCAAATCTCCTACTGACATCATGCACCTCCACTACTCCTGTGCAGACAGAACCTTCCTGTGGTTGGGAACACTTATTCCACTCAATTCTGGTTAAATTCAATGTAGTTCATGTTTTGAATCAATCCCCACCTAAACTTGACTCCAATTCTTCCAGTGCAGGTAAACTCACACAGAGCATTGGATGCAATCTCCTAAAGGTAATTCACAGTGGGTTGCTGACTAACAGCGCATTAGAAGACTCGGAGGTACTTGCATTATCCAATGTGGATGCTTACCAAACTGAAAGAATCTCTGCTTCATGAAGCTTTAGAGGCTATAATTAAACTGAGAAATCCATCAATTTGGGCAAAGTTTCAGGGAAGCACAAAGAATGTGTGACCTACTATTCTCATCTCTTCATAGTTTCTCTGTTCTGCTTTCACAAATTTTCAAATAAATCCTAAATTGTATGCACAATTGTTCCTATAGCAGAGAAATCTGCTCATTTAGATGTTTTTTTCTAAATTTGGCTCATTGTATATTAGCTCACTGTCTCTGAACAGTAGACTCTGCGACACTTCTCTGACTTATACCTTGCATATGCATACATAAATACTAAGCCAAGGATGAAAGTGGCAACATGAAGACTCACTGAATGGTTCCTCAGGTCCTGTTATGGGAAGAGAGAGAGGTGGGCTTGAAGGTGAGGACAAAGGCAGATTCCTGTTCTGACCTTTCGAGATGTGTGACTTGGGGCTGGGTTCCCTAAGTCCACACTGAATGAACCCTTTGCTCTTGAGCACGTTTAGTGATGCCAATAAATGCCTTGCCAGGTCTTTTTAAGACTCGGTGTTCCAACATGTTGGTTTCTGTTCTTCCTTCTAACTCTAGCCCATAAGGACAATGAGGACAAAGGAAGGAAAGACTTTCTCACTCAAAACCCTCATCAAAATGGAACTATGAGGTATGATAATACTTGATGCTGTAAATAGGGTTTGAAGATAGATAAGCCACCTATGTTTCATTTAACACACATTGTTTTTATCATTTGGACCAGAAAGGTGGTTGCAGGACACTGTTAATAAAGGAACCACCTTCAGCAGAGATTCTAGGAATAAAGATTTCGACAAGATAAGGAGAAAAGCTGGTGCTGAAGTCCTGTCTTTGTCAATAGGTTGAAGGATCCTAGTTAGGAGCCTTTGTCTGTTACATGTCCCGAACACATGTATTCATGCAAATTAGTGACCGCTCATTTTATTTTCCACTCTCTCATCCAAGCTCTAGACCTCCCTGTTAGGTGCAAGTCCAGCTCCAATGATGACCTTGTCTGAAGGGTCTCCAAGTGACTTAAGTGGCTTAAATGTTATTGGCAAGGGAGCCTGAGCTATTATGATCCAGTAAGTTTATCTATGCCATGAAAGCTGGGCTTGCTGGCTCAGTGAAGAGAGACTCACATTTGGGCAGAATTATAAAAATCATCATCACATTTCTCAAAGGGCTTAATCCCAATTATGCATGCCTTCTAGCACCATGACTTAGTTCACCTCCCAGAGCATGCTCAGCTAGGCATGATAATTACGTCTGTGTTCTAAAAATGGAATATGAGAAAGTCTTAAAAGATCCATATTTCATGTTAATACCAAATTACATATCGAGTGGGGATTTTTTTTTCTCTTAGTGTAAAAGGACTGGCGGTGAAGGTTAATGATTTAATTAAGTTCATGGCCGACCCCCGCACCCATATCCTCTCCTCTGTAGAGCGCAGACGCTGACATAGCTCACAGCCAACCCTGGAAGGAAGGCATTCACAGAACAGCAGCTTGGATTTTTCAGTCGATGACAGTTTTATTATTGCATCTTGAACAATGTTGTTAGCTCATGGAATTGCAGAGGAGAAGTTCCTCTGGGTTGATAAGGCTCGAGTGCAATCTATGCTGGAAAAACACAGGACTACAAGCTATTTGTCAGGGAGCCAAAACTCCTCTCTTTGACAAGGACAAAGGGCTCATTGTTTAAATGACCTCACTCTTAACCTAACAGTCCAGGGTTCAAGGCCATTTTGCAGCCAACATTGTATTCAGGGACAGCAGAAGTGGCTTAGGCACTGATTCCCTTTTCTCCCTAGCATCCAGTGATATAGCTCAGCCTGCAACTAACGTATGAATGCAGGAAAGTAACCTGAATACAATTCCTCTCTCCACCACTCACTTACCATGGAATCAGCAGCCAGTTCACTCATTCATTCATTCACCCACCTTTGGCTTATCTTCCTTTCACTATGAAGCACTAAGTACTTGAGATACATCACTGAACAAAATAGAGATTTCTGTGTTTGTGGGGCTTACATTCTAGGGGAGCAGGAAGTAATAAAAAATCTAATTACATAATTTGTAAAAGATGGTGGAAGCTGGGGGATTAAAGAAAACCAGGTAGGGAATGGCAGAAAGGGGAGAAGGGGCACACAAGTTGTAATTTTAAACCATGAAGGTAAGTTAGACATGGTTGAGAAAGTACCCACTGGCCTGAGACACAGAATGTGACAGATGTAGCCAGCAGATGTCTGGGAGAGGAGCGGTCTGCAGCGGTAACCCAAGGAAACAGCGAAAGTGGCAGAGCTGGGTGAGCCAGGTGGGAGAAGACACAGTCTGAGAGAAGACAACAGCCAGATCATGTGAGACATGTCGTCATTCTTTGTAGGTGGCATTATGAATCAGTATTGTCCTCAGACTCTTTTTCTGAGTGTTCAAAAACTTCTGTTTGGTCTGCTGGATGGCATCCACCTGATCAATGCGACTGCATGCCACAACTCTCTTTGGGGGACCCTGAAAACTCTAGATCCTGACTCCCTGACTGAGTCATAAGTGACTTTTGCCCATTGTGACTTTCCATACTTTCACTACCGTAACAGGCCACACTGGTTGGGCCAAATGAGTTTTATCTTCCCCAAGAAACCTAGTTTTCCAATTCCTTCACCCAGGCAGCCTCCTTCAGCTTCCGTTATGGTGTCCATGGTTGCCCTGATTTCCATCAACTCAGATGTAATTAGCTGGTAATGGTCTGTTTTTCTCATCTTAATTCAGTTGCCAAACTTAGAGTGCATGGTGATTGCTGACTTCTTGATATACCATGTGACTCTGTAGAATAAGACATAGTCTTCACTAGTACTTATGAATGGTATCTGCCTTGTACAATGGTTCTTTGGTCATAAAACATGATTTGTATCCTTTTCTCTATAAATAAGAAGGTTCCAAAAGATTAAACTTCAAACAGCAATTTCTCATCTCTGTCTGATCCTGTAGAATTCTCAGGGTCTCTTTCCTTTTCCATTGTTTCAGTGTAGTTTTAATATATGGAAATTTGGGTGCTAAGATATTTAGGGATCCTGAGAGATTGTCATACAACAACCTTTACAATTTTTAGGTATTTGTTAACAAATCAGATCCAGAGGTATTGACTTGTAGCTCCAGATGTCCTAAAAGACAGAAACTTGTGGATCCCTTGACCATGAGAGTATTGAAATTCTGGGGTAAAGTTTCCATTAAAAAATGCATCATGTCTCAATTTTCTTAACTAACTGTAACTCTGATTTCTGACTTATACACATGATGCATTAGCAAAGCATAAATACACATCAGCACTTCACTCCACCCAAACCAAAACTGTTGTTTATAAACTTTGAAGATAAGATTTCTTTTAGTGAAGCAATACTTTAAGTTACAAGTTTGCCTTAACTAAGAATTATAAACTTTCACTAATAAGAATTTAGTTATTATAACACTAAATTCTAAAAATGTTAAGAATGATAATATAATTAATGAATTGTAATTTATGATAAGCTTCCCTAATATCACTTTAGCATCACTAATAATCAAGTCAGTATTTGTTGATACAGAGCTTTAGAAGTATTATGAGTGTGATACATGGGATTATTTTTTATATTTTTAATTGGAGGATAATTGCTTTAAAATGTTGTGTTGGTTTCTGTTGTTCAGCAACGTGAATCAGCTCTATCAGTTCAGTTCAGTTCAGTCGCTCAGTCGTGTCCAACTCTTTGCGACCCCATGAATCACAGCATGCCAGGCCTTCCTGTCCATCACCAACTCCTGGAGTTCACCCAAACTCACGTCCATAAAGTAGGCAATGCCATCCAGCCATCTTATCCTCTGTCGTCCCCTTCTCCTCCTGCACCCAATCCCTCCCAGCATCAGAGTCTTTTCCAATGAGTCAACTCTTCGCATGAGGTGGCCAAAGTATTGGAGTTTCAGCTTTAGCATCAGTTCTTCCAATGAACACTTAGGACTGATCTCCTTTAGGACGGACTGGTTGGATTTCCTTGCAGTCCAAGGGACTCTCAAGAGTCTTCTCCAACACCACAGTTCAAAAGCATCAATTCTTCGGTGCTCAGATTTCTTCACAGTCCAACTCTCACATCCATACATGACCACAGGAAAAACTATAGCCTTGACTAGATGGACCTTTGTTGGCAAAATAATGTCTCTGCTTTTGCATATGCTATCTTAGGTTGGTCATAACGTTCCTTCCAAGGAGTAAGCATCTTTTAATTTCATGGCTGCAGTCACCATCTGCAGTGATTTTGCAGCCCCCAAAAATAAAGTCTGACACTGTTTCCACTGTTTCCCCGTCTATTTCCCATGAAGTGATGGGACCAGATCTATAAGTATACATATATCCCCTCCCTCCATATCTTCCCTCTCACTCACCCCCATCCCACCCCTCGAGGTTATAACAGAGCACTGAGACAAATTCCCTGTACTATATAGCTACTTCCCAATAGACAGCTACTTTACACATGGTAGTATGTATACATCAGTGCTACTCTCTCAATTGGTTCCACCTTCTCCTTCCCCTGCTGTGTGCACATGCCCATTCTTCTTCTTCTTTTTTTATTTGGTTGCTCTGGCTCTTAGTTGCAAGCATGTGAGAGTAGTTCCCTGACCAGGGATTGAACCCAGGCCCTCTACATTGGGAGTGTGTTCCTGCCCTGCCAATAGGTTCATCAGTATCATTTTTCTTGATTCCGTGTGTGTGTGTGTGTGTGTGTGTGTGTGTGTGTGTGCATGCATGCTCGGTCACTCAGTCGTGCCCAACTCTTTGTGACCCCAGGGACTGTAGCCCTCCAGACTCCTTTGTCTGTGGAATTTTCCAGACAAGAATACTGGAGTGAGTTGCCTTTCTCTTCTCTAGGGAATCTTCCCAACCCAGGGATCAAGTCTTCATCTCCTGAATCTCTTGCACTGGCTGTATCTCCTGTATCTCTTTACAGTTGCACCACCTGGGAAGACCTAGATTCCACATATATGCATTAATATACAACGTTTGTTTTTCTCTTTCTGACTCACTTCACTCTGTATGACAGACCCTAGGTCCATCCTCCTCACTATAACTGACTTAAATTCCCTAACACATGACAAAATCCACGAAATCAGAAATTGTATCTTCTGCTTTTTGGATTTCTTTTGCTTTCCATAACATGTAAACAAGCCACACAAGGAAGATGATAGCAAGGATTTTATTTTTTCTGTTTTTTTTTTTTTGCCTCAACTCATCTGGGGACCCAGAAGAAGAGATGGTGTGCTCTTAGCATCTGTGTGTGAGAATCTTGCTCTCCTTCCACTGAGTTCTCCAGAGAGTTACTATTTGGTCCACAGAATAGCATTATTAAAGCTCCATCCTCACCCATCACATTAATCTTAAATCATCTTTTTTACATTTACAATCACATTTTCACAATCACATTAAATTTTCTTTCAGCCTCATCCAAACTCTCCCCATCCATATTACTTTTAGGAGACCCAGATTTATTCAGAGTCATGTGAATTTGGTCAGTAAGTAAAATAATCGATAAAACATATTATTTATAATAGGCAAGTAATAAAACTATACTCCCTCTAAAATAATTCCATGTCATCAAATAAATCCATACAGTGATTTCTTTCAACATTAAGCCTCAGTCTGTTTGTCTTATGGCTTGATTGATATTCCTTTAGGACAGGGTAAGCTTTGGGAGAAAAAAATGCAACTCATTTCCAATCTAGAATCCAGGCAGGTAAAATCTATTTCCCATATCAGATTTCAGACACCATATCCACATGAACAATAAAATGAAGAAGAGGAAAAAAATGGTCTGTGGTCTTCTGGCACACAGTAATATTTGAGTGAAACATGCATGTTAGATGAATGTAAGAAAAATTTTAGGTGGTGTTTTCATAATTGATTGAACAGAACTGTCTAAGATTTTGAACTCATTAAGTGAAAATATATTTTTTGGCCCATTCAAGAGAAATGTTTCCAGAAGAAAACACCTGATATAGCAAAAGGAGAGTGATGGCATGCATATGACTATGAAGTGACCTTTATTGAGGGAATAAAAAGAACCAAATGGTGATTACAGATGAACTACTCCATAGACTGGGAGTTTCAAGAGGAATCTTATTTCTGAATCTTGAGACAGTGGGACCAAAGAGATATCTGTTTCTATTATTATAAAGAAAGTGAATCTCAGAATGAAAAATAATCTGCAACTTCAAAGAGAAAGAGCTGACAGCAAAAATATTTGAATTAATTAGAGAAATACAGGGTTGTTCATTCGTGGGTACTTTGTGTAGGCATATTTCAAAACATCTGTGCTTGTTTCCATGGAGATGGTGGATGGTTTATTTTGTTGTTAATATACCATATGGGCATGAAAGATATTCAAAGAAGCTACCTGATGGAAAATTAAATATAGACGTTTCCAGGCAGTCTTAGAGAAGTTGCAACCTCCAGACTTAGGTAGAAGTTGGTTCAACTCCTTGATAAACTATGCCAAGTTAAATGAACACTGATTATTTTCTGAACACTTGCAGCCTTTTTAGAAATGATACCCAAAGCTATTAGCTTTATGTCCATTGCTTGGGGATACTCAAATTTGAAGAGCTTCATAAAATAAAAATAAATTTATTCATTGCAAATGTTTAATAAATAATGAATAATAATAAACCAGCTCAGAATGTAAACCCCACTTGTGAAAGGTTCAGATGACTCAGGTTTTCTTTTCTTCTACGAGTCTTCCACTGTTTCTCTCAAGGTCACCATTCTCCATCATTTTTCTATTTTCCTTCTAAACTAGAGAGGTCTTCATGTAGCTTGGCTTATAATTTTCCCACCCAAATTTCTATCAGGGTAGAAAAACTGGAAAAGGTAAGCAAGAAACAATTTTAGTACAGTTGTTTTTTTTTTTTTTCCCAATCTTCCTTCTTTCTGTCACTATCTCTTCTTTCATTAACGGTGCTTCTTCAGACTTTGTCCTTTAGTACAACTGCACTTTATCAATAAAGCTAAGACTCTTCTACTTCAGAATGTTCAGATTTGAAGGGAATGGAACATTAAGTTCTACAGTTTGGCATGTTCATTTAAAGTTCAAAGCTATTCAAAACTTCCTTGTTTCATTGTTGGGCTAGCAAGCTGATATCCCCACAATATCACTTACTTAGACCATTAGCTCATAAGAGTATACAGTCCCCAGCTGAACCAATTGTTAGTTTCAGAATTTCCTGCAGATGCCGAGCACTTTTGGGTTGTCTCAAATTTAATTAGCAATAGGATGGTGCCACCAAATTAATTTCTAAAACTGCTCTTGAAATGCCAGTAGTCATAAAGGTTTAATAATTTGATATCATACTATTTAGAGAAACATAGAAATTTCTCAACTTTAGCGTTGATCTTAAGTGCCATTTAATAAAAGACAATAGCAGGCTGTTATTTTGTTTTATTATTTTCTTTTAAAACAGGCACCATGAAGTTAAAAGTAGTTAAAATTCCCATTAACTTTGTTGCTTAAAAGTTTACCTCTCATATTTGAAATATACTGAGGATCACAGTTCGGTGGGTGACATAAGAAAGAGAAAGAATTGTAAAATAAAGTACTAAATCCATGGGTAAATAAACTTCAAACTCAGACCAATTTTCTGTTAAATTCTCAACCACACAGATGGAGAAAACATAATGTATCAAAGGAAATATTTATAGTAGTGATAGATTTTTTCACTTCTCAGCCATGCTGAACTGATATATACCAATAAATCTTGGAGAAGATTTTCCTGAAGGGTCACGGTGACATCATTCGATAAGCAGAGCAGGAGATTGAATGCCAGGAAAGGGTTGTGTCCTAGTTTTGCCTTTCACTGGATTAAAAACATTTATTTTTTAAATAAATAATGATGTTATTTTTCAGATACATATTAGCTAAACTAAAAGAAACAAAGGTAAAATGGCACCTAAAAGTAACATATTTAGCACTTAGCAATATGCCAGGCAGTATGATAGCACCTGGATATTCTCATCAAAAACTTTCTATGAACTAAATATTGTCCTCCCTTTTCTAATGAGGAAATTGTAATAACACAGCAAAGTGAAGCAGCTTTCAAGAAGATAAAAAATAGTTGGTAGATTCATGGTCTGAAATCTGTTTCCAGAGTCTATGACATTGACAACATTGAACCAGTGAATAGGTATAGGGAAACTGGTCAGAAATTCTGATCAAACTTGCCCTGCTATCTTTACTTTACAGGATTTTACATTTAATTATACTTGGATTTCACAGAAACAAAATTAATTGCAGTTAAAGTGAAATAATTGTTAAAATGCAGATACATCTTTCTTCATCATAAGAGATAACTATTTCTGAGAGCAACACCAAAATTTAAGAAAGAAAGCTTTGTCGTTGTTTAGTCGCTATGTCTGGAGAAGGCAATGGCACCCCACTCCAGTACTCTTGCCTGGAAAATCCCATGGACGGAGGAGCCTGGTAGGCTGCAGTCCATGGGATCGCTAAGAGTTGGGCACGACTGAGCGATTTCACTTTCGATTTTCACTTTCATGCATTGGAGAAGGAAATGGCAACCCACTCCAGTGTTCTTGCCTGGAGAATCCCAGGGACGGGGGAGCCTGGTGGGCTGCTGTCTATGGGGTCGCATAGAGTCGGACACGACTGAAGCGACTTAGTAGCCTAAGTCATGTCCAACTCTATTGTCAACCTATGGGCTATAGCCCACTAGGCTCCTCTGTCTATGGGATTTCCCAGGCAAGAATAATGGGGTGAGTTGCCATTTCCTTCTCCAGGGGATCTTCCTGACCCAGGGATAGAGGCCCTATCTCCTGCATTGCAGGCAGATTCTTTACCACTGAGCCACCAGGGAAGCCCAAATGCAAGCTTGACTGGATCTAAAGTTCTTGGTTATACTCTCCCACCTACCTTCCACACTCCTTTCAGAGTCTGTTTTTTTTTTTTTTTTTTTTTTTAATCATTACTCATGATTTTCCAGCAGTGAGTGTAGTAGTGGAGAATTCTGAAACCAATCTGATACTCTCGTGTGTGTGTGTGTGTGTGGTATAGGTGACTTACTTTTCAGTCTGTATACCTGTATAATTATTTCTTTCATTCTTGAATTTCAGGATGTATCTCATTGCTGATCATTCCATTTTAATTGTTTTTCTCCCAGACACTATACTTTCAATATGCGATTTAACAAATTTACTTCAGGAAATTTTTTTACCTATTTTACTTTTCAGTATTCTTTTTCAGATTCATTTTTCAGTTTGTGTGTTGGGTCTCTGTGTCGCATATCCGTATATAATATTCCCCATTATGATTTTTATGTCTTTGTTCTTTATTTATTTTAAGGTAGATTTATAGGACAAGAGAAAAGTTTTTAGTCATACTTGTTCTATTTCTTTTGTTGCTGCTAGCATGCTTTTTCATCTCTCTAATATTTTTTGCTTTATGCTTCTCTGGATTTTCTACACACAGCCTAGTTTTGTCTTATTTTCTCTTCTTTGAATCCTTAAGTCTCTTCGAGCATTCCTTCAAATAATAGAGTAATAAATCATGCTGTCTGTTATTCCGAGGCTATGAGATGCCATTTCTCTTCATTTTCCTTGTTTTTTAATGATAAGGCTCATTCTACTCACATATTTTTCATTCAACTTGCTTATGTATTTTTATATATTATTTTTTCTTCATGTATTTTTCCTTTGCATTTTTCCTCACAGGATTTATGCTGATTCTTTCTTTGTCACTGAGAGGGGAATTAAGCTTGAAGTGTCTACAACTCTTATTGAGTCTGGTTGCCCAAAACATCAAGTCATGCACTTGGTACATCTCTCTTCATTTTTGTTCCTTTGCTCCATGAGTACAAGTTCCCTTATTATTGATGTCCAAAAGCCAGTAGTATCTTTGAGGAGACAAGCTCTATCTGTTTCCTGTTATCCTTGCCTCACTTGTCATTGCCCTAGGCTAGGTGACTGGATAATATTCAAGTGGAAATGATGTTCAGTTCAAGTTCATTTCAGTTCAGTCGCTCAGTCGTGTCCGACTCTTTGTGACCCCATGAATCGCAGCACGCCAGGCCTCCCTGTCCATCACCAACTCCCAGAGTTCACTCAGACTCACGTCCATAGAGTCAGTGATGCCATCCAGCCATCTCATCCTCGGTCATCCCCTTCTCCTCCTGCCCCCAATCCCTCTCAGCATCAAGGTCTTTTCCAGTGAGTCAACTCTTCACATGAGGTGGCCAAAGTATTGGAGTTTCAGCTTTAGCATCATGCCTTCCAAAGAAATCCCAGGGCTGATCTCCTTCAGAATGGACCAGTTGGACCTCCTTGCAGTCCAAGGGACTCTCAAGAGTCTTCTCCAACACCACAGTTCAAAAGCATCAATTCTTCGGTGCTCAGCCTTCTTCACAGTCCAACTCTCACATCCATACATGACCACAGGAAAAACCATAGCCTTGACTAGACAGACCTTAGTTGGCAAAGTAATATCTCTGCTTTTGAATATGCTATCTAGGTTGGTCATATTTTCTTCCCAGGAGTAAGCGTCTTTAAATTTCATGGCTGCAATCACCATCTGCAGTGATTTTGGAGCCCAGGAAAAGAAAGTCTGACACTGTTTCCCCATCTATTTCCCATGAAGTGATAGGACTGGATGCCATGATCTTCGTTTTCTGAATGTTGAGCTTTAAGCCAACTTTTTCACTCTCCTCTTGATGTTACTGGTATAGATTCTTCCCCTATGTTTCACTTGTACTTCTGTGATTTCTAGAAGGCCACTTCCTAATTCTTCCAAAGGGTGACAGGGGCTCGAGGCTTCCCAAGTCTAATCAAAGGCTCTATGGCAGGACAATCCCGAGTGCTGAGTTTAATCCTTCTTCAGAGTTTGTTAACCTGTTTTTTAGTATGGAATTCACATTACTTGGAAGGTAGACATCATAGAGGGTAAGACTTTGATGAGGGAAGTCATGAAGATGGTAAGACCCATCAAAAATGGCGGTGGCCATTTTCTTATTTCATTGAGGATATTATTTTTCTAGTAATTTATCTTATTTATTATTTAGAGTGAACTTAAGGAGGAATGAATAAATAGGCATTTACTCCACCCATCTTTATTTAGAAGTTGCTTTGAATTCCTGAACAAATTGACCAATGAAACCCAAGTAAAAATGTTTAGAAACCTGTTTGTTCTTTATGCTAGTTGCCAATTTTCCTTTGTATTTCTTCCTAATTATACATTTCCTTCTGTTCTTTCTACTTATTCACTTCAGGGACCCCATTCCTATCCCCCACACACTCAATACACTCTTGACCCAAATAAAGCCAAGAAACCAGTAAGGGAATTTGATTCTCAGAAAATCTTCCATCAGTAAGTTCTACTTTAATATCATTCATTCATTGTGATCCTGTCCCTGGGATATTTATACGTGGAATTATAGTTCTAGTTCTAGATGAAAGGCAATTGTTATGTAGAAGAGAAACCCTAGGTATCAGGTAAAGATGAAGGATAATGCTGGAGAAAAGGATAATTTTCTGGAAATCTAAAAATCAACCATACCTAAGAGCTGTCTGACCCTTTGTTCTTCAGTTACAATATATGCAAAATTAGAAGCAATTTGTCACATCCCCTTAGTCATAAGCACTTTATGAGAAAAATGAGGTTTGGCAGAATGTTTTGGCAACTCTTCAGTACACAAAATAAATGTGTGTAAAATAACCATATGCAAATGAGGATTCCTCAGGATTTCACCAAGTTCAATATTCACTTGACTGTATTAACATTCTCTGATAAGCATAGAAATACTATCAGATTACTTAGAAAATCCTTCTTTTATTAAAAATAAGGCAAAGATAATCTTCTTGGTGACATGGAAATTATCCAATTCAGAATTAATAAGGTTGTTCTATATCACAGTAATGATAATTATTATAGCAGCACTTTATCCTGTTTAACAATTTCACAACATTTTTAATATTCTGAATAGTAAATGTCTAGCAGAAAAAATTTTAGTTGTGGTATGTTTTGTGATATATGAAAATAGTACCATTTTTTCAATTATTGAAGTAATATATGTTCAGAGTAAAAGCATATTAAGATAACATAAAAAAAGAGATATTTTAAAAAGTAAAATAATTCTTAACCATATAACCCACATGTTATGACCATTAAGATGTTGAGGTATACATCCTTTGAGAATTTTCTCTTTGTGTATGCTTTACAGTTACTAACAGCAGGAAAAAATGCAAAAGGGGAGGCCAGTCTTCCAAGAGTTGAATTATTACCAGAATATGCATTTCTACTGATATTAATAACCAAATTCAGGTTCTTAGAACATGTATTCTTTTAGGCAAAATAATATGGTTAAAAACAATTTTCCTTAGATTGGAAAGAAAAACAGTTAAGTCGCTTCATCATGTCTGACTCTGCAACTCCATGGTCTGCAGCACAACAGGCTTCCCTGCCCATCATCAACTCCCAGAGTTTGCTCAAACTCATGTCCATTGAAGCGGTGATATCATCCAACCATCTCATCCTGTCGTCCCCTTCTCCTCCTGCCTTCAATCTTTCCCAGCATCAGGGTCTTTTCCAATGAGTCAGCTCTTCACATCAGGTAGCATCAGCTTCATGAGGAGCACTGGATAAAGAAAGGCTATCTCAAAGAGATTTGTGGATATTAAGTTTTTTGAGCAGCTTGAACACCAAAAGATAATTCATAGACTCTCCACAAAGTTTTAAAGTAATTATATTGCCAGAAATGTCATTGTTGCAGTTATTGTTCAGTTGCTGAGTCATGTGTAACTTTGCAACCCCATGGACTGTAGCATACCAGGCTCCTCTGTCCTCAATTATCTCCAGGAGTTTGCTCAAATTAATGTCCATTGAATTAGTGATATTATCTAATCATCCTTGGCTGTCACTTTCTCCTTTTGCTTTCTGTCTTTCCCATTATCTGGGTCTTTTACAGTGAGTCAGTTCTCTCAAGAGTCTTCTCCAACACCACAGTTCAAAGCATCAGTTCTTCAGTGCTCAGCTTTATGGTCCAACTCATGTGACTACTGGAAAAACCATAGCTTTGACTACATGCAACAATGTCAGTACATCATGAGAAACGCTGGGCTGGGAGAAGCACAAGCTGGAATCAAGACTGCCGGGAGAAATATCAATAACCTCAGATATGCAGATGACACCACCCTTATGGCAGAAAGTGAAGAGGAACTAAAAAGCCTCTTGATGAAAGTGAAAGAGGAGAGTGAAAAAGTTGGCTTAAAGCTCAACATTCAGAAAACGAAGATCATGGCATCTGGTCCCATCACTTCATGGCAAATAGATAGGGAAACAGTGGAAACAGTGTCAGACTTTATTTTGGGGGGTTCCAAAATCATGGCAGATGGTGACTGCCATGACATTAAAAGATGCTTACTCCTTGGAAGGAACGTTATGACCAACCTAGATAGCATATTCAAAAGCAGAGACATTACTTTGCCGACTAAGGTCCGTCTAGTCAAGGCTATGGTTTTCCCAGTGGTCATGTATGGATATGAGAGTTGGACTGTGAAGAAAGCTGAGCACCGAAGAATTGATGATTTTGAACTGTGGTGTTGGAGAAGACTCTTGAGAGTCCCTTGGACTGCAAAGAAATCCAACCTGTCCATTCTGAAGGAGATCAGCCCTGGGTGTTCTTTGGAAGGACTGATGCTGAAGCTGAAACTCCAGTACTTTGGCCACCTCATGTGAAGAGTTGACTTATTGGAAAAGACTCTGATGCTGGGAGGGATTGAGGGCAGGAGGAGAAAGGGATGACAGAGGATGAGATGGCTGGATGGCATCACCATCTCGATGGACGTAAGTTTGAGTGAACTCCGGGAGTTGGTGATGGACAGGGAGGCCTGGAGTGCTGCAGTTCATGGGGTCACAAAGAGTTGGACACAGCTGAGCAACTGAGCTGAACTGTACATGGTTGGTAAAGTAATGTGTCTGCATTTTAATATGCTGTCTAGGTTTCTCACAGCTTTTCTTCCAAGGAGCAAGTATCTTTTAATTTCATGGCTGGGGTCACCATCTTCAGTGATTCAGGAGCCCAAGAAAATAAAGTCTGTCACTGTTTCCATTGTTTCCCCATCTATTTGCCATGAAGTGGTGGGACCATATGCCATGATCTTAGTTTTTTGAATGCTGAGTTTTAAGCCAGGTTTTTCACTCTCCTCTTTCACCTTCATCAAGAGACTCGTTAGTTCCTCTTTGCTTTTTGCCATAAGGGTGGTGTCATCTGCATATCTGAGGTTATTGATATTTCTCCAGGCTTGATATTGATATTGACTCCAGCTTGGGCTTCATCCAGTCCAGCATTGTGCATGATGTACTCTGCATAGAAGTTAAATAAGCAAGGTGACAATATACATCCTCAACATACTCCTTTGTCAATTGGAACAGTCCATTGTTCTGTGTCTGATTCTAACCCTTGCTTCTTGATCTGCATATAGATTTCTCAGGAGGCAGGTAAGGTGGCCTGGTATTCCTATCTCTTGGAGAATTTTCCAAAGTTTGTTGTGATCCACACAGTCAAAGGCTTTAGTGTAGTCAATGAGGCAGAAGGATATATTTTTCTGTAATTCTCTTGCTTTTTCTATGATCCGATAGACGATGGCAATTTGATCTCTGGTTCCTCTGCCTTTTCTAAATCCAACTTGAATATCTGGAAGTTCTTGGTTCATGTACTGTTGAAGACTAGATTGGAGAATTTTGAGTATTCCTTTGCTAGCATGTGAGATGAGTGCAATTGTGTGGTTGTTTGAATATTCTTTGGCATTGCCTTTCTTTAGGATTGGAATGAAAACTAACCTTTTCCAGTCCTGTGGTCACTACTGAGTTTTCCAAATTTGCTAGCATATTCAGTGCAGCACTTTCAAGGCATCATCTTTTAGGATTTGAAATAGCTCATCTGGAATTCCTCTGCTAACTTTGTTTGTAGTGATGATTCCTAAGGTCCACTTGACTTTGCATTCCAGGATGTCTGAGTCTAGGCATGTGATCATACCATCATGATTATCTGTTTTGTGAAGATCTTTTGTGTACAGTTCCTCTGTGTATTCTTGCCACCTCTTCTTAATAGCTTCTGCTTCTGTTAAGTCCATACTGTCTCTGTTATTATTGTGCCCATCTTTCCATGAAATGTTCCCTTGGTATCTCTAATTTTCTTGAAGAGATCTCTAGTCTTTCTCATTCTATCGTTTTATTCTATTTCTTTGCATCGATCACTTAGGAAGGCTTTCTTATCTCTTCTTGCTATTCTTTGGAACTCTACATTCAGATGGATATATCTTTCGTTTTCTCCTTTGTTTTTCACTTCTCTTCTTTTCTCAGCTGTTTGTAAGGCCTCCCCAGACAACCATTTTGCCTTTTTGCATTTCTTTTTCTTGGGGATGGTTTCCATCACAGCCTCCAAACAAGGTTACGAACCTCCATCTATAGTTCTTCAATCACTCTATCTATCAGATCAAATCACTTGAATCTATTTGTCACTTCCACAGTGTTATCATAAGGCATTCAATTTAGGTCATACCTTAATGGTCTAGTAGTTTTCCCTACTTTCTTCAATTTAAGTCTGAATTTGGCAGTGAGTTCATGATCTGAGCCACAGTCAGCTACTGGTCTTGTTTTTGCTGACTATGAAGAGCTTCTCCATCTTCAGCTGCAAACAATATAATCAATCTGATTTCAGTATTGACCATCTGGTGATGTCCATGTGTAGAGTTGTTTCTTGTGTTGTTGAAAGAGGGTGTTTGCCATGACCAGTCTGTTTTCTTGGCAAAACTCTGTTAGCATTTGCCCTGCTTCATTTTGTACTCCAAGACCAAACTTGCCTGTTATTCCAGGTATCTCTTGACTACCTACTTTTGCATTCCAGTGCCCTATGATGAAAAGGACATCTGTTTTGGGGTGTTAGTTCTAAAAGGTCTTGTAGATCATCATAGAACTGTTCAACTTCAGCTTCTTCGGCATTAATGGTTGGGGCATAGCCTTGGATTACTATGATATTGAATGGTTTGCCTTGGAAATGAACAGAGATCAGTCTGTCATTTTTGAGATGGAACCCAAATGCTGCATTTTGGACTCTTTTGCTAACTATGAGGGCTACTCCATTTCTTCTAAGGTATTCTTGCCCACAGTAGTAGATGTGATGGTCATCTGAATTAAATTTGCCCATTCTGGTCCATTTTAATTCACTGATTCCTAAAATGTCAATGTTCACTCTTGCCATCTCCTGCTTCACCACTTCCAATTTACCTTGACTAATGGACCTAACATTCCAGGTTCTTATGCAATATTGTTCTTTACAGCATTGAACTTTACTTCCATCACCAGTCATATCCACAAGTGGGTGTTGCTTTCGCTTTTTACTCCACCTCTTCACTCTTTATGGAGCTGTTCCTCCACTCTTCTCCAGTAGCATATTGGGCACCTGCTGATCTAGGGAGTTCATCTTTCAGTGTCCTATCTTTTTACCTTTTCATAGTGTTCATGGGGTTCTCAAGGCAGGAATACTGAAGGGGTTTGCCATTTCCTTCTCTAGTGGACCACAAAAGAAAAACAAGACATAACAATATGGAAGTCAAGATATCATCAGTGAATTCCTAAATTAATATTAAGTAGCAAATAAAAATACAGATCTTTGAATAGTTTTCAGACTTGAGATTATTGATTTATTCAGTTCAGTTCAGTTCAGTCACTCAGTCGTGTCTGACTCCTTGTAACCCCATGAATCACAGCATGCCAGGCTTCCCTGTCCATCACCAACTCCCAGAGTTCACTCAAACCCATGTCCATCGGGTCAGTGATGCCATCCAGCCATCTCATCTTCTGTCGTCCCCTTCTCCTCCTGCCCCTAATCCCTCCCACCATCAGAGTCTTTTCCAATGAGTCAGCTCTTTGCATGAGGTGGCCAAAATATTGGAGTTTCAGCTTCAGCATCAGTCCTTCCAATGAAAACCCAGGACTGATCTCCTATAGGATGGACTGGTTGGATCTCCTTGCAGCCCAAGGGACTTTCAAAAGTCTTCTCCAACACCACAGTTCAAAAGCATCAATTCTTCAGTGCTCAGCTTTCTTCATAGTCCAACTTTCACATCCATACATGACCACTGGAAGAACCATAGCCTTGACTAGATGGACCTTTGTTGATTTATACACATGGTTAATTTTACATTTTTATGTTAACACAGACAAGTTTCTTATCCTTTCAATTGTTGTTAAGAGAGCTTTCTATTGCTGTTCCAACAGTAAGATATATATATATATTTATTTATTTATTTATTTATGTGTGTGAGTGTATCAGCNGTATATATAGATATATATATATATATATATATATATATATATATAGAGAGAGAGAGAGAGAGAGAGAGAGAGAGAGAGAGAGTTGTGTTTTGTATGTTTGCTCAGTTGTGTCTGACTCTTTGCAACCCCATGGACTAGAGCCTGTGAGGCTCTTCTGTCCATGGGATTCTCCAGGCAGGAATGCTGGAGTGTGTTGCCATACCCTCCTGCAGGGGATCTTCCCAACTCAGGGATGGAACCCATATCTCCTGTATCTCCTGCATCAGCAGGGGAATTCTTTACTGCTGAGCCATCAAGGAAGCCCCATATATATATGTATATATACATCTGTCAGAAGATTAGTGGTTCACATGTTTTCAGGAAAGTCACATGAAATCTTAAATATTGCATTACCCCAATGGGCTATTTTCTTTATGATAATTTCACATAAATCTCTCTTCCTTTTATCCTTCAATTATAAAATCAAAAATTATAAATTGTAATATTTGCTAAAATTGGAAATGTAAGCCACTTCTTTATAGAAGCTGTACTGAGAGCACTAATTAGGAACATTGGAAGGTTATTTCGAGTCTTTCACATTAGACGTGTAGAATACATTAAAATTAATGTGATGTAATATACTCACTGATATCTGTCACCCATAAACTCATTCAGAACACACTGAATTAAGTTCTACTGGCTCTGTCTGTCCATGCTTCTGGAAGGGCAGTGACTTAGGAGGGAGCTGGGTGCTCCAGGGATTCAAAGCCACAGTCTGGCCATCAGACACCATCTGGTTGACCCAGCTCTCTCTGGCTCCCTGCCTCTGGGCTGAGTATATGCTGGAGGAAGAAGGTTTATTATGAGACAGCATGGTTTCTCTCATTTTATGGATGGTAATCATCATTAAATCAGTTATGAAACAGTCACCAAGCATGTCTTTCTGTTTCTCAGCAAATTCAATCCTGAGAACTTTCCAGCAATTTATTATGACTAAGCATATGGCAAAACTTACTTTTACTTTTTAAAATAAAAATTTTAATTTTAGAATAGTTTTAGGTCCATAGAAAAGTTGTGGAGATAGTCCAGAGATGCCCTGACACCAGGCACACACTGTCCCCTACACTTATTATACTTTGTGAAATAGTATTGAGACGGTATTACTAATTTTTCAGATTCCTTAGTTTTTACCCCATGCCCTTCTCTCCCAGATGCCAGTCCAGAATATCATGTTACATTTAATGTCTCCTTAGGTTCCTGTTGACTGTGACAGCATCTCATGGCCCGTTTTTGATAACAGTTTCCTTTCTTTGACCATTTTGAAGAGTACTGGTCAGGTGTTTCATAAAATGTCCCACAAGTAGGTATTGTCTGATGTTTTTCTCATGTAGATGCAGACTGTGGGTGTTTGGGAGGAGGACCACAGAGGTAAAGTGCTGTTCTCATCACAGCATATCAAGGGTACATACGATCAACATGGCATCACAACTGACATTAGCCTTGATCACCTGGCTGAGGTCATGTCTCCCAGATATCTTCACTGTAAAGCTATTCTCTTTCCCCACCCTTTTCACATTGTCCTCTTTGGAAGGAAGTCACTACAGTCACACAGCCCGTGCTTCAGTGGGGCGTTCAGACTCAACTTTTCAAAAACTAGGCATCTACATAAATTATTTGAGATTTATCTCCCCAAGAGAGGTTTACTTGTTTTGGTTTCGGTTTGGTTGGTTTTTTGTTTGTTTTTTGTTGTTTTTATACAATTTTTAAAGGTTATATTCCATTTATGGTTATTACAAAATATTAACTATATTCAGTATACCTAACAGTTTGTACATCCCACTGCCCACTCCATATAT
>SJYQ01001608.1:1289942-1331737 GCA_006410935.1 Redunca redunca | reverse complement strand
GGTGACAAACTCCCCATCCATACTGATCCAATGTGATGATCCAGAAATAATAACTATGAAATTTACATAAGCCATGCAGTTCTGAATAATGTTGCCAATCATTTCTACAAAATCAAAGACAAAAGGTGTCTTTGATTTTGATGTGTGCTTCTGTGTATCCTCTTAAAAGAAGAAAGGGGAGCAAAAATTTCAACTCTTTAAGTCTGTTTGGGGGTGAAGAAAATGCTTGTGTTTTTTTTTTTTTCTTTTTTCCTAGCAGAGGAAACTTACAGAGAATTTGTTACAATGTTTAAGTGCTTTGAAATGTGAGTTAGAAGGATAAGTACTGAAGGAGGCTAGATCTCTGTGACCTTTTCAGTGTACATCCAAACCAAACTTTCTTCCCGTCTTTCATCAGAGCTTCAAAGTCCCCCAAGACACAATCACATCCTAATAATTCTTGATAAAAGTCTGAATGCTCAGCCTCTGATGCAAAATGAGGAGAAAGAAACTCTGTCTTCTAGCACTTTAGCACCAAAAAGCAAGTACAGGTGGCCTGTTGGGAAGGGGCGATGAAAAGATGCAGAGAAATCCTTCCCTTCTTCCCATCTTTTGAGCCCAGAGCTGATGACATTTTCAGCCCAGCTCCCTTTCCTCTGTCTAAACACCTGGTTGATAACTCCCTACTCAAACGTATCAGGATCCAAGGATTCTGTGCCCACATGGCAAGTAGAATTGCTGCTGCTGCTGCTGTTAAGTCGCTTCTAGTCACACTGAAACACAAAAACCCAGGATATTTTGTTCACAATTAGTGAGAATTTCAAGATGGCAACCATAGAGCCTTAAATCTAGTGCCAGTCCCTTCTGAGGAACAGACCCTGTGCTATGGTGTAATCATATGTTCCTGAAGCCAGCCTTATAGGCTGGACATGCAAAGTATTCAACAGGGAAAATGTTATTCCAGAATTCCCAGAGTGGTTTTCTTTTTGGAAAAGTAATTGGAACTACAGGGAATAACTACAGTGTCCAGGCTGTTGCACCCAATGGGAAATGTCAGATGTCAGAACTTCCTATAGCCAGGAGCCCCTTATTGAGAAGAGTGGGGAGCAGTGTGATGGTAGAGGTCTATATGGGAAAAGAGTCTCCCCCTAGTCTCACAGCTAGGAAGAGGGGGTGTTGGGGAAACAGAAAGAGAATGAGATTGGAGAGAGTTTGTTGTTGCCATTGCTGTTTCCTACAAGATTATGGGGAAGTCGAGACAAAGGAAGGTTGGGAGAGAGTTTACTAGACATAAAGGATAAACTTCCATTCTAGCATTTGCATTTCTGTGATTAAAGGTATTATACTGCTTTACAGTTTCAATTTGAGTCTGAATTTGGTAATAAGGAGTTCATGATCTGAGCCACCATCAGCTCCTGGTCTTGTTTCTGTTGACTGTATAGAGCTTCTCCATCTTTGGCTGCAAAGAATATAATCAGTCTGTTTTTTTTTTTTAATTTTTTGAAATTTTTATTTTAACTTTAGTTTACTTTACATTACTGTATTGCTTTTGCCAAACATTGACATGAATTCACCACGAGTGTACAAGCGTTCCCAAACATGAATCCCTTCCCACCTCCTACCCCATACCGTCTCTCTGGGTCCTCTTCTTGCACCAGTCCCAAGCATCCTGCATCCTGCATCGGATATCGACTGGCGATTTGTTTCTTACTTGATAGTATACATGTTTCAATGCCATTTTCCCATCTCATCCCACCCTCTCCCTCTCTCTCTCCCCCAGAGTCCAAAAGTTCACTCTATAGATCTGAGTCTCTTTTGTTGTCTCGCATACAGGGTCATCATCCCCATCTTTCTAAATTCCATATATATGCGTTAGTATACTGTATTGGTGTTTTTCTTTCTGGCTTACTTCACTCTGTATAATCGGCTCCAGCTCCATCCATCTCCTTAGAACTGATTCAAATGTATTCTTTTTAATGGCTGAGTAATACTCCATTGTGTATATGTACCACAGCTTTCTTATCCATTCATCTGCTGATGGACATCTAGGTTGTTTCCATGTTCTGGCTATTATAAACAGTGCTGCGATGAATAATCAGTTTGATTTCAGTGTTGACCATCTGGTGATGTCCATGTGTAGAGTCTTCTCTTGTGTTTTTGGAAGAAGGTGTTTGCTATGACCAGTGCATTTTCTTGGCAAAACTCTATTCATCTCTGCCCTGCTTCATTCCGTATTCCAAGGCCAAATCTGCCTGTTGCTGCTGCTACTGCTAAGTCACTTCAGTTGTGTCCAACTCTGTGTGACCCCATAGACAGCAGCCTACCAGGCTCCCCCGTCCTGGGGATTCTCCAGGCAAGAACACTGGAGTGGGTTGCCATTTCCTTCTCCAATGCATGAAAGTGAAAAGTCAAAGTGAAGTCGCTCAGTCGTGTCCGACTGTTCACAACCCCATGGACTGCAGCCTACCAGGCTCCCCTGTCCATGGGATTTTCCAGGCAAGAGGACTGGAGTGGGGTGCCATGGTGTTTCTGGACTTCCTACTTTTGCATTCCAGTCTCCTATAATGAAAAGGACATCTTTTATTGGATGTTAGTTCTAAAAGGTCTTGTAGGTCTTCATAAAACCGTTCAACTTGTTTCTTCAGCATTACTGGTTGGGGCATAGACTTGGATAACTGTGTTATTGAATGGTTTGCCTTGGAGACGAACAGAGATCATTCTGTCGTTTTTAAGATTGCATCCAAGTACTTCATTTCGGACTCTTTTGTTGACCATGATGGCTACTCCATTTCTTCTGAGGGATTTCTGCCCGCAGTAGTAGATATAATGGTCATCTGAGTTAAATTCACCCATTCCAGTCAAATTTTAGTTCGCTGATTCCTAGAATGTCGACGTTCACCCTTGCCATCTCTTGTTTGACCACTTCCAATTTGCCTTGATTCATGGACCTGACATTCCAGGTTCCTATGCAATATTGCTCTTTACAGCATCGGATCTTGCTTCTATCACCAGTCACATCCACAGCTGGGTATTGTTTTTGCTTTGGCTCCAGCCCTTCATTCTTTCTGGAGTTATTTCTCCACTGATCTCCAGTAGCATATTGGGCACCGACTGACCTGGGGCGTTCCTCCTTTGGTATCCTATCATTTGGCTTTTTCCTACTGTTCATGGGGTTCTCAAGGCAAGAATACTGAAGTGGCTTGCCATTCCCTTCTCCAGTGGACCACATTCTGTCTGACCTCTCCACCATGACCCACCCTTCTTGGGTTGCCCAGCAGGCATGGCTTGGTTTCATTGAGTTAGACAAGGCTATGGTCCTAGTGTGATTAGATTGACTAGTTTTCTGTGAGTATGGTTTCAGTGTGTCTGCCACTGATGCCCTCTTGCAACACCTACCATCTTACTTGGGTTTCTCTTACCTTGGGCGTGGGGTATGTCTTCACGGCTACACCAGCAAAGCACAGCCACTCCTCCTTACCTTGGATGAGGGGTATCTCCTTACTGCCGCCATTCCTGACCTTCAGCGTGGGATGGCTCCTCTAGGTCTTCCTGTGCCTGCACACCAACCGCTCCTCAGGTTGCTCCTCCCGGCCGCCGGCCTCCTTATTACCAAATTCAGACTCAAATTGAAGAAAGTAGGGAAAACCGCTAGACCATTCAGGTATGACCTAAATCAAATCCCTTATGATTATACAGTGGAAGTGAGAAATAGATTTAAGGGCCTAGATCTGATAGATAGAGTGCCTGATGAACTATGGAATGAGGTTCGTGACATTGTACAGGAGACAGGGATCAAGACCATCCCCATGGAAAAGAAATGCAAAAAAGCAAAATGGCTGTCTGGGGAGGCCTTACAAATAGCTGTGAAAAGAAGAGAGGTGAAAAGCAAAGGAGAAAAGAAAAGATCTGAATGCAGAGTTCCAAAGAATAGCAAGAAGAGATAAGAAAGCCTTCCTCAGCAATCAATGCAAAGAAATAGAGGAAAAGAACAGAATGGGAAAGACTAGAGATCTCTTCAAGAGAATTAGAGATACCAAGGGAACATTTCATGCAAAGATGGGCTCGATAAAGGACAGAAATGGTATGGACTTAACAGAAGCAGAAGATATTAAAAGAATAGGTGGCAAGAATACACAGAAGAACTGTACAAAAAAATGAAGATGAACTAAAAATCCTCTTGATGAAAGTGATAGAGGAGAGTGAAAAAGTTGGCTTAAAGCTCAACATTCAGAAAACGAAGATCATGGCATCCAGTCCCATCACTTCATAGGAAACAGTAGAAACTGTCAGACTTTATTTTTTTGGGCTCCAAAATTACTGGAGCTGGTGACTGCAGCCATGAAATTAAAAGATGCTTACTCCTTGGAAGGAAAGTTATGACCAATCTAGACAGCATTTTCAAAAGCAGAGACATTACTTTGCCGACTAAAGTCCGTCTAGTCAAGGCTATGGTTTTTCTTGTGGTCATGTATGGATGTGAGAGTTGGACTGTGAAGAAAGCTGAGCGCTGAAGAATTGATGCTTTTGAACTGTGATGTTGGAGAAGACTCTTGAGAGTCCCTTGGACTGCAAGGAGATCCAACCAGTCCATTCTGAAGGAGATCAGCCCNTTTCTTTGGAAGGAATGATGCTAAAGCTGAAACTCCAGTACTTTGGCCACCTCATGCGAAGAGTTGACTCACTGGAAAAGACTCTGATGCTGGGAGGGATTGGGGGCAGGAGGAGAAGGGGACGACAGAGGATGAGATGGCTGGATGGCATCACGGACACGATGGATGTGAGTCTGAGTGAACTCCGGGAGTTGGTGATGGACTGGGAGGCCTGGCGTGCTGCGATTCATGGGGTCACAAAGAGACAGACACGACTGAGAGACTGAACTGAACTGAACTGAACTTACAGTTTCAATGAATACGATTCCATAACAACAGCAACAAAATGTCATTTAGATCCCTGGATTTCACATGAGTTGCATAATAAAGACATTATTAGTAAATTCCTGATTCACTACCATAAGTCTATCTGCCTTAAGAGAATTTCACTTGATGGATTTGTTAATGCAAGTCACAAATTAAATCCTATTAAGTCAAAGATTCACTTGAAAGAGAGAATCCTGAGAATATATTGATTGCAGAGCTCCCAAGATGCTATTCACAACTGTATTCTTCTCAAAGCTGATTCAACTGGTGGGATAAATAGACCCCTCTGCTCTTATTGACATATCCCAAATTAGACAACAAAACAATATCTAGCAAATAAAAACTGTTATTGAGTTAAAAGAGTTTTAATAGCTTCTTGATCTAATATCAGCTCCCAGTTGGTGTTATTGAGTCAAAGATAGAATTTAAAGAGTCTAGAGAAAAAGACGAAAGCATATACTCCAGAAGGTTCCCCTCTAAAAAGATTCCCTGAACTAAGCACTGGGAAGCAATGAGTCTGGGGTCGTAGGTCCTGACAACCCTTGGAAGGGAGCAGAACTAAGTATTAGATTGACAGCCTCTTATGAAATCTGAAAAGCTGGGCAAGAATATACAGGTTCTACAATGGTGTGAAAGCCTTATGCTTTCAGTGGAAACTTTACTCTGCATTTTGCTTTTTTCCCAGGCAAGTGATCTGCAGTACCATGATGTTCTCTTCAGTGACCCACACCATCAGAGGGGTGAAAAACTTGAACTTCCCTGGTGGTTAAGACTTCACCTTCCAATGCAGGGGGTGCAAGTTTGATCCCTGATCAGAGAGCTAAGATCTCATATACCTCATAGCCAAAAACTAAATCATAAAACAGAAGAAATACTGTAAAAACTCAATAAAAAGACTTTAAAACTAGTTCACATTAAAAAATATTATTTAAAAAAAGGGTGACTAGCTGATACTTTTACAATCATTCTGGACCCAGACGGCCATTCTCTATTTCACTTTCAATACAGTTTTCAATACATACCATAAGATATTCAATATTTTGTCATAATATAGGCTTCATGTTAGATGACTTTTCCCAGCTGTAGGCTAGGGTAAGTGGTCTGAGCAGGTTTTTGGTAGGAGAGGCTAAGCTATAATATTTGATAAGTTAGGTGCATTTATAATGATACTTTCAGCTTACAATGGGTTTATCAGTATATAACCCTATCCTAAGTCCAGAGCAATCTTATACACCTGAATAGAAGGCTGACTTACCTTCACACAAACCAGCACAACCTTACAAATGCCAAGGAAAAACTGAGAGCTATCCCACCCAAGTTTTCACTGTTGCGGAAATGAGACTTTGCACATAGAAGAGGGACACAGAACAATATTATTAATCTCAGAAATCCTCTATTTAATTCATTCTTCTAGAGAACTATTGTCACTAAGTTGGACTTTGGCCTCATGGCACTGGTGTATATTGAAATCCAATAAAAGTGTCCCTTTGTTAACTCCAACAAAATGCTTGAAAACAGCATTGTTGAGAACAGTCATATCTCTAACATAGGATCCTAAGGGAAAATGTTTCTTTGTATGTGTTCTGAACAAGGATAAGTGAGAAGCCTCTAGTTTTGCCTTTGATGAAGTACTAGAGAGAAAAGCATTCCTTTTCTATCAGAATTATACCTTTAATGGAGACATTCCCTGTGGGTCTGAACAGGGGGCAACATTCAGCATTCAAAGAATCTACCTTTACCTACCTTTGAATCGCTCAGTTGTGTCCGACTCTTTGCGACCTCGTGGACTGTACAGTCAATGGAATTCTCCAGGCAAGAGTACTGGAATGGGTTCCCATGCCCTCCTCCACAGGATCTTCCCAACCCAGGGATCGAACTCAGGTCTCCCACACTGCAGGCAGATTCTTTACCAGCTGAGCCACCAGGGAAGCCCAAGAATACTGGAGCGGGTAGTCTATCCCTTCTCCAGTGGATCTTCCAGAACCAGAAATCGAACCAGAGACTACTGTATTGCAAGCGGATTATTTACCAGCTCCTTTCTCATTGGAAAGAGATTACAGCAGCCACCTTCTGTTAGTGTGAGGTGCCCTAATAATGACAGCTCAGCCAGCAACATCACCTATAGGACAATTCTGACCCCCAACTCCACAGCATCTTCGTACTCGAAAAGTGTGTTTGAGTTAAAAGAGTTTTACTAGCTTCTTGATCTAATAGCAGCTCCCAGTTAGTGTTACTGAGTCAAAGATAGAATTTAAAGAGTCTAGACAAAAAGGTGAAAGCATATACTCCAGAAGGTTCTCCTCTAATAAGATTCCTTGAACTAGGCATTGGGAAGCAATGAGTCTGGAGTCTTAGGTTCTGACAACCCCTCCTCTAGGCAACTTTGAGGAGGAAATTAGGAAACAATGGCAATGAATATTCTGGGAAAGGCAAGAAGATACAGAGAAAAAAGTTCCATCCACTTAAAGATGCATGTGAATGAAAGTGTACTAGTGGGTTGATTGTGTATGTGTGATGTCCATGTGTGTACAGACATATATATAAAATAGCCCATTGGTATACTTTCACGCTACAGAACATATGGTTTTACATGTGTACATACACATACACTGCAAGTATATATAATAGTGTGTGTTCAGTCACTCAGCCGTGCCCAATTCTTTGCGACTTCTTGGACTGTAACCTGCCAGGCTCTTCTGTGCATGGAATTTTCAAGGCAAGAATACTGGAGTGGGTTGCCATTTCCTTCTCCAGGGATATATATGCTTATATAATTACATATATTTAATATATTATAATATATATTTTATGTGTGATTGAATACATAATGTATACTCAGATTATGGCACATATATATGATTATATAATGTACATGTACATAGATATTTTATATATGTTTATATATGAGTGTATGCTCAGTCACTTCAGTCGTGTCTGACTCTGCAACCCTATGGACTGTAGCCTGCCTGCCAGGCTCCTCTGTCCATGGGATTCTCCAGGCAAGAATGCTGAAGTGGGTTGCCATTTACTCCTCCAGGGGACCTTCCGGACCCAGGGATCAAACTCTGGTCTCCTGCATCTTCTGCATCACAGGCAGATTCTTTACCACTGAGCCACAAGGGAAGCCCACATACATACATACATATATACATATATACATATACATATACATATATATATATATATATATATATATATGATTGGTCAAGAGACCAACACTGTCACATTATTTTTCTTCCGTAACTTAACTGTATTGCAGGAGGTATGAGCCAGCTATATTAACATATATCTAATGGTCCATGATCCCCTAGAGAAGGAAATGGCAACCCACTCCAGTGTTCTTGCCTGGAGAATCCTATGGAGAGAGGAGCCTGTCAGGCTACAGTCCATAGTGCCACGAAGAGTTGGACATGACTCTAGTGACTTAGCACTGCCCCTCATATATGCAACTATATATTCATATACTATCATATGCACAAAATAGGCCTTCCCTAGCCTTAGGATGAGGGTTCATTGGTTTCATATCACTCTTACTTCAAGATAAAAAGTCAGTTTTCTGTCCTCCATGGCTGTGGTTCATGAACAGTTAGCCTCTGCATCATAAGGAACATGCTGGAAATTCAGAGACTCAGGCCTCCACCTAGTCCTCCTTAAGCACAATCTCTGGGGACAGAACCAGGAAACAAGATCTCCAGGTGATACACACCAAAATGCTGAAAATGAGGAGGCCTTGGAGGTACAAAACTGGTGTGTTTCTCTGCTAGATTATAGCAGACTGTCAAGAAAATATGCTGTCTCCAAGAAAATAAGGAGGTGGAAGGTTGATTTACCCTTATTCTGGGTATTTGGGAATTAATAAATATGTGTAGCTGAGAAAAAGGAACACTTTACAGTTAAGTATTAATATTTGGTAACTCCCAAAACATCTCAGGGGGTGATATCCTGCCAGAAGCGGGGATATGAGAGTAAAATGTTATTAATACAGTTATAATTCCTGTGCAGTGCATTTAAAATATATCTGATTTTCCTAGATTCTAAAATAAGGCTGAGAAGAAACTGTCACTTGTGAATCTAAAGAAGTCAAGAAGGAGATCACTTTACCTGTGTTGTTTTTTTCCCAAAATTGAACAGCCTTGTATCATAAACATTTGAATACGATCCCCAAACTGTAAGGAATGACTGCCAAAAAGAATGTCCTGCTGTGTGTTTCATTATTGTTGTTATTGATCATTTATGAGTTATAGCCCCCCAAAACTAAGGATTACTCCAAACACAGGTTGAGAAGTCCATCTAGCCCTTGGGGTCAAAATGCAAACAAGTCAGATGAGAGTTAGACTTGAAGAGGGTGAGCAGAGAAGAAAGCTGTCACATGAAGCCACCAACTCCACGTCATGGGTCATGTAAACCATTGCGTCCATCACTTATGTTTTCTTAATTGAGTTTGCCAATGTCTGGATCCTTAAGTTACTTTCCTTTTCCTCATTCAACTAGTATTTACATAGCACTTCAAAGCTTAGTCATTCCTTACCCATGTTCAGTGTGACAATCAAAAAGAACTGAAATCTTTTTTTCCTGTTAAAGAATCTGGTACATTAACCAGTTCAAATATGTGATGTATTTTTGGAGCCATTGCAGTGGCCAACAACATTGATTTGGGGACCCTTAATTCTTTACCTGGGCTTCCTGGGTGGCTCAGTGGTAAAGAATCCACCTGCCAATGCAGGAGCCACATGATTTGATCCCTGGGTGGGGAAGATCCCCCGAAGGAGGAAACGGCAACCCACTAACCTACTTCAGTATTCCTGCCAGGAGAATCCCATGGACAGAGAAGCCTGGCGGGCCATAGTCATAGGGTTGCAAAGAGTTGGACACAACTGAGCACAGCACAGTAATAGCAATTCTTTATTTAAAATCTTCACTCCTGGATCAAAAAAACATTTTGCACATAAAATACTTGCATTGATTCATTCATGAAATTTTTAAAAAATCACACACATTAAAAAACAAATCACTTGTCATCTGCTTAAGTTAGACCAAAAGTTTTAAAATCAGAAAGCCTTATCCCTGGTAGAATAGTTAGAAACCCAAGGGGCATATCTGTCAATTGCTCCCCTCCTCTGCCCACAGATCCCCAATTTTGTCTGGGTAGCAACATTGACCATGATTGCATGTAGCCCAAGCCCAATCACGGTGAGTCAGTTTCCTTTTGACGTAGGCTTGGACAGGGGACCGAGTTCTGGCAAAGACGTAAGAGGAAGTTTGCTTGGAGTTTCTGGGAAATGTTTTCCTCCTGTTACAAAAGAAAACAAGAAGAGAAGGCACCTCTTGTCATTCCCACCTTCCTTTCTGCTTGGGACACTGTCCAAGAGAATGTAAATATTTGCCATCCTGAAACCATAAAGGTTATAAATCATTGAAAGTGAAGGAAAGAATGATGGAAAGAGCCTGGTCCATAGATGCCTGCACCCCAACCATGAAATGGACCACCCTACAAACAACATGTTGTGTGAGATTAAGAAATCTACCATTCAAGCCACAAGACTCACGTACTGTGTTCAACTCGGTTCCGTCAGTCGCTCAGTCGTGTCCAGCACTTTGCGACCCCCTGGACTGCAGCATGCCAGGTTCCCCTGTCTATCACCAACTTGTTTTGTTAATATTCCACAGAATAATATTCACAGGCCATTACCAAATCTCTACATAATAAATAAGAGAATAAAATAATCTAAAATTTGATAGATTGTATTATAAAGCACGAGAATACTTGGAAATTAAAGTTTCATGTGGCTTGTTTTAGTTCTGCAAAAATCCTTCTTGGAGTTCAGATTCAGTATAAAAGAGCTTTTATATGAAGGGAGACTGGACTATTCACACAACAGACAAAATCAGAATTTTGCATCACCAGAATTCACTGCCCACTGAAACAGCTAGCTATGGGATGTGTTGAAGGACAAAGCAGAGAAACAATAGAACACGTGATATAGACTACAAATCTGGTCTAATTAAGGGCCAGGTTCAGAGTAAGAGTGCTTACGAGCAAATAAAAGCATCTCTCCTTCTCTGAAGTTAATATGGGAAAAGCTAAGACTCAGAGATTTCTTTTTCCATTCCTGAAGTAAATCATGACTAATAAAGTATTTTTAAGTAAAATGCACTAGTACATCGCATCGTATTTTTGAGGTTTATCAAAGAAAATTGGAAACCATGAAGTGTAATAAGCCACAGTGCCTCAGATCTTTCAGAATGCGTTGCCCTTAGGGATTCAGAGAAGATAAGAAACATAATATTATGCAGGAGGTTGTTGCTGTTATTTTCCCAGAATGACTGCTACAAGAAGCCTGGAGAGAGAGGGAAACAGTTCTTTGCACAGACACAGAATTGACTCTGTTTGGTCTGTGCCCACATGCAGAGCCAAGATAACACCATATGGAAGGTAGATATGACTAGTGACCACAAAGAGAAGAGCCTGGAGAGGAGGTGTGTCTGGCGAGTTAAAAATAAATGTGGAGGTGGTTAGTTCAGCTGAATAACCTTCAGGCCCAGGAGTATTTGTCATAAAAATAATAGTTCAACTCTGAATCTTTCCTTGATATGGAGATGGAACAGCTTGTAGTCAGCTGAGACTCGGTTTTCTCACCCTCAAAACCCTACATTGACTGAATGACTTTGAGAAAATCCCTTAACTTCAGCACCATGGCCATCTTGTCTGTAAAATAAATATGATAGAACTAAGTGATTTCAATGAGTCTAATTCTCTCATTTAACAGATGAAGCCAGCCTTGAAGTTAGTACATGATCAAAGAACTGAGTGTGGGTTTATGGACCAGCTTTTCAGTCTTGTTCAATTAACAGATGAGCAAAAGAAGCCCAGAGAAGCAAGTCTATGTTTGCAAGGATTCATGGCTGACAAGTGACAAGTAGGACAATGCCCCAGGTGGGATGAGGAACCATCTCAGATTTCCAGGCATAAAGGAAGTTCCCAGAACACGGGATTTCCAGGGCTAGCACCAAGAAATTTGCAGGCAAACTGGGATGCATTGTATACCTGAGGACTAGGTCAGCTCATTTCCAACTCCTTGAGCCACTGCTATGTACCACAGAAATATGTTTTCTGGGTCACAACACTCTGGTGACATACAGTATCCACAAAGACACTCCATAAATGGGTGGGTCCTCTTCTACTCTTGGTGACATTGATGATCAGATCTTGCCTTGAGGTCTCTTCCACGTCATCCAGCTCAGTCCATTCAGTGGAAACATAAGAGATTTTATGGCACAGACTCCTTCAAAGGAAAAGTAAGGAACGATGTGGCCTTGTGTCCACTCAGAGCTGTACCTGCCTTTGAAACGTAGTCTATACAGCATCTAGGGGCTCCACAACCCTCACTTCAAGTTTATTCATGATGATGCCCTAAACAGCAAGCAACAGAAACTGGGACAGCAACTAACCTAAACAATAATGAAACAATTATTAAACATATACTACTAAGGAGTAGTGCAGTAATTGGGCATAATATGAAGAGCTGTAAAACCATTTCATTTCAAAGTCTTATTTTTTTGTCTCCTCTCTAGGTTTCCCTTAATATGAACCTCATTCTGCTTTCTTCATGGCTTTGGAACTCTGCATGTGAAAAGTTACGTATTACTTTGTCATGTTCAATAGAAGACTGAGACAAGAAAACATGCCCCTAAACAATAAAATTAAAAACAGTCACTGGGGCATGCCATGTCAACTAAATCCAACCTCTTTCTAAGTCTAGAAATGAAGTCGATGCATGAACACAAGCAGGGATCTGTTTTAAAGAAGGAAATGGGAAATGATGACAGGTAGGCAACTGAACTTAAAATCTCTTGACAACTCAGCATCATCCCTGTCCCTCCAACTATCCTTTACATTTCAATGGCTAAAGAAGCCCTCATTCATTTCCCAGAAGCCCTCACTCATTGGATACTGGTACAAATTCTTCCAAAGCAAAACATTCTGTGAAAAGTGGAAGGCAGAAGAGAAGTAGAAGCAATTATTCTCTTTTGGCAGCAGCTGGCAGACTTGTGGATGGACTGCAGTCTCACAAGGAGCTCAGTGGCTTCCAGGGGTTCCATAAATTACTCACAGCAGCGGAGAGCAGACATAATTGGAGGCAACATCCTATGATTCCTGTAATTCCTGATTTCCTAAGTGTTAGCCATAGTTTCTCTTAACCTTCACTTTCCCAACCCTTCCAAACAGTTCTGCAAGCATCTGTTTCTTAATATATATGCTGCAAACAGATTGTACCTTCTTCCCCCGCCACCCCCGTCCTATACAGTAGTTTCCATTAGTTAGCTGTTTTATACCGAGTAGTGTAGATATGTCAGCCCCAGTCTCCTAATTCATTCCACTCACCTTTTCCCTCCTTGGTGTCCACACATTTGTTCGCTACTTCTGTGTCCACATTTCTGATTTGCAAATAGGCTCATCTGTACTATTTTTCTAGATTCCTTGTGTGTGTATGTATGTGTGTGCTCAGTTATGTCTGACTCTTTATGACCCCATGGACTGTAGCCTGCGAGGTTCCACCGTCCATGGGATTTTCCAGGCAAGAACACTGGAGTGGGCTACCATTTTCTTCTCCAGGGGTTCTTCTTAACCCAAGGATTGAACCTTGTCCCTTGCATCTCCTGCACTGGCAGGCAGATGCTTTTCTGCTAGTGCCACCTGGGATATATGTATTAATATAACCTTTAAAATACATTCCAATATACATTAGGTGCAGACAAATACTGCTTGATTTCACTTATACAAGATACCTAGAATAGTCAAATTCATAGTCACAAAGTACATTAGTAGATTCCAAGAGGTGAGGGGTGGGAAGCGGGGCAGAGGGAATGGGGGGGTTCATGTTTAAAGAGGACAGAGTTTCACTTTAGGAAAGTGAAAAACTTGGGAGATAAATGAGGGAGAAAGTTGCAGAACAATGTGAATGTGCTTAGTGTCACCAAACTGCACAGTTAAATATGGTTTAAAAGTGTGTTTTATATTCTGTGATTTTTGCCACAATAAGAAGTTTTAAAAATAAAATGTTTAATGCCTAAGAAACAAACAAACAAAAAACACATCTATTTCTTGGTACTACATTTTTTCCTGTTTAAAACATCTAGGGGATTCTCAGTGAAGTATGTCTTGGTCCAACTTCAAATTATTTCAAACCCACGATCCTCTCCACCAAGGAAGGGGGTTGGGGTACAGTACTGAAGAGAGTGAGGCTGGCCAGCATCAATTCAGGGGAAGGAGGGCCAAGAAGGAAAGCTGTATTTGTGCTGTCATTTCTAATCTCCTTCACAACATTTTAGAGGCTTAGTTTAGATGCTCAACTAGCTTGTCAACATTCATTTAATTAACCAGACAACGTTCATTTATTGACCAGACAGATATCGCTCCTCATACCATAGCAACCCTACTTGCATTTGATGGCCCCAGAATACACATTCCTGGAATATCTCTGAATGGAACAAAATGAGAACCACGAAAGCTAAATGAGACAGACTTCAGAGGATGAAAGTACATGAAGGCGCCTTTCTTCCCACTCTTTGTTCAAACCGCACTCTGGATGTAGCTATAGCGCATAGCTTTACTGCTCCTTTTAGTCACGAGAACAGCCTCATTCCAACAATCAAAACAGCTACTCCATGGTAACAATAATCATTCTGAACTTTCCTTAAAGCTTTTCTCTTTCTTCATTTGGATACCACTTCTTATTGGAAAGTCTGCCATGGGCCAGGGGCACACAATCCACTGTGTCTCTGTTTCTCTTGCTCTTTAATTTCTTTCCCCTGTTCACTAGGTATAATTTCAGCTTAGCCTTGATGCAGAGAGGAACAATACAGTAAAAGAAAATGAAAGCACTTGGAACCTGACATCAGTGGCTCCAAACTTTGAAGAGAAAGAGAAGGACTCCTGTGTCACAGAGCTTAGAGCTTTATAGCTAGTCTACCTCAGGTGATCTAATAGCTCTCCTTACCCGGGCTGTTTCCCTCCACCTTCATGCAATGTCAGTCACCCCTCTACTAGGTCACTTTGCCTCTCTCTGTGTGTCCCTTGTGTGGTTGTCTTTTTTTTTTTTTTTTTTTTGCCTCTTCCCATTGTAAAGACCCCACCACCTTGGCCAGCTGCAAGTGCCCATGTAGCCAGCTCACCTATTGCCTTTTACAACTTTTCTTTGCCACAAGCATGTAACTCCAGCTTCAGGTTTTCATCTTCAGTCTCCAGAAGATAGCAATCAAGTATGTTTCTCTTCCACTTACTAGGACTGTGTAAAACATGATCTAAAACTTATACATACCAAATGACCACTTACGATGCTCAAGGATTCTATGAGTCAGAGTTCACATAGCATCTATTTCATGATGTCTGGTGATCAGCAGCAAGGCTCGAAGGTTAGGGGTTAGGACCTAAAGGCAGTTCACTGGTATGACTGGTCATTCCTGTGGGCTGTTGGCTGGGGTCTCAGTTCCTCTACAGATCACCTGTCTATGGGGGTTAGGCTTCCCCCAGAACAAGTGTCCTTAGAAGGACTCAAATGGAGCCTAGATCATAAACTAGAAGTCACGCAACATCATTCTGTTCTCTAGTAAGCAGGCTCTTTCCACCCAGTTTTAGCAAGAGGGCAAAGAGACTCATGCCTTTCCTGATGAAAGGTTGTAGAACAACATATTCCTCTAGCCTTTCTAAGGAAAGACAATGTGCTTAAAAGTTCTTCTTTTCCAAACTGATGGGATCAGGAACAGCACCTCCATCCACTCCTCCCTGTGGAGGAGAAAAAAATGCCACAAATGCCAGCAACACTCTCCAAAGAAAATCTCTTTTCAGCTTCCAAATTAACCATTTTTTACTTTCAAGGTGGGTGTTGGGCTAAGGAGGCAAAACAGGTCTTCGTAACCCTTGCAAATCCTGTACAAGTAGTCTGGCACTTGAATTAGGAAACTGGAAGAGGATGCAAGTCTCTTTGGAGACATTGCTGAAATGAAAACAGAGTCTCATATAAACATCTCATTAATTAGAAAGTGGAGTCTGGCAGCACATAAAAGGAGCACAGTTAAAATTAGTGGAGTTAATTTTAGAAACGCAAGGATGGGTCAGTATTTAGAAATCTATTAACATAATATTCATCACTCATAAAAGACAGAGTACTTTTATAAAACAATAGAAAAAAACATAGAATCTCATGGGAAACAGGCTACAGACATAAATTGCTAAGTCACATAGACACACAAATACAAATAACCAATGGATAAACATGTATCCTCATTTGATAAACAAAGATCATGTCAATTAAAGTACTATTTTTAACCTTTAAAATTATAGATAATACAGAATACTGCTACTCAGGGTTTTGTTTGTTTGTTTATGCCTTGTGAAGATTCAGCTAAATAGTGCTCTCACTTGATTAAAAGTTTCAGTGATTCTTCTAAAGGGAAGGAATCCTAGCTCTTCTTCCAGCCTTCTCTCCCATGCCCTTCAATGATGACACTTTTGTAGAATTTTCTACTATTCACCTTTGCTATCTGTGCACAGATCTCCTCTTTACTCCTAGATGGTATTTTCTTCAAAGGCAAGAACCAAGTCTTATTCATCTTTTGTATCCTTAATGACACTTAGCTCAATACTTTGTACAGCATTTACTGAATAACAAAGACAAAAATAGTGTTAGTAATAAGTTTGGTATTTATTGAGTTTACTGTGTGCCTGGCATTGTATGAAGCACTTGATAGGAATCATTAAAGCATCACATCCTTAGAGATAAATACTATTATTAGTCTAATTACAGACTAGGAATCAAAGCCACAAAGAAGAAAAGTAATTTGACTATGCAAAAACAATCTGTTTATTTCAACGATTTTCCTTTTTCTAATGAGCCTATCAGTAAATCTTGGAGGTCTTATCCCTTTTTTTTTTTCCCAGCATACAATACTAGAGAATGGAAGGAAAATGAGAAAATTTTCCAAAGCATAAAAGTGCAGGCAAATGAATTGCATACATATTCAAAGAAGGAATCAAAATTTGATTCTACAATGATCTGACAATAAGAATTAAAGAAAAGGAAGAATGTACAGGTATTGATAGTAGAAGTATGTGTTTGTTGTTTAGTCACTAGGTCGTGTCTGACTCTTCTTTGACCCTATGGACTGTAGCCCACCAGGTTCCTCTGTTCATGGGATTTCCCAGGAAAGGATACTGGAGTGAGTTGCATTTCCTTCTCCAGGGGATCTTCCTGACTCAGGGATTGAACCCATATCTCCTGCATTGACAGGCAAATTCTTTACCACTGAGCTACCAGGGATGCCCCTTGATGTATAAATATATAGTTGCTATCTAAAGATGCTCATCTTAAGAAAATAACTGATTATATCGCTCTTACAACTATAAAACCATCTTTAAAATGATGAGAGAAAAAGAAAAACAGTAATTTACATGTAGATCAAAAGCATAGTAGAATCCATTTTGTTTTCTAATTCTGCTTGAGTATTTAAATGAAATTTCTCTATTGCTATTGATTATAGCTTTCTGCAAGCTAACCCACTTTCTTTTTTAAAGAAGTGTTAGTCTGATAACTAAAATTCTGTGTACCTTTAAATTCACCTCCACAGCTCTAAGCCTTGAAGGATATATAATTTGCATCCTTTAAGGGGCGAAACAACGTATTGTAAAAGTTAGCTGTGGTCTTTTGTACTTACTGGATGCAATGTTTCTATTCCAGGACAAAGGAATTACTTGACTGCTTCTGCTTAATAGTTCACTCAGAAGGTTCTAGGCTTTCACCAGGCTCATGTTGTGCTGAATGAAATTGGAACTCTGGGTCACAACTAAATGTAAACCTAAACCTCTCTGAATATAAGCAGCTACGAACGTGTAATTCATGGCAGAAACTTGAATTTGGAAAAGATGAATGTTAGAAGTAATGAAAACAAGAAGAAATGAAGTGAGAATCCCAGAGCCTTCCTCGCATGCCAGAATAAAGTAGACGTGTGCTGCACTCTTTCCTTCTGTGGGTCCCTTCCACACCTGTTGTTGCTTTCCTGGGGAACTGGCCAAAGTGATCCTATTTCTAAACCCTAATGGAGAGAAATGATGCTGTCCCAGCAACAGGAAGCCAAGGTTCACATTTTCCACCTTTTACTCCTTTTTAAAAAATAATCTTTGATATGGGAATATTGACTTAGTGCAATGGAATATTGATTTAAGAATATTGATTTTGCTTTTAGGAAAAGCAAAACGGCACTATCAGATGCAAGCAGCGTAGGAAAGTCGGTAAATAGATGGAATTTTAGCATCACTGTGACTCAGAGCTCTTTTGTTTGTTTTTGGTTGCTTGATTGATTATAGGTTGCTTGGTTTTGTGGACATGTCATGTGGACATTAGAGAAATGACCCCTAAGAGGTGAGTGGGCTCTGTCTCTTGATGATTTCATACATAGTTGGGTAGTGTTAACCGCTCTTTGTGACCCCATGGACCCCATGGACCCCATGGCCTGCCAGCCTTCTCTATTCATGGAATTCTCCAGGCAAGAATACTACGGTGGGTAGCCTTTCCCTTCTCCAGGGAATATTCCCTACCCAGGGACTGAACCTGGGCCTCCTGCATTGCAGGCAGGCAGATTCTTTACCATCTGAGCCATTAGGGAAGCTGATTTCATGCATATTTCATTGAAAATGATTGCTCTCTTGGACACATTGTCCCCAAACAAAGTGCAGGCTCTAATTTTATTAAACTGAAAAATTCTTCTGCAAAAATCATAGCCCATTTATTAAGGTTTATAGGAAGAATATTTCATGTGTATAGTCATTTTTCAACTCTGTTTTGCATGCTTACGTGGCCAGCACTGAGCTTTACCAAAAAATTGGAAACACAGAAATTACCCCCAGAAATTCTAAGAGCTAGCATGAAAGGAGATAAAGCAATGGTGGTCGTGGTCTGCTTAAGATCATTATCACACATTCTTGATAAAACAGTGTCACACATTCTTGCCAACAAAATTGCTGTCACAAGCACACATAAGTGTGTCTGTATTCAAGCAAAGTTGAATTTTTTTCACTGTCACAGTGATATTTGAAAACACAATCATTCATTCATTCCCAGTTTATAACTCAGTATTGTAAACTTTACCAAGCTACTTAGCCTCACCAAGCCTTGGCTTTCTCATCATCTAATGATAATACTTACTTCCTGGAGTTGATATGAGAAGCAAATGGAATAATAAAATATGTCTTTTCAGGAATCAAATAGCATAGTTCTTTCCAACTGTGGAAGCATATCTCCATTACTAAATCACAGATATTGGCACAAAATGAAATATAATTCTAGCCATCCGAGGTTTCCAAGAGAGAAGGAAAGGCACTGGGCAGTCACAATTGCTGCAACTGGGAAGTTTTAAGCTTATGATCCCTTGGACAGAAGGCTGCAGAGGAGATCCAAGCATCAGATGGGTGGTTCGACTAATTGACTTTCAAGATTCCCCTTCTCTAACTCTATTATGTTGCCTTGTTCATGATTCAGAGCTTTTCTCTGGGTGAAGTTTTTATTTTATTTTTTCCCAGAATGAATAAAACATAGAAACAACAGCAATCTGTACTCTTTGCCCAAATGCCCTCGAAAAGGCCATGAGCTGACCCTTTTGACATGCTCAGTCAATAAATACTGACTGTCCAAAAGAACTTGACTCTAGTCTCCTGCCAACCTGGATAGGTTCATCAGGATTAACAGTTTTATGTGGCTCTTTTACTTCTGAAAAGAAGATTTAAGTGCCAAACCCAGGTCTATCTGACTTCAGAACCCTACTCCACACAACTTTCTAGATATATTTGTGTAATGAAAGACTGATTCAGTAGTGGAAATACAATTTCTCAGCCTGTCATCTTAGTTCAGCAAACGGGTATTAACCAATATTTACCATAAACCTTGAGATTTCTGCCCCCAAAATGAAGCTATACAGGTTGAAGAAGAGGGGAAACTGACACCCAAGGAAGTTTGATTCAACTTTAAAACATTTAGTTCAGCTGGAGAAATATCTTTCTTGAATTTGATTCAATTGAAGAAATTTTCTGGTATAGAGTTAGACTTTTACTGTAATTTATTTTTCTTAAGCAGTGCTTGTGGTAGGCAATTCTAGATTTCTTTGATATCTGGTGTAGTTCTAGCTAAATGAAACATCACTTACCCCACCAGTATCTCTGTTTTCAGGAGTTAGGCAAGACCATGAAACTAGCTTTGGGCAAATGAAATAGGAGCAGAAGCTATATATCTCTCTTCCAGGAAAACTTTGTAATAATTGCTAGAGCCTGAGTTTTCAACCTCTCTGCCCTGTTCCATGGCACCATGATGATACATGTGAGTCTGTGCTCTCATAAAAGGATGTGGAATAAATAAATAGAGCAGAACTCCCCACAGACCTGCAGTGGACAGACATATACATTAGGGAGAAATAAACATTTGTGTTTCAAGTCACTAGAATTTGGGGTTTGTTTGTTCACAGCTGGCCTGGCCTATCCTGACAGATTCAATGCACATAGCCATGGGTATGAGTAAAACAGCTCTAATTAAAGTGGTTATAACACAGCCACTTTGCACTCATTTCTTTCTCCAAAGCTATTGCACAGGTTTTTATATTTCTAGAAACTTTTATAAATGTAGCAAGATACTAATGAAAAAAATCAAAGACACATTTGTAGTGTGTTTGGATCATTCATTTCACAATATAGCTATCTCTATTACAGCTCTTTGTAACTAAATGTGCACTAATTATGAGTTTCAGTAAGACAAAAAGTCAGACTTACACTTCTTCCCAGGTATCCTAGTGCCTACCACAGAACTTTCAAGACAACAAATGTTTACTGAATAATTCCTACTAAAAACACTTGTTCTAAAAATACTTCTCCTACAGGTGCAAAATTCCATCAGCTGATGTGATCCTTGCCTCAACTTTCAAATTTCATTTGATGTGATTCTTGGGTTCCTCAGCCTAGCATGTTTTGTCTATAATATTTTCCCCATTTGAAATATGCTCCTTAGATCCCTCTGATGAATTTCATTCCACCTCCTCCAGAATCACTTCCAAATGTAATCCAACCCAAGCGGTTCTCAAACCTTGTGGTCTCAGGATCACTTAACACTCCTAAGAGTCCAAAGAACTTTTGCTTACATGGAAGATAGTTATTTACATTTATTGTTTAAGAAATTAAAACTGAGAAGATTTAAAAATATATATTTATGTTTTTCCTTAAAATAGCAATAATAAACCTATTACATGTGAATGTAAACAACACATTTTTGAAAAAATAACCTATATTTTCCAAATGAAAACATTTTTACTGAGAGTGGCATTGTTTTACATTTTTGCAAATCTCTTTAATGTCTGGCTTAAGAGAAGACAGCTGTATTCTCTTATCTGATTCTGCATTCAATTTGCTGAATATCCCACATCATATATCTTCTGAAGATTTTCTCTGTAAACTTGTGAGGGTAAGAGAGTAAAAATGGAAAATGAAATCTTAGTGTGATTATGGAAATTGCTTTGAATTTGTGCACCCCTGAAAGGCTCTTGGGGACTCTCGGTGGTCTTTCACTTTCTTCTCTGAAATGCTTTTGTATTAATAAACCCAGTGGCAGAGTTTACCACTTGATTATTCTCCAACTGTCTTATGCACATAAGACTTGTTCCCAACCTAAATTGTAAATACTATGAAGGCAGGGATAATGAATGCTTACCAAATACAGAAAAGTGCGAAGCCTGCTGAAATACAATCACAGAATTATGACCAGGATTAGCAAGGACTAAAGGTCTATTATTTTTAAAATAAATATACCATTAAAAATAGTCTAAACTTTTAAATCTTTTCTCATTCAACTTCTTAACCCCAGAGACAACCAGAATAATGAATGAAGTAGTCATCTTTGCAGTAAGTTTTCATACATTTACACAAATATATCACATGTAACATTCAGTATTGAATTGCTTGAGTTTTTCCTTATGTAAATATTGTTTTATACATCTTCCTTTTATGGGGCTGCAAAGAGTCGGACTGAGCGACTTCACTTTCACTTTGACTTTCTTTATCTTCTTTTTAGCTCAGAATCCTATTTTTGAGATATCCCCACATTGCTACTTACAAATCTCATAAGACCTAGGACCACATATTATTTTTTCATTTCCTGGTGTAGACATTAAAATTATTCTTAAATGGTCATACATGGCATGTGTGTATAAATAATGCTAAAATGAATATCCTTGTTCACGTTTTCTCAGCTATTTTACAATAATTGCTTAGATTAAACTCTTAAAAATGATGAAGTAACTGGTCCTTTGTACCTGCGTACTTTTCTGTCTTGTTAGTCACTCAGTCGTGTGTGACTCTTCGCAGCCCCATGGACTATAGCCCGCCAGGCTCCTCTGTGCATGGGATCCTCCAGGCAGGAATACTGGAGTGGGTAGCCTAGATATGATCATCCCAAGTAGTATACATCATTTTTTTTCCTGGAAGTACTTTTATTATTTTTTATCAAAGTTCTTCTTTTTAAATTTTATTTATATTTCTGCCACCAGTGTATGAGAGTGTCGTTTGCCTCGTACTCTATGTTGTCAGATTTTAGTTAAGTTTTATTGTGCTTCTCTTAGGAGCCCTGTTTTAGGACACAGTGTGACTTCAGCAAATACTTGTGACCTGAGGCAGCTCTAGCCTGAGGCTTGGAAATTTGGATGTAAACACATGTTAAACACACAGGCACGCCACCCCTTTCCTGATCTTAGGTGATCCATAAAATGGACGGACAAGTTAGGTCTCAGATATTAAACAAACCCAGAAGCTTCTTCTGTTGTCTTCCATTTCTGAGAAATACTTTGTGTTCCCTGCTTCTTAAGTACAGTAACTCTGCCCTCACTGCCACCATCCTTAGTCTCCAAAACCACCATCCTGTCTTTGAGGTCACCGTCACCAAAGCACCCAGATGAGCACAGCTGAGGCGCTTCATCTTTACAGAAGCTGCCAGAATTCCCGTCTGCAAAGCAGACTCTACTGAGGGATGCATAGCTGTGCAGTGAGAGGCTGCCCTCTGCATTTAATTACTCTGCTGCGAGGCTAATGTGATTGTTTCAAGACCCTACAAATTACCAGATGTCGACAATCAGCTCAAATGTGTTTCCCTCTCCTTATAAGCTGAAGAAAACATAAAAACCAAGGGGCAGAGAGTTAACTTCTTGATGGTGGTCGCATCAAGTATGTGTCTTCTCATTTGAGGCGAATGGTGAATGGACGTGTGAGAAATGTGATGATAGCCCCGTTGTAACTCAGCTTGGCTTTTACCTGTGACGGACTAAGCTTGCAACCACATGCACATTCTATGTCAAGAAATACATATTAGGGCTATCAAAGGCATGACATGCACTGGCTGGTACTCCTATATTCCTGCTAGGTAAAACCAGGAGTGCACATGTCTTTGTGATTATCCTGTAAAATAAAACTCAAATTTGCAATGAAAAATTAAGTCTCATGGTATGTAGGATATTTTAAAATATTATGGTTTCAAGCATCATATTTGACAGAAGAATTGAAGGTGAATTGTGAGTCACTTTCCAGACAGTTTAGGATAAAGACCATGACCTGGTGGTCCTGCACAAACATAATTCCTAACTTTTTCCCCACTTATGTGTTTATGAACAGGAAGCTCTGGTGGACACTTTGGGAAAATTCAAAGTTTACAGAACTAACGGTGGTTTTATCTAATGATTTACAAATTGTGCTTCATTTCTGCTGTTATCAAATATCCCATAGCTATTCCCCAGTGGATGTAGTGAATGAAATGATCCTTGGACTTCATAATTTCTAAATTAGAACTTGGTTTTTGCATCTTTCAAATTTCATATTCTCTCTCTCCCATGCTAAACATGTTTATTTGGCTCACTTTTTCCCAAACCTACTAAAAAATCTTGTTGTTGTTCAGTTCGCTAAGTCGTGTCCAACTCTTTGCAACCCCATGTACTGCAGCTCGCCAGGCTCTTCTTTCCGTGGGATTTCCCAGGCAAGAAAACTGGAGTGGGTTGCCATTTCCTTCTCCAGGGGGATCTCCAACATTTCAGGCAGATTCTTTAGCTCTGAGCCACCAAGGAAGCCTCACTGAAAAATTTACTGTGTTTTAAATACTTGGAATGTCAATTTTAACCACATCTACAAAGACTTTCAAAGCTAACTGGCTAATGATATTTGATTTCAGTATTATCTTAGGATATTTACAACTAATTTGCCGCACTTTTCCAAGGGAAAAATAGTATCAGGAATAAGCAAATCTGGGGTGACACCACATTAAAAGTTTTTACTCTTATTACATAGAAGTATTTTTGCATCCAAAATATGCAAAAGGTTAATAAAAAGTTTTAAAAATACACTTTATTTAGGAGCAGGAATCAGAGAAGGTGTAGAATTTAGGTTTGTGAACTTCATGATTCCTTTGCATTTTGCAGTAGGCATTGGTAAGAAGGTATCTTTTCTGAGAGACTTATCACAAAGTCAGATAATCTGGCTATATAACATAAAAATATTTCAAAAATGGAAATCTCATTAAAGTACAATAAATAAATTTCATGTAATAAAAGCAAGCAAGAATGGAAAGGGAACAAATATATCCTCAAGCTGGGAAAAATCATTTTAAACTTTCAAACATTTATTTGATACTATCTTTCCAAGAATAATGGAGCAGAAATAATCACATTCCTTTTCCTTTACATACTTTTGTTCAGAGAAACCAGATGCAGAATGAAGCTTTGCTTCCCTGCCAAACTGTCAACTTTGTTTAATATTTAAGTTTCATGCAACATAAACAAAAGATGTGAAATTATTGTTAGTGTGGAGGGTTCTGAATTTGAATCATTTTTAGCTGATCACTGTGTGTTCTGAAAATAGACACCCATCTCCATATGCCCTAGATCTTTTGAGTGTTTCTTGCTGTAATTCCAGTGGTGATGAAAAGTGAAGTGGTTTTATAAATGTGGGCATGAGTACATGCTTTATATATATTTCAAGTGGTATAGTTTCCCACTATTGAAATTTCTTCGTGTTGTTTTGAAGGAATATCTCTTTCAGAGAGAATTTTAAAGCTCCCCCCAAAACCATCTTGATCAAGAGCAATTTGAAATGAATCATGGATTGAGTGTGCTTCTTACCTGCTTCCCTTCCACAGTCTACTAAATTGGTGGCAAAAGGCTGATTATTTGTTCATATTATTTATCCTTTCCCCATTGTGGCCGTGCTTCCCTCTAGATGGCATATGTGTAACAGTCCTGTTGACTCTAGGCTTGTCCGTGTGATTTTTTCTGGCCAATAGAACAAATCTGGAAATTTTAATATTGCAGTCCAAGCAGGGACTTTAAGTGCACCTATGTGGTTTGACAATGCCTCTCTTGTGTTCCTGTGCTCTGGTTATAAGAGCGACTTGCTCCAGATATGTGCTGTTCCTTCACCCTGGGCGTCACCATGAGAGGACACGGGCAGCCCAGCCAAGCCAGCACCATCAGGAGCAGTGGCTGACCCAGAATCCTCATACAGCACAAGTGGGAAATAAAACTACATTACAAGCAACTGAGTTAATGTGGTTGGTGGCTATCGCATCAAAACCTGATTGAAAAAAAATAACAGTAGATGAGGAAAGAAAGCAAAAAACTACGACAATAAAAAGCTCTAGAGAGAAGACATCTAAGGATAAAAAGACCCAAAAATGTCTGGAAGGGGGAAAGTTGCCAGAGGATGTTTGACTGGAACAGTTTAGGTGAAACTACAGTTTACAGCGGAGAAGGAAATGGCAACCCTCTCCAGTATTCTTGTCTGGAGAATCCCCTGGACAGAGGAGCCTGGCAGGCTACAGTCCAAGGGATAGCAAGAGTCGGACACGACTTAGCGACTAAACCACCACCGCCACAGTTTACAACATATGCTACCACTGCCAGGTTGGAAAGCAACCTGACTTGCAGAACCCGGGAATAGCTTGGACCCAGAGATATGAACGAGCTCAAAGCCTATGAAGCCACTGATCTCAGTTTCCAGTACTTACACAACCTAAGCACTGGGTTAAGGAGCCCCATTTAGGAGACAATGCTCATGGTTAGCTACTGCCCCATTCCTAGATAAAAAGAGATATTAGTCATTTAAGTAAAACCTGGGAGAGATGCAAGGAAAAGACTAGTATGATCACGGATAAAGCATATCCTTGGAGGAAAGAAAGACAATTCTTGAAGAATTCAGAAGTCTAAAATAACAGCAATTAGTATTCTCAGAGAGGTTGGAGAAGAGACCACATTTAGAAAAATAAAAAATAAAACATTGTCAAAGGAAAAAAAATCAGACAATCATAAAGAGGTTTTGGAAATAACAAAATACTGCTTACAATATTGCTGATGCAGTTTGATTAATTAAGGTGGGGAACACTGGATATATGCATTGGAAAGATACATGTTTCCTGATGTAATTAAGAAATAACCCATGGAGTGGTATTTTGAGATTGTGAATATCTTGTTTCACGACCAGTTTATATCTAATCAATGGTTTTAGTCCCCATTAGCAATCCTTATCTGAATAAATCATTCTATTGAAAATAGCAACATGAAGTTTTCAAATTTTACATTACTTTTACGTTTATTGTCTGGGTCTGCCTCTTTGTTTTCACTAAGGACTCATGGATCTTTATTCATTTTTAGTCAACTTATTATCATTCATAATTACTAATTTTACTTAGAGACTCACCTTGTCCTAAATTTGACCTCTAGTTGGCTCCTATGAGCTATGCATTTTAAGATTAATAGATCATGTTAAATGACTAAAAAAAAAAAAAAAAAAACTAAAAATACAGAAACACTAGATACATTATTGGGAGATAAGAACAACAAAAAGTCTGAAAGTGCCTAGATTATAAAACAATGATATCCCATGAACAAAAAGTTTTCTCATCGTGCAAAGGAAAACATATTTTACCAACAATATATGGAAGTATTTTCTAAAGGAATAATAATTTCAGCCTTGAGTACTTTATTTATCCAATGTATGAATAAAGCATGAAGGAAAAGTAGAGATATACCCAGCATGCAAAGACAGAAAATTTATCCTGAGGGCACACTTTTTCAGGAAGCTCAGTTAGGATGTATGTCCAGGAATAAGGAAGAAACCAAACAGAAGGAAGACAGGGTCTGGGAAGTGACCGTTGCAATGCAGGAGAGCAGAGACAGGAAATCTCACCTTGTCATTTGCGCTACAAGTGGGGAGAGCACTGTGCTCCATGTGGAGCTAGGGAGAGGAGGCTTCCCAAGGGCAGAAATCTAGGGAAAGGCAGTATTTTCCTCAGCTAGGGCTCACGTAGCAAAATACCACAAACTCTGTTGCTTAAACAGAAATTCATTTTCCAACACTTTTGATGGTCAAGTGTCCATGATCAAGCCAGCAGTAATCTTGGTTGCTGGTAAGGACTTTCCTTGTATGTGTGTGTGTGTGTGTGCATGTGTGTGTGTGTGTTTAAGATTTTCTTTAACAAATTAAATCTTTATTGAATTTGTTACAATATTTCTTCTGCTTATGTTTGGGGTTTTTTTCTGTGAGGCATGTGGGACCTTGGTTTGTCAACCACGGATCGAACCCCACACTCCCTGTTTTGGAAGGTGAAGTCTTAACCACTTCGCCATCGGGCCACCAAGGAAGTCCCAATGTTCCTGCCTGGAAGAAAGCATCTTCTTACTGTGTCCTCACATGGCCTTTTCTCTGTCTCTCTCTCTCTCTCTCTCCCCCTCTCCCTCCATCCTGCTGCGTGCGTGTGTGTGTGTGTGTGTGTGTGCGTGTGTGTGTGTGTGTGTGTGTGTGTGTGGAGAGAGAGGTCTCTGGTGCCTCTCCCTCTTATAAGAAGAAAAAGTCTAATAGGATAGCAGCCTCATCCTTATGACCTAATTTAATCTCTATTTCTTCCTTATAGGCTCCATCTCCAAACCTTGGGATTAGAGCTTCAACACATGAATTTTTCAGGGCACAGTTTAGTTCAGAGTAGGGGGATTTTAGAAATTTGTTGTTTTCTTTGAAGAGTGATGCTAGTAATACCAGCTAATGCATGTTAAGAGTGTAGTGTGTTTCAGGTACAACTCTAACAGCTATGTAAGTATTAACATATTTAATCCTATAAAGTCAGTGAGTGCTATCATCATTATACTCATTTTACAAATGAGCAAATTGTGAGTAATTTTATGAGTAAATTGTGAAGTGAAAGATTTAAATAAGTAGCCTGAGGTCACATATGGACTTCCCTGGTGGCTCAGTCAGTAAAGAATCTGCCTGTAATGCAGATACCCAACTTCGATCCTTGGATTGGGGAGATCCCCTAGAAAAGGAACTGGCAACCCACTCCAATATTCTTGCCTAGGAAATCCCAAGGACAGAGAAGCGTGGCAGGCTATAATCCATGGAGTTGCAAGAGTCAGACACAACTTAGCAACCAAACCACCACTACCACCGAGATCATATAGCCAGTGCTAAGCTGGGATTTTACCCCAGGCACCTTGATCCCACTATACCCATAACAGTGTTATAACTGAAAGCCCTCTCAGCTCAGTTCATTTCAGTTCAGTTCAGTCACTCAGTCATGTCCGACTCTTTGTGACCCCATGAATCGCAGCACACCAGGCCTCCTTGTCCATCACAAACTCCTGGAGTTCACCCAAATTCATGTCCATCAAGTCGGTGATGCCATCCAGCCATCTCATCCTCTGTCATCCCCTTCTCCTGCCCTCAATCCCTCCCAGCATCAAGGTCTTTTCCAATGAGTCAACTCTTCGCATGAGGTGGCCAAAGTACTGGAGTTTCAGCTTCAGCATCAGTCCTTCCAATGAACGCCCAGGACTGATCTTCTTTAGAATGGACTAGTTGGATCTCCTTGCAGTCCAAAGGACTCTCAAGAGTCTTCTCCAACACCACAGTTCAAAAGCATCAATTCTTCGGTGCTCAGCTTTCTTCACAGTCCAACTCTCACATCCATACATGACCACTGGAAAAACCATAGCCTTGACTAGACAGACCTTTGTTGGCAAAGTAATGTCTCTGCTTTTTAATATGCTGTCTAGAACACACCAAAATGCAATAAGGGCAGTTAATACAAAATCAATTATGAAAGTCAAGAAGAACAAAAAGGAAATGTAACTGTACTACACTGATTTGACAGCGAATAACAATAAAGATACTGTTTATGGAATTTCAAATTTTGAAGTGAAGCTATAAACACTACCTGAAAGGCTTAAATTTTATAAAACAGGATATAATTGTGGTCAGTCTTGTTGATAAAAGTAGAGTACAGAAGACAGTTTGAGAGATGAATACTTAGAAGAACTTAAGAAAAAGGCCAGGATATTAATAGTGTCATCTTATTAAGTGGAGAGTTCAGAGAGAATTGAAGATATAATCTTTGTTAGATGGGAGACCTGTATTAGATCCCTGTGTCAGGAAGATACCCTGGAGAAGGAAACAGCTACTCACTCTAGTATTCTTGCCTGGAAAATCCCCATGGACAGAGGAGCCTGGTGGGCTACCGTCTCTGCCGTGCTTGTCACTCAGTCGTATCCAACTCTTTTTGACCTCATGGACTGTAGCCCACCAGGATCCTCTGTCCATGGGGATTTTCCAGGCAAGAAAACTTGAGTGGGTTGCTATGCCTTCTTTCAGGGGATCTTCCCAACCCAGAAATTGAACCCAGCTCTCCCACATTTCAGGCAGATTCTTTACCATCTGAGCCACCAAGGAAGCTGAGAATACCAGAATGGGTGACCTATCCCTTCTCCGTGGGAACTTCCTGACCCAGGAATGGAACCGGGGTCTCCTGCATCTCTGGTGGATTCTCCACCAGCTGAGCTACCAGGGATACAGTCTATGGGGTCACAAAGAGTTGGACTTGACTGAACAACTAACACTTTCATGGAGTGAATTGTGTCCCCCAAAAAGATGTGTTAGGGTCCTAACCCTCCATACCTGTGAATATTTGGAGATGAGGTCTTTATTGAGATAATGATAAATTACATGATACCATTAGGGTGGGTTCCAATTCAAAATGACCAGTGCCCTTATGAAAAGGAGAAATTTGAACACAGACTCAATATGCACAGAAGCAAGATGATGTGAAAAGACACAGGAAAAGAGGCTCATTTATAAGCCACTGGGATATACCTGAACACTTTCTCCGCTCACAGCCACCAGAAGGAACCAACCTGCTGACACCTTGCTATCAGATATTTAGCCTCCAGAACGCTGAGAAAATAAAACTTTGTTGCTTTTGTCATCCATTTTGTTGTACATTATTGTGGCAGCCACGGCAAACTAATAGAACCATATATGTTAAAATTATACATTTCCAGGTGGCGCTAATGGCAAAGAATTTGCCTTCAAATGTAGGAGACAGACGAGTCGTGGATTCAATTCCTGGGTCAGGAAGCTCCTCCAGAGTAGGAAATGGCACTCCACTCCAGTATTCTTGCCTGGAAAATCCCATGGGTGGAGGAGCCTGGCGGGCTACAGTCCATAAGGCTGCAAAGAGTAGGACACAACTGAGCTATGAGCACCATTCAATAGAGAACCTGGAAAATATGTAGAGTCCCATAGTGGAGAAAGGAAGGAAAAGGAGAAAGTGCTTTGTATTCACTTCATCTTTTTTATCAAAGCAAAAAGCCAAGTGAGAATATCTAAAATTGATGAGGAAAAAAAAAAAAAAAGGCAGCTTTAAGCACACGTTTAGAGAGATGGGAATAGCTTTCTCTGTTACTAGAAATGAGCTCAGTTAGTTTCCACTGGAGATGGGATGGGGGTAGGAAAGGCTGCAGCAGAGAATAGTTAGTTGCTTTTCATTAAAACTCTTTCTGTAAGAATACATTTTAAATCATGGTATATATTTATTTAACTAGTTTTTAAATAAATTAAAGATAATATTCTCTTCAGGTTTTGGGGGAGAGTCAACATTTAAGATCAAATTCTATGTAATCAAGTGTCCATCTTTGTAAATGAGATCTCTACTCTATGTACAAATAGAAGTTATATCTTTCACTTTATCAAACCTGAAACCTCTCAGAAACTCCAAAGTATGTGATACAATTTGCCCCCAAGTCAGAGGAAATCCCAGCCAAGTGAGACTCTAAAGTCACAAATATCTTTAAAATGAACAGTTAGTGTCATTGTTGAATGCTTAGATCTTATGAATCATAGTAAAAACAGAAGTAATCTCATAATCTTCAGTCTGCAATATGCTGAAGCTGTTAGAATAGAATAAAATAAAACAATTTTGGGGAACATACACAGGGAGTAGATGCAGCATTATGTAAGGTACATTGGCATGAGAAGCCAATTTCATGTATCCTATCCTATAATTTAATCATACATTATTCAACTTCCCACCCATAGTAGGAATGCAGCCGGAAGGATTAATGGGATCAGTGTTTAAAGGTTAATGGAACTATGTCAAAAGGATGCAGGAACGGGCTTGCCGGGGCCTCCCATTGGCCAAACGTAGGAATATATGTGCATCAAAAAGAATGACAGTGATGAATTACAATGTACATAGTTTTGTGAAAAAAACAAAAAACAAAAAACCATGAGTCCATTGTTATCATCAGAAAGAGGGAAAGTAGAAAGAGAAATGGCAAAGAATGTTCTCTACAGAAGAATGTGAAAAGATTTACCTTCTTTTTAAATAGAATATAAAAGGCTTATTTTGCTCTTAAATAGGAATATGTTTTAAAAAATGCCAGTTCTTCAAATCCTCATGATTTCAATCTATGAAGAAAGTGCAATTTAATACTCATAGCTATGTGAATTCATAAGGGATTTGGCAACAAGGTATTGAGTTCTATCTTGAAAAATAAGCTGATAAGGACAACTTGAATAATTCTAAAATGTGTGTGTATGAGAGAGAGAGAGAGAGTAACTTAGATATTTTTATAAGAATACAGTGAGCAATCTATGAAATCAAATTGATTATAGAAATACACTTAAGATTTTATATATGATTAAATTTGCACTTAAAATTAATGGAGGTGAAATAGAGTTTAGTAAGGGGAGTCAGGACAATGCCTAGCTATTAAAATTAAAAAAAAAACAACTGGATTTCCTACTTCATTTCTGATTTCCAAATGAACTATTAAATATTTAAAAGTAAATAAACCATAATAATAATAGAATAGAATAACTGTGCTTCTTAGAAGATTAGTTGGAGCAATGTAGCCAGTGTTCTTTTCTGCAAGTAATAGGAAATAAGTGGTTGGCTGAAGTTATTAAAGGGTTTATGAAAACTTAGAATCACCGAGTGGGCCAGAGGAGCAAGAACAGAGGAAGAGCAGACAGACAAAGCAAAGGCTTGCTCACTCTACGGAGGTCTACCCGTGAGCTCTCCACTGCCACCGCCTTGAGCATCACTGGGCTACAGCCACATGGCATGCCTTCTCCCATGAGCACTATTGCCACAATGATATGAGCTACAAGCACTGCCACAGCAGCTACTTTTCCAGAATTATGTGTCTGGCTTCTGATACAATGTTATTACTGGCTTCTGATACAACATTCTGGGCAATAGACTCAAATTGAATAAACCTAGATTAAGGTGATGTTACCAAGATAGCAACAGAGGTTGTTCCCAACTGAGGTCCCTCTTCATAAGAGGACCAACTTACAACTCCATAGACAAGGCACCCTTGTGAAAATCCTCAAACCTGGAGGTGAATCTGGAGCATGCTGCTGGACCACAAGGACAGTGAAAGACCACATTAGAAGGGAAAGAGTGGAGTTTTCACTGATCTCATCACCCCCTTCCAGGCCAGCACAGTTAGAGAAGATGCTAATTATATTTGATCTGAAAGGATAGTAGCAACGACCAAGAGTGAAAACTCATCCCAAGCAAGGAAACAGCATGTACAAAACATAGAGAAATATCACTGGAGAAAAAGCAGCTAGATGTGACTTGAGGTTAGGAGATGAATGGAGTAAGAGAAAATTGGCATGGCATCAAAGGAGACTGAAAAAAGGCAATTTGTTGTCTAGGAGGCTATTTTAGCTTCTAAACCAGTGTACACAGAATCATCTGGAAAATTTGTTGAAACACAGATTGTTGGGTCCTTGTATACAGATTTAGAGCAGGTCTGGGTTAGGGCCCAAGAAATTACATTTCCAAAGAAATACTGATGCTGCTGTTCCAGGTCCATATTTTGAGAGCCACTGCTCTATAAATTTTCAATGCTCTAAAAATTTAAACAGGAGGATAAGGTAAGAAAACATTTATTTCTGAAAGATTTCTCTAGTGTCAGATTGTGGAAAGGATGTTCTAAGGGTATTAAGCAGAGAGATTAATTGAAGTCCTGTGCTAATGGTCTGAATGAGAGATGATTAGGATCTGAACTTGATCTGTTTTTGAAGGGTATATAATAGAGGATAAATTTTTGATACATATAGGAGTTAATAAAGATACCCAAACCATGACATGATGATAAACTTGACATGGGAAGGAGAGAAAGGACACAGAAGGAAATAACCACAGATTTCTAGGCTTCCATAACTGGGTGATTTCTATTGCCCTTAATCAGAAGATATAAAGCAACAGATGATATATATAGATAGATATTGAGTACATGTATACATATTTGCATACATATGTAATAGATACAACTGATGAATAGAAAGATATAGTTAGATGTGATAGGAAGGAATACCAGAATTTTGGCCCTGTATATTTTTAGCATTTGAGCTAATTAGATTAATTCCCATTTGTGTATGATAACCTTTAAGTCAGTTTGTCAACAGATCAAAGAGTTATAAATTATTAACTGTGGGTGCTCAATAAAAGGGGGCTGGGGTAGGGAAAATGCATAGTTACTAGTTAGTAGACATAAATTCTTAATTGTGAAAGACAAATTAGATCTAGAGATCTACTCTACAACATTGACCCTGTGGTTAACAATATTACACTGTACACCTAAAATTTTGTTAGGAAGGTAGATGTCATGTTAAGTGTTCTTACCAGGATAAAATAAAGCTAAAAAGAAAGGAAGGAAGAAAAATACTAGAACGAAAGGTATAAACTGCAAGGTATAAACTGGGTAATCAAACTGTAGTCACCCAACCATTGAACACCAGTAAATTAATACTGTAGCACACTCTTGTGAAATATCAATATCCATTTCAGGCTCCCTGTGTTATAGGGAGCCTCTCTCCACCACTCCCGTCTCCCTTCCCACTTCCACCCTAATTCTGGTAGAAAAGCTATATGGGCATAGATTGTTATGAAGGCAGCTCAAATCTAAGAATAAAAGACTACTGTTTAATGGAGACATAACCAGCAATGTGAAATCAGCAAAAATGAGTTGCCTCTCATCCCCAGAAAAGTTGCTCAAAGAGTCTGTGTGAAGGAGAGTGAAAGCCGCGTGCCTGCCCTCCCCAACTTAGTGATGATGGAGGTCTGGGGAGGAACTGGGAGGCTCTCCCTTAACTTTGGGGGAGGCTGCTCAACGTGAAGCCCAGATTGCTTCACGTCTCAGGCTTGCAGAGTAGTGAGACACGCAGAGACGACCTAGTCAGTGTTGTTTGGGTCTAGGGGTGAATAGCAGAGCAGCGGAAGCGTAGCATGGCCAAGTGGGAGACGGCCAGTCAGGCTCCACTTTCCATGAAGCTAGGTCGGTCAACTTTCCCATGGCTTTCAGATCTTTTCACAGGTGAAGGGGGTGCCTCTGAAGTAGGCTAAAATCCTGAACTAGCCCATAGCACTTTAGGAAGCCATGGGAAGAACCCTGCTGGTGACAAGAAACGGAAGCAGTTCTTCGTCTGTGGTAGCATCCACCCAGGAAGCTGACAGGTGTCTGGCTGAGTGACCCATCATTTAAAGTCAGATGTTTTCTGGGCCATGCAAGAGAGACGATAGTGGGTGCAGGCATCTGGATAACAAGCCCAGGTCTCAGAGAGCTGGGAACTGAATAGTGGAAGGAGGTAGACTCAAAAACATATGTACTTGAGGTGGAAGTTTTATCCGAGGCTATGGTCTGATACTTTGCCATTGCTGAGCTCAAGTAGCTGCTTCTAAAGGAATTGAGGTCTGTGAGCAAAATTGAACATTTATTATGCTGCACTTCAGCCCTGTGAGAGTGTTATGTCCTGTGACTTTTTCTCCCTTCCCATTTGGCCCTTTGAGTTATTGCTTCTAACTGGACTCATCAGCTCACCTCCTGAAAACAGGGTGATACTTTACGTCTTTTTCACCTCTTGTCCTTACTGCAATGCTTACCTAGAGTTTGTTCTCGAGACATCTACTAAATGCATGTGAAAAAGACAATAGAACAGAGTCTAGGTGCATTCATGTCTCCACAAATGACCCAATATCTTTCCTTTTTATGGCTGAGTAATATCCAGTTGTACATATGTGCCATATCTTTATCCATTCATCTGCCATGTGTAAAACAGCTAGTGGAAATCTGTTATATAGTGCAGGTAGCTCAGTTCGGGGCTTTGTGATGACCTAGATGGATGGGATGGGGGTGGAGTGGAATTGGGGGTGGGGTGGGGGTATATGTATACATACAGCTAACTCAATTTGTTGTATAGCCAGAAACTAACACAACATTGTGAAGCACCTATATCCCAATTTTAATAAAAAAGAAGACTAGGTAACAAGAAAAGAAAGTCTCCAAGTACAAGTTTGTACAAAAGCTGGTTCAAAAGCTGAGTCTTATGCCTCCATTCACTGACAGGACTGACTTTGCCAGTCTGAGCTGACTAGAGAAGATTTTGTCTTTCTTCCTCAGTATACTATTTATATATTCAGAAAGCTGCTCCTTACAGAAACCAAAAAACTTTTTTTCTTCTCAATTAAAGAATTGTTCTTCGGTGGAGGATATGAATAAATTTATTCCCCCTGCTAGGACCTCTAAAAATCATTAGATTTTTTAGTCAAGTATAATTTGAATTTAGAGCTAGTCAGAATTTGGTTAAACCAACACCTTGTTGGTTGCTGCAAATTTTAATTTTAGGAAATACCAAAAGGGTTAGTTAGTTATGATGTGTACAAATGAATGCTTTCTCTGTAATCTGTTGAAACAAAAACATTTCCTCATGATTCACCAGTCAGATGAGACTTGCTGCAAGCCAAATAGTGTTTTGGTCTCAATAAGAAATAATTATAATTTAGTAAAAACATCTGATAATTTAAACAAGCTGAGCACCACCGGCAAACACATGAGACCTCACTACACAGTTCTTTTTTCTGAAACATCAGATTGAGAAAATGATAAATAAGCATAGAATACAAAATACTTCATCGTGTAGCTTGCAGATGTGTATCACCCAACCCACATCTACAAACAGCCCACAGAAAACACTTTCAGTGTCCTGCATTACTAACAAAGCTTTCAAAAAATACTTTTAGAATACATTAGAAACAAAGGAATTCCAAACAGAGTCCAAATATCAATAGATTCCAGCTGCTTTCATGTTGATGGCTAATCTATCAGGGATAGTAAGTTCCGGCAGTTACAGCAGGATTCTAAATTCTAATATCTGACTTGGGTTCTATCCCAGGTCTTTCCTGTGACCTAGAGTATCATCTGGGACAAGTTATTCACCTCTCATGAGTTTCCTTATTATTTAAGAATTTCTCATGTTTACTAGTATTTTGACAGTGTTAGAACTGCAAGGAAGTCTTCCACAGTCCTGGAGATGAGCCCTTCTCCTGCCTTATAAGTTGGCTCTTTCATATACAGATTTTATTGGACATCATGTTTAATGAATCTTGGACTCTTAGAAAAGGAAGAGGTTTGGAGGCAAGGGAGTTCAGGACAAACACATCATAGATCGTTTAGAATTCTCATACTCAAAACAAGAAGCAAACTGATAAGACTAAATATTCTAGAGGCAGAGAGCTAAGGAGGAAGCCAGATGTCCTAATTCTTTTCAATATAGCTTTATACCTTTTTGAATTGACAGAGGGTATACACAACTTAACATTGAAACAGGAATAGAAGCTTAGAGCCAACTGGTCAACTCAATCATGGTGAAACAAAACCTGTATTTACTATTTGCTAGTTCTAGAATCTTAGTCATTTAAGCTCACTGAACACCAGTCATCTTTCTTCATAAGGTAGTTATGACAGTTCTTAATTCACACAGATATTGTGAATGAGTCAATGTATATGAAGAGATTGACTTAGGATTGATACATGAGAAGACATAATTCATTCCTTGCATCAAAGTATTAGTTATTCTCCCTCTCTCCCTCCCACTCACTCCAACCCATCATTTCTTCGCACCTCTAAGCACTTTTCCCTATTTTTACCAAAATCCTATTGTCAATAAGGGTCCAAACCACTGTGTTAATATCATTAAGCTCATACTTCATATCCAATCAATATATAAGTTCTGCAAAATTTTCTTGACTTTCCTCCCCTCCATCCTCATGAGTTTAAGAGAGGTGTTCATTTCATGACAGCAGCTGCATACAGAGGAAACAAGTTCAAGAATTCAGATGTATAAGTCCAAGAAGATTATGAAACTGGTGTTTAAATCAGAAGTCAGAGTAGACCCCCAAAGTTGACAACACAGACAGAATGATGAACTCAAGAAGCAGCAGGACAGGAGGATTAATGAGAAGTTCACCTAGGTGAATCCTAGAGAAAAAGAGCTCACTGCAAGTGTGGATGACCTCCACTTAAAGTGCCAATACCAAAGCAGAGCAAACGGAAAGATCTTTGAAGGTTGGAATTCTGTGTATTTTATTCACCATATCCATAATATGTATTGAATGGAACTGACCCTAATAACTGTTTAACATACTGGATTCAGGAGAACTATGGCTTCTAAACTCTGTTTCCTATTTTCCTCCTCCTTTAATAACTCATTCAATAAATATTCATTATGATATGCCAGTATATCATTTAAAGGACTGAAAATGATGAAAAAGAAACATGAGGCAACAGAGATCTCTTTCTTCCTAACCTTATTTTTAATGCATTTATTCCATTTTTGTTCCTAACCTTTTCAGGCATGCCTTAAATTGTCAGAAAAGATGATCTTGTGGTTGCTTGTGGGCATGTCCTCTGACTTATGTAGAGAGATAGGCTTCCAGCTTGTGGGGTACGGTGAGAACCACAAAATATAGGGATGGGAAAGCTTCTGCCAAGGGATAGGATCCTAGGATAAATCCAGCCTAAGCCTTACCATTTCAGAGCTGTTGCTTCCTGGGGCCCCTATTGATCTGGTGAAATATCTCAAGAATTGCCAAGCTTTCTGGGGACAAACAAGTGAGGGGAAATTGCATGCAGAGTATTCTTCCAGAAGTTAGTGTGTCCCTAAGTAGTTTTATATTGGCTTAGGGATTCAGTATTCTTGGGCTTCCTTGGTGGCTCAGCTGGTAGAGAGTTCACCTGCAATGTGGGAGACCTGGGTTTGACACCTGGGTGGGGAAGATCCCTTGGAGAAGGGAAAGACTATGCACTCCAGTATTCTGGCTTGGAGAATTCCATGGACAGAGGAGCCTGGCAGTCCAGGGGGTTGCAAAGAGTCAGACACGACTGAGTGACTTTCACTTTCAAGTAGTTTATTTCCTAGACATTTTTAAAAATTGTATTTCTTTATTTTTAGCTTCATCTGTGCTGGGTCTTCGTTGCTGCATCGGCTTTTGCGTGGTTGTGGTATGCGGGGTCTACTCTCTAGTTGCGGTGAGTGGGCTTCTCATTGCTGTGGCTTCTCTTGTTGTGGAGTATAGGCTCAGTAGTTGTGGCACATGGGCTTAGCTACTCTGTGGCATGTGGGATCTTCCTGGATCAGAGATTGGACCAGTGTCTCTTGCATGGGCAGGCACATTTTTTACCACTGAGGCACCAGGAAAGCCTGGGGTTGCAAAGAGTAGGATGTGACTGAAGCGACTTAGCACGCATGCACCTCACTGAACAATAAAAAAGTTGAGAGTGAAGTCACTCAATCGTGTCTGATTCTTTGCAACCCCATGGACTGTAGCCCACGAGGCTCCTCCGTCCATGGGATTTTCCAGGCAAGAGTGCTGGAGTGGGTTTCCATTTCCTTCTCCAGAGGATATTCTTGACCCAGGGATCAAACCCGGGTCTCCTGCATTTCAGGCAAATGCTTTATGTCTGAGCCACCAGGGAATACCATCTCGATGTCTTCTGTTTAATTAGTCTAAAGCAGTCTTTTGTCACTCTACCTTCCCCACCCCACCCCCTTCCCCTTCCAGATGATGTCTGGCAGTGTGTGGGAAGTCGGGTTAAGAGTCCTTGCGGCAGTGAGTGAAGGGTAGAAACAAACCCTGCTCCCAGTGGTCTTCTCTGGATCCTCTGTGGTGAGCGCTATGCAGCAGTTAATCTAGTTTGCTCTCTGGAGTGATGAGTAATGGAAGGGAACTGGTCAGGCCTGGATTTTTAGATTTTGGAGGGAGGTGGATTCTGTGGTCCTGGCCAACTGACCGTCCACTTGCAAGTTCTCACACGGGGAACTTTCTTTGTCCTCAACTCAGACTCCTTTGGGTCTGCCATCTCCCTTAACTCTCTGTACCTTCTCACCAGGCAGTCAGTAAATGTTAAATGCCATGATTTTCCAGAAGCCTTATCTCAGGCTCATAGGCAGCCACTTCCTGCCACCAACACTGAATTAAGGTTTCCCATGTCAGGCTGCACATGGCCACCAAAGGAAGGGATATTCTAGAGAACATTACTTTATTGTGTTATGATCTGACTTTTCTGCTCTATCTCTGTCCCTCTTCTTACATGATCCACAAGAGAACGGGTGAGATTTTCCTGTTGTCTGAAATGAGTTCTCTACAGTCTTAATTCCTGACAAAGTGCAGAGAGAGAAAACAACATACCACCAGGAAAAATAAATTAGAAAGTACTGAACATGCAAAATTGAAATCACACTACAGCACATACTGTCTCTAACCCTCATTTGGCATCTATTGTAATAGATTGCTCTTTTTGGAAGACACTGAGCACATGAATTTATTAGACGGGAATTGTCAGATGATTCTATTATTCAGGATTCAAGATAAGGAGTCTTTGAGGCTTCTTTTAGTCATTTTCTTTAACTTGATCAGTAGAATTCATATCAGCGATGTTAATCCTACACGAAAAACAAAAACACAGAACTTATCATGACGGTTAGACAGGATCCTTAATTTAAAACGTACACTTGGATAGCTTAAATTAGAGTAACATGGAAGTAATAAAAGAGTAAATATTTCCTGACCAAAAATAAAATGTGAAATTTTCAAACAATGTCCCTGAGACAGTTATCTAGTCTAAGCTGAGATGGGAATGGCCAAAAGGGAGATATGTGTAGAAGTGAAGGAATTGTGTTCTTATACAAGATTTGTGATGGAAAATACAAAGGACCCAATTACTATGATTTAAGGATATTGTTACAAATAGGCACAGACTAGGCATAAAAGTGTTGGCGGTGATGTATAGTATCTGACCAACACAAATGAGATGCATTAAAAAATGAAAAGTTACCCAGGAAGTTTTCCACAGCTGCAGGCCAATATAAATTTTTAACTCTGCTAAACTCTCTTCTGAAAACAAAACATTAAAAACAATCCCTCAATAAACTCCATAAGTTTGGGTTAGTTGTTTGTTAATTTCAATTTTTTTTTCTCAAAATAGCTATCTTCCTCTTTGCCCTCATTCTTGTTTTAAGTCTAATAGTTCAATATGTCACGAACCTCTCAAAAGCCTCTGCCTTCTCTTTCAGGAAGTCTCTGTATTTGGCTCCACTATCTATTGAGGAAGCACATGTAGTAAGTTAATTTACTCTTTGAGGAAACATTGAATTATAACTATTGTAAATACTGCATTTAGCCACCCACCAGTCACTAGCAGAACTCTGTTATAAATGAAACTAATCTTTGGCTAGGTTTTCATCATGAAAATTCACAAAAGCATACTTAACTTTAGAAGTTGTCAGATGAGGAAGTGGTTCAAAAATTAGAGAAACTCTTCTCTCTTATATTGAAGCAGAAGAAGATTTAAAAGGGCCAACTGAGTGCAGAGAGAAAGTAATCTTGGAATATGTTTAAAGACAATTAGGATTTAACTCAAAACTTGTCGGTTGATTAATATTTTATAGTTGTTCTTCATTATTTCCTTACTTCATTTAAAATCACTGGGTTAGTCCAGGTCAGGAATAAAAGGTTAATTTTAGTTGGACAAGACCAAAAATTGATATGGTTCATCCCACAATATTCTTTCTTTTCTTTTTCCTTTTCAGAAAATCCTTCCCCTAACTAACCATGCTTCTGACTTCTTTTATCCATGTATAAATGAATCATATAGTAAAGTAGTGGAGTAAATCTAACTTTACTCTTTGTCTTCAAGATTTCTTTATCTATCTAGATCCTTTGGAATTACATATATCTTCAAATCACTATGGGCTTCCCTGGTGGCTCAGTGGTAAAGAATCTGGCTGAAATGCAGGAGACGCAAGTTCAGTCCCTGGGTTGGGAGATCCCCTGGAGGAGGAAATGGCAAACTACTTCAGTATTCTTGCCTAGAGAATCCCATGGACAGAGGAGCCCAGCAGGCTATAGACGAGACTTAGTTCTTCTGAAGAGACTTAGCAAGTTTGCAAACCAATACATCAGTTTCTACAGAGAATACTGGGAATTATCAGCATTATGTTGAATCAAATTGATCCTGTAACAATACTGATTCTTCCAAATCATTTCTTTAGGTCTTCTTTAAGTTTCTGTCAGTAATATTTTGCAGTTTCCAGGGTAAAGATGTAACAAGTTTCTCTATATTTTCCTGAGGATTTGATGTTTTTTCATGTTGCAGTAAGTGGTTTTATTTCTAAACATTCTTTTCCCAGTTGTATATTGATAGTATATAAAAATGTGT
>SJYQ01001608.1:1233633-1289708 GCA_006410935.1 Redunca redunca | reverse complement strand
GGGAAGTCCAAGAATACTGGAGCGGGTAGCCTATCCCTTCTCCAGGTCATATGTCCAATTTAGCAATATTTTAAAGGGATTTTTATATCTAAAATCATAAGGTTGTTAGCCTGCAATGTTTTTTTCTTATAATATTTTACTCAGTTTTTAGCATCAGAGTTATGCTAGCCTCATAGCTGAAAAGATTTTCCCTTCTGTCTCTGAAAATGTTTACTAGTGATATATTTTTTTCTTTAACAAAGTCACTTGGGCCTGGAGCTTTCTTCAATGAATTATTTGTTTTTTTTTTCAAACCAATATTTTTTTTCATGTATTATCTACAACATATGAAAAAAGTGAAAAAAAAGTGGAAGTGTTAGTCGCTCAGTGGTGTCTGACTTTTTGTAATTCCCATGGACTGTAGCCTGCCAGGCTCCTCTGTCCATGGGATTCTCCAGGCAAAGAATACTGGAGTAGGTAGCCATTCCCTTCTCCAGGGGATCTTTCCTACCCAGGAATTGAACTGAGTCTCCTGTATTGCAGGCATATTACCACTGAGCCACCAGAATATAATTTTTCCACTTCATTTTCTATTAGTTTTATAAAGTGGATACAGTGAATTTGCTCATTTCATGTAATTGTTGAGTTTATTAGGAAAAAGTTGTTAATAATAGCTCCTAGTTTCCTTTTATGGAGAAGGAAATGGCAACCCACTCCAGTGTTCTTGCCAGGAGAATCCCAGGGAGCGGGGGAGCCTGGTGGGCTGCCATCTATGGGGTCGCACAGAGTTGGACACAACTGAAGCGACTTAGCAGCAGCAGCAATTTCCTTTTAAAAACGTACAATCTATAGTGAGGTCCAAGGAGATACAACCAGTCCATTCTAAAGGAAATCAGTCCTGGGTGTTCTTTAGAAAGACTGATACTAAAGCTGAAACTCCAATACTTTGGCCACCTCATGAGAAGAGTTGACTCATTGGAAAAGACTCTGATGCTGGGAGGGACTGGGGGCAGGAGGAAAAGGGGACGACCCAGGATGAGATGGCTGGATGGCAACACCGACTCGACGGACATGAGTTTGGGTGAATTCCGGGAGTTGATGGACAGGGAGGTCTGGCGTGCTGCAATTCATGGGGTCGCAAAGAGTCAGACACGACTGAGCGACTGAACTGAACTGAGCTGATAGTGAGGTCCATCTTTCAATATAGACAAATAAATATTTACATCGTCACTCCCTCTTCCTTGATCACTCATGCTGTATCATTAATATTTTCAAAGAATCAACTTTTGTTTTCATAGTTGTTTTTAATTTTATCGACTGTCATATTTATTTTAATTTAGTTGTTTTGTTCTTCTTATTATTCCCTTTCTACTTATGGCACTTAAGTGTCTCTTTTTATAGCTCCATGGTGTATTTAGAAAATCAGATCACTGATTTTAGATTTATACACTTTACCATATATGCACTAAAAACCATAAACTTCCCACTAAATATTGATCTAACTGTATCCAGCAAATTTTGACATGTTTTCATTATCATCCATTTAATTTTTTTTTAAGTTTCTCTTGGAATTTCTTCTTTGNTGTGTACTATTTAGAGGTGTGTTTTTAAATTTCTAAATACTTGGAAATTTTCTAGTTATCTTTTAGATTCTAGTTTCATTGGTCTTAGAATATATATCAATATTTTTTAAGTTCTTTGCAATTTGAAACCTGCTTTATGAGCCAGCTTAAGTTGACTTTGGTGACTGTTCGGTCTTAGAATATATATCAACATTTTTTCAATTCTTTGAAATTTGAAGCCTGCTTTATGAGCCAGCTTAAGTTGACTTTGGAGACTGTTCCATGAGCAAGCGAAAAGACTGTATACTGGATATAAAGCGTTCTTTTCATGTCAGTTAGATCAATTCAGTTAAAAATTTTGTTCAGATTCTTAAGGACATTTACCTATCAATTACAGAGATATGAGTTTTTCAAGTAGAATTTTCACATATCTCCTTTAGTTCTGTCGGTTACTGATTCATTTTTAATAAATGTGTTATTCAATACATACATATTTAGAATTTTTATATTTTCTTGTTGAAGTTCCCTTTCATCACTATGAGTAACCTTTTTATGATAGTGTTGCTTATCTTTAAGTCTATTTGCCTGATATTAAAATAGTTTCACCAGCTTTCTTATAATTTGTGTTTTCATGATGTATAGCCTTCTTTCATAATTTTACATTCAGTGTATATGTCTTCACATTGAAAATGTCTCTGCTTTAAAGAGCATATGTTTGGGTATTTTCTAATCTATCTCTTAAATCTATGGCTTCAAACTGGAGTGCTTATTTTATTTATATTTAACGTGTTTACTAGAAGAGCTGAGTTACAATTTACCACCTTCATAATTTGGTCAATGATTGCTGAGAAAGGCTTCCTCAGCAATCAATGCAAAGAAATAGAGGAAAATGATAGAATGTGAAAGTCTAGAGATATCTTCAAGAAAATTGGAGATACCAAGGGAACACTTCATGCAATGATGGGCATAATAAAGGACAGAAATGATATGGACCTAGCAGAAGCAGAAGATATTAAGAAGAGGTGGCAAAAATACACAAAAGAATTATACAAAAAACATCTTCTTGAACCAGATAATCATGTTGGTGTGATCACTAACCAGGACCCAGACATCCTGGGATCTTAAGTCAAGGGGGCCTTAGGAAGCATCACTACAGACAAAGCTAGTGGAGGTGATAGAATTCCAGTTGAGGTATTTCAAATCCTAACAGATGATGTGAAAGTGCTTCACTCAATATGCCAGCAAATTTGGAAAACTCAGCAGTGGCCACAGGACTGGAAAAGGTCAGTTTTCATTCCTATCCCAAAGAAAGGCAATGCCAAAGAATGTTCAACTACTGCTAAGTCACTTCAGTCGTGTCTGACTCTGTGCGACCCCATAGATGGCAGCCCACCAGGCTCCGCCATCCCTGGGATTCTCCAGGCAAGAACACTGGAGTGGGTTGTCATTTCCTTCTCCAATGCATGAAAGTAAAGTGACTCAGTAGTGTCCAACTCTTAGCCACCCCATGACTGCCTACCAGGCTCCTCTGCCCATGGGATTTTCCAGGCAAGAGTACTGGAGTGGGGTGCCATTGCCTTCTCCAAAGAATGTTCAAACTACTACACAATTGCACTCATCACACGCTAGCAAAGTAATGCTCAGAATTCTCCAAATCTGCAACAATGCGTGATCTGTGAACTTCCACATGTTCAAGCTGGTTTTAGAAAAGGCAGAGGAACCAGAGATCAAATTGCCAACATCTGTTGGGTCATCAAAAAAAACAAGAGAGTTTCAGAAAAACATCTATTTCTGCTTTATTGACTATGCCAAAGCCTTTGACTGTGTGGACCACAATAAACTCTAGAAAATTCTTAAAGAAATGGGAATACCAGACCACCTGACCTGCCTCTTGAGAAATCTGTATGCAGGTCAGGAAGCAACCATTAGAACTGAACATGGAACAACAGACTGGTTCCAAATTGGGCAAGGAGTACTTCAAGGCTGTATACTGTCACCCTGCTTATTTAACTTATACACTACATCATGGGAAACACTGGGCTGGATGAAGCACAAGCTGGAATCAAGATTTCTGGGAAAAATATGAATAACCCCAGATATACAGATGACACCACCCTTATGACAGAAAGTGAGAACTACTAAAGAGCCTCTTGATGAAAGTTAAAGAGGAAAGAGTGAAAAAGTTGGCTTAAACTCAACATTCAGAAAACTAAGATCATGGCATCTGGTCCCATCACTTCATGGCAACTAGATGGGAAAACAGTGACAGACTTTATTTTGGGGGGCTCCAAAATCACTGCAGATGGTGACTGCAGCCATGAAATTAAAAGATGCTTGCTCCTTGGAAGAAAAGTTATGACTAACCTAGACAGTATATTGAAAAGCAGAGACATCAATTTGCCAACAAAGGTCCATCTAGTCAAAGCTATGGTTTTTCCAGTGGTCGTGTATGGATGTGACAGTTGGACCATAAAGAAAGCTGAGTGCCAAAGAATTGCTGCTTTTGAAGTGTGGTATTGGAGAAGACTCTTGAGAGTCCCTTGGACTGCAAGGAGATCCAACCAGTCCATCCTAATGGAAATCAGTCCTGAATATTCATTGGAAGGACTGACGCTGAAGCTGAAACTCCAATACTTTGGGCACCTGATGTGAAGAACTGACTCATTTGCAAAGACCCTGATGCTGGGAAAGATTGAAGGCAGGAGGAAAAGGGGACGACAGAGGATAAGATGGCTGGATTTCATCACCGACTCGATGGACGTGAGTTTGAATGAACTCCGGGAGTTGGCAATGGACAGGGAGGCCTGGCGATCTTCAGTCCATGGGGTCGCAAAGAGTTGGGCATGACTGAGCAACTGAACTGAACTGAATTATGTCATTAACTTTCACGTTTATTCTCTGTTCTTTTCTTCTTTCTTTCCTCTGTATTTTAGAATAATTCTGTATTTCTTCATTATTGGCCTTTTAGCTTTACCATTCTGTGATAATTCTAATGATTCCTCTGCAGATTGCAATGCACATTTTAGGTTATCACATTTTGCCTTGAAATTATAGCAACGGTTTATATTTAAGAACTCAGAACATTCTGCTGTCACTGTCATATATTTTACTTCTGTATCTTTTTAAACTCCACAGCATTTTATTATCTTGCCTTTAAACCATCAATGGTCTATTTTACATTTTAACTACCAACCTCCACCATTTCTGGTGCTCTTTGTTTCTTCCTGGAGATTCAGGTTTTCCTCTGGTATCATTTACTTTCACCCTGATTATCTTCCCTTAGTATTTCCTGTAATACAGACATGTTGGCAATAAATTCTTTTAGAGTGTTAGCCTGAAATATTTCTCTTTTGTCTTCACTATGAACCCTTTTTCAGTTGTGAAATTAAAAGTTCATGATTTTGTTTTAAATTTTGTACTGTCTTTTGCTTTCTGTTATTTCTGTTGAGAAACCAGCTGCCATTCTTATTGTTGTTCATCTGAACATGGTGTTACTTATTCTCGAAGATTTTAGATTTTTTTCTTTTTTTCCTTGGCTTTCAGCAATTTTGCTTTATTGTCTCTTTATATTTATCCTGACTTTCTATTGACCTATCTCGACATCCTCGTCCTTTCCTCTGCTCTGCAAAATCATATAAAACCTATCCAATGATTTCTTCATTTCATATGCTTTAATTTTCAGTTCTAGAATTTCTGCTTGGTTTAATACTAGATATTTGCTTCTCTGCTGAAATTCTCCTGTTCATCCATGTTCTCCATCTTCCGTCTACATGTTTTAACCATTTTGCAATAATTACTTTAAATTCCTTATCTGTTTATTACAAAATCAATGTAATCCATGAGTCAGGCTCTTGATATGGGTCACATTTCCCTGTTTATTTGTAAAACTCCTAATTTTTCTCATGTATGTCACATATTTTGTATAAAGAAACAGTATAGACTAAAGTATGTTTTTGTTTTGTTTTGGTTTTTTTTCTGAGAGGAATTAATACTTTTCTCTGATGGGCAACAAGGGTAAAGGCTGATCATTTAGGTATAATTTGGGGCCAGAACTTTAATTATTTTCTATTTATATCTGGTTTCAAATGAGATTACAGTTATCCCTCATCATGTGCGAAGAGAGTGCTTCCACCATCCCTGGGTCTACCAAAATCCAGGAATGTTCAGACCCTTTATATAAAATTGCATAGCACATTAAGCCCTCTGTATCCACAGGTTCCACATTCACAATAGGATGACAAACTGTATATAAATCTCTCTTTGCCTTTTAGCCCAACTCCTGGATTTTTCTTATTGCTTTCTGAAGGGCTCATTTCTTTAATCTTATTAGAACTTGAGCTGGGAGGAAATAGGTTAGTTTCAGTTCACCTCTAGATTAAATTTCAGTCTTGTGGGTGATGCAGTATCTCCTTTTGCTCTCCCGATAATTTTCCACTGGGAAATCAACAAGATTCTCAGAGCATAAGAACTTTAAGAATTTATTTTGGCACTTGAACTTCTCCAGGCTTCTATTGCACCAAGTCATGTTGTCAATCAAACTTTAACTCGTTTCTCTTTGCCCAGAAAATTCTCTCTGTTTAGGTATCTTCCTAGCTTCTGCCAGGACAAAGACTAGGCAACAGTGCCATGTACGAAGGTGGCTACCATACTTTACTCTTTTCAGAAATGCTTTTCTTTACCTGGAATTTAGTTCATTTAGACTTCTAGTTATCCATTGTACCTTGATGGCTTTTTAAAACTATATAATTTTTCATTTATCTTTTGTTTTCTTGCTATTGTAATGGAAGTGATATTCATTCTGTCTTAAATGGAAGTGGAATCCACTGTTGTTTTTATTATTGAAAGAGATAATATCTACTTATTGGAAGACATAACTTCTATGAAGGGGCTATAAAACATAAAGGGGATGAGGCTGCCAATGAGGGAATATAGAGAGAAATATGCATGTTATCTTTAAGGAGTGTCTGTATGAGTGCAATGAGAAATCATCAGTGTTAAGAAAATAATGGAATAGATTAGGGGAAAAAATTCAGCATAAGCTTATGCTGTCAGTTAAAAACTGACAAAATTGTGGGGAGAGTATTTTCACTATAAAAGAATAGGTAAGAGAATAGATACCTGATAATTAATAGGGAAGCATAGAGAATCTCCAGAAATATTTTCACCAACTAAACTTTGAGGAGTGGCCAATGTTTTGTCCCAAAGGTTCAAAATTCGCTTGCTCCGATGTCTTTTGTTTGTCTTGAAAAATGAGCATTCCAACAGTTACAGGCTAAACTGTGTTCTCCAAAATTCATATTCTGATATCTCAACCTCTGATACTACAGATGGTGACTGTATTTGAAGATAGTCTTTAAAGAGATGGATAAGTTGAAATGAGGGATTTAGAGTGGGCCTTCCTCAGTCTGACTGGTGTCTTTATAAAAGAGGACATTTAGAGAGATGCCAGGAATGCGCACACACAGAAGGAAGAGCATGTGTGGGCGCTGTGAGAAGGGGGCCACCTGCTAGCCAACAGGGAGACCTCAGAAGAACATAAACCTGCTTACACCCCGCTCAGCTTTCTTCACAGTCCAGCTCTCACATCCACACATGAACACATAGTTTTGATTAGATGGCTCTTTGTCAGCAAAGTAATGTCTCTGCTTTTTAATATGCTGTCTAGGTTGGTCATAGCTTTTCTTCCAAGAAGCAAGCATCTTTTAATTTCATGGCTGCAGTCACCATCTGCAATGATTTTGGAGCCCCCCAAAATAAAGTCTGTCACTGTTTCCCCATCTATTTGCCATGAAGTGATGGGACCAGATGCCATGATCTTAGTTTTCTGAATGCTGGGTTTTAAGCCAACTTTTTCATTCTCCTCTTTCATTTTCATCAAGAGGCTCTTTAGTTCTTCACTTTTGAACTGTGGTGCTGGAAAAGACTCTTGAGAGTCCCTTGGACTGCAAGGAGATCCAACCAGTCCATCCTAAAGGAAATCAGTCCTGGACATTCATTGGAAGGACTGATGCTGAAGCAGAAACTCCAATACTTTGGCCGCCTGATGTGTAGAACTGACTCATTTGAAAAGATGCTGATGCTGGGAAAGATGAAGGCAGTAGGAGAAGGGGACAATAGAGGATGAGATGGCATCATCTTATCCAACCGTTGGTTGGATGGCATCACCAGCTCTTTGGACATGTGTTTCAGTAAGCTCTGGGAGTTGGTGATGGACAGGAAAGCCTGGCATGCTGAAGTCCATGGCATCGCAAAGAGTTGGACATGACTGAGTGACTGAACTGAAAACACCTTGCTCATGGACTTCCACCCTTCAGAACTGTTAGAAAATATATTTCTATTGTTCTAGCCACCCAGCCTGTGGTATTTGTAATGGCAGTCCTAGATAATTAATACACCAAAAAAAGTAAAAACCATCATAGCTCATTTAATCTGAAACCATAGGAACGCCCTAATGAAAATTTCAAGGGTATTTAAATAAAGAAATGGTGAAATCTCTAATTATCCTTTAACTTAGTAGGGAGACTAATTGCCACTTTTCTCCTGAGAACATGAAGTCTGCTGCTAATGGTGAAAAGAAAAAGAGAGTGAGTGTCAGCTTTGTCTCACACTTATCTGGCCCAGACAAGGTGGCCCCAAGGCTGAGAGAAGGATAGCCAATATCATCTTTTAATCACAGGGGGCATAATTTGTGCTGGCTTCAGAACCAAGAATGTAAAAACATAGCCTTTTTGCAAATGAAAATAGTAGTTACAAGCCAACTAGGATCAAACGTGGCTTTATGCTTTCTACCATTGTATGCACAAACTAAAGACAAAACATGTTTGTTCAGACAAGTGAAAACACATTCAAGTAAAATTATACATTATCTAATATGTGACCAGTCCTATTTCATCATATCAGCTTTAACCATGATTTTGTTTTAAAGTTTTCATTTTATCTATTTTAGAAACTACTTTCAAGGCTGAAGGAAAAGAAAGGTATTTAGACAAACCATACCCCTCCCACCATAATTGCATCATTTATCTTAAGTAAACCAAGAATTCAAAAAATACATATTTAAATTTTTGTAACCTAAATATAACTTTGAAGTTTAATTTCGGTTTACGTATAAAGGACTTCCTTTCATACCGGAACTTGCATATCCTTTTTGTGTCTAGTATTTTTAGTATATATTGATATAACTTATAAAGTTCAATATGTGGTTATTATCAATATAAGTGACATATACATCTGTCTTTTGCATTTGTATCTTGCATTTTGAATGCATATTTAAAAGTAGGAACAATAATCTCCATTACGTTATCTGTCACCCATATAAAATTCTCCATGGATATTAATCAATATATTCATTTAAATTAATATTTTTTTAATTGGTTAATTCTACTGTTTTCAGTTTTAAGGGGTATGAATTCAGTTATATATCAAGGAATTCATTTCCCACTACTAGGCCTTACTGGAATTTATACCACATAGTAAAATTCCATCTTCTTTTGTCTAGGACAGTTTCGAGGTATACTGGAAATAATGAACCGGAAACTCAACAAGCCTGGGCTTGAATCACCTCTTTTCATTTTACCAGCTTCAGTTCAGTTCAGTCACTCAGTCGTGTCCGACTCTTTGCAGCCCCATGAATCGCAGCACTCCAGGCCTCCCTGTCCATCACCAACTCCCGGAGTTCACTCATACTCACATCCATCGAGTCAGTGATGCCATCCAGCCATCTCATCCTCTGTCGTCCCCTTCTCCTCTTGCTCCCAGTCCCTCCCAGCANACCTAAATATAACTTTGAAGTTTAATTTCGGTTTACGTATAAAGGACTTCCTTTCATACCGGAACTTGCATATCCTTTTTGTGTCTAGTATTTTTAGTATATATTGATATAACTTATAAAGTTCAATATGTGGTTATTATCAATATAAGTGACATATACATCTGTCTTTTGCATTTGTATCTTGCATTTTGAATGCATATTTAAAAGTAGGAACAATAATCTCCATTACGTTATCTGTCACCCATATAAAATTCTCCATGGATATTAATCAATATATTCATTTAAATTAATATTTTTTTAATTGGTTAATTCTACTGTTTTCAGTTTTAAGGGGTATGAATTCAGTTATATATCAAGGAATTCATTTCCCACTACTAGGCCTTACTGGAATTTATACCACATAGTAAAATTCCATCTTCTTTTGTCTAGGACAGTTTCGAGGTATACTGGAAATAATGAACCGGAAACTCAACAAACCTGGGCTTGAATCACCTCTTTTCATTTTACCAGCTTCAGTTCAGTTCAGTCACTCAGTCGTGTCTGACTCTTTGCAGCCCCATGAATTGCAGCACACCAGGCCTCCCTGTCCATCACCATCTCCCGGAGTTCACTCAGACTCACATCCATCAAGTCAATGATGCCATCCAGCCATCTCATCCTCTGTCATCCCCTTCTCCTCTTGCTCCCAATCCCTCCCAGCATCAAAGTCTTTTCTAGTGAGTCAACTCTTCGCATGAGGTGGCCAAAGTACTGGAGTTTCAGCTTTAGCATCATTCCCTCCAAAGAAATCCCAGGGCTTATCTCTTTCAGAATGGACTGGCTGGATCTCCTTGCAGTCCAAGGGACTCTCAAGAGTCTTCTCCAGCACCACAGTTCTAAAGCATCAACTCTTCGGTGCTCAGCCTTCTTCACAGTCCAACTCTCACCTCCACACATGACCACTGGAAAAACCATAGCCTTGACTAGACAGACCTTAGTTGACAAAGTAATGTCTCTGCTTTTGAATATGCTATCTAGGTTGGTCATAACTTTTCTTCCAAGGAGTAAGCGTCTTTTAATTTCGTGGCTGCAGTCACCATCTGCAGTGATTTTGGAGCCCAAAAAAATAAAGTCTGACACTGTTTCCCCATCTATTTGCCATGAAGTGATGGGACCGGATGCCATGATCTTCGTTTTCTGAATGTTGACCTTTAAGCCAACTGTTTCACTCTCCTCTTTCACTTTCATCAAAAGGCTGTTTAGTTCCTCTTCACTCTTAGAAACCTTGAATAAGTTAGATAATTCCTCTGGGCCTGATTCCCCACTTTTAATATGGAGATAATAATATTTACAAGGTCATTTTGACATTATGCCTAGTGATGAACTCATGATTCTTGCCCAATAAATGTATTTTCTTCCTGGTTCCTCACATTCTGGGGTTCACCCATTCAAAACATTCCCTGTTTGTTTTGCCTTTCACATAATCTTAATTCATTCTTCTTTTTTATTTTTTGAAGGATGTTTTTGTTTAAACTTTTTTGGTACAGAAAACTCAATAGTGTACACTTCTCAATTTGATGGCCAGTTCTTTGGCCTTTGCCTCTTCTAGCTTGGCAATGCAAGTCACCAACTTTGGACCCAGGATGTTGCTTCCCCAGTGATGGCAGATTTCATCATATCTGTAATTGTAGTTTGTCTTAATAGCTTCCATCAGCTTATCCTGAGGTTCTTTGTCTGCCAAGTTAACTCATGTGAAGTTGACGATGGTGTAATTCTTTCATGTGGACTGGATGCTCCAGCCTGGCCTTCCCTTTGCTAATGAGATAAGGAATTCGCATCTTATGATACAGGGCAGGCAGGAAGGCCCCCAACTCGGTGGGATTCACATCACTTGCAATCCCCTCCAGTGGAAACTTTTGTTCTCCACCAATGTGGCGACAGCATTAACCCCTGCTGGAAGCGTAAGTGGCCTTTTTGTGGGGACACCCCCTTTGCCTGTGAGCTTTCATCTCACCCTGAGCTAACAACCATTGCTTCTTCTCTTATTTCATGTCTGGTCTGTACTTGTGAGACATTAATCAGTTGAGTGACTGTTTGGGAGTCCAAGTGAAGTCACTCAGTCATGTCCGGCTCTTTGCGACCGCATGGGCTGTAGCCTACCAGGCTCCTCCATCCATGGGATTTTCCAGACAATAATACTAGAGTGGGTTGCCATTTCCTTCTCCAGGAGATCTTACCAACCCAGGGATCAAACCTGGGTCTCCTGCATTGTAGGCAGACGCTTTACCAGGGAAGTCTTTGAGAGTCCAAGGCCTGGGTGAACTGGTTAAGCAAGGGAGGCATTTTCAGCAACTTATAGAGGCTGACTCTCTGGCCTTGCAATCAGACGTAAAGTCATCTGACAAAGATGGCGATGTCCCTTTTGGTCTGATATTCTGTCTTGACTCAGATGGTAAAAATCTGCCTGCAATGCAGGAGACGTGGGTTCCATCTCCAACCCACTCCAGTATTCCTGTCTGGAGAATTCCGTGGAAAGAGGAGGCTGTCAAGCTACAGTTCATGGGATTGCAAAGAGTCAGACATGACTGAGCAACTAACAGTTTTTGTCCTGAGAAGTAAAGTGCAACATTGTGTGTGATGGACAAGTTCCTTGTCAAGTTTGTGTTAAGAACCACACAGGAGGGTACATCTGTATTAATGATCTAAAGTGAAATGAAGTGAAGTGAAGTGAAAAGTCGCTCAGTCATGTCCAACTCTGGCACCCCATGGATTATATCGTCCATGGAATTCTAGAGGCCAGAACACTGGAATGGGTAGCCTTTCCCTTCTCCAGGGGATCCTTAGTTTAAAATGCTATTACCATTCTTAATTATTCTTACATTTCTTAGACTGAAAAACTTCCAATGGATTTTTAAAACTATGTCAAACACAGGCTTTCCAACTTAGATCTGCACCTCAAAATACAGGCAGACCTAACTTCATTGGACTTTGCTTTATTGCAGTTTTTAAATGGTGCATTTTTTCAACACAAATTGAAGGTTTGTGGCAAGCCTGTGTGGAGCAAGTCTATCAGTGCCTTTTGTTGCTGTTTATTCGCTCAGTCATGTCTGACTCTTTGGGACCCCATGGACTGCAGTATGCCAGGCTTCCCTGTCCTTCAACATCTCTTGGAGCTTGCTCAAACTCATGTCCATTGAGTCAGTGATGTCATCCAACCATCTCATCCTCTGTTGTCCCCTTTTCCTTCTGCCTTCAATCTGTCCCAGCATCAGAGTCTTTTCGTCAGTTCTTCACATCAGGAGATCAAACTATTGGAGCTTCAGCCTCAGCATCAATCCCTCCAAAGAATATTCAGGATTGAATCCTTTAGGATTGACTGGTTTGGTCTGCTTGCAGTCAAAGGGACTCTCAAAAGTCTTCCCCAACACCAAAAGCAGCAATTCTTCAGCACTCAGCCTTCTTTATGTTCCAACTCTCACATCTGTACATGACTTCTGGAAGCACCATAGCTTTGACTAGACGGACGTTTGCTGGCAAAGTAATGTCTTTGCTTTTCAATACACTGTCTAGGTTTGTCATAGGTTTTCTTCCAAGAGGCAAGCGTCTTTTAATTTCAGGGCTGCAGTCCCAGTCCACGGTGATTTTGGAACCTAAGAAAAGAAAGTCTGTCATTATTTTCCTTGTTTCCCTTATCTATTTGCCATGAAGTGATGCGACTGGATGCCATGATCTTCGTTTTTTGAATATTGAGTTTTAAGCCAGCTTTTAAACTCTCCTTTTTCACCTTCAACAAGAGGCTCTTTAGTTCTCTTCACTTTTCTTCCATTAGGGTGGTGTCATCTGCATATCTGAGATTATTGATATTTCTCCTGGCAGTCTTGATTCTAACTTGTGCTTCATCCAGTCTGGCATTTCACATGACACACTCTGCATAGAAGTTAAATAAGCAGGATGACAATATACAGCCTTGACATACTCCTTTCCCAATTTGGAACCAGTCCGTTGTTCCATGTCCAGTTCTAACTGTTGTTTCTTGACCTGCATACTGGTTTCTCAAGAGGCAGGTAAGGTGGTAGGGTATTCCCATCTATAAGAATGTTCCACAGTTTTTTGTGACCCACACAGTCAAAAACTTTAAAAGTGCAGTCAATGAAGCAGAAGTAGATGTTTTTCTGGAATTTTCTTGCTTTTTCTATGATCCAACAGATGTCAATTTTATCTCTGGTTCCTCTGCCTTTTCTAAATTCAGCTTGAACATCTGGAATTTCTTGGTTCACATACTGTTGAAGCCTGGCTTGGACAATTCTGATGGATCTTTGAGAACTATGTTACACACACACTTCCTTACTTAGATCTGCACCTCAAAGTACAGGCAAACCTCTTTTTTTGCACTTCACTTTATTGCAGTTTGCAGATGGTGCATTTTCTTCTTTAGACAAATTGAAGTTTTGTGACAACCCTGCATGGAGCAAGTCTATCAGTGCATTTTATTCAACAGCATTTGCTCATCTTGTATTTCTGTGTCACACTGGTAATTCTCGCTTATTTCAATCTTTTTATTATTATTATATTCTATGATTTTCTAGATAGGAAAGTAAATTTGTACAAAGAATCATAAATTTGAATGACTTTAGGCTCCTGAATAACAACAAAAGGAACAACAAAACAATGAAATCATGACTCTACAATGCCAAAGAAAATTCCAACTGTGTATTCTCTACTCAAGCTATCTGTCACCTGCCAGGGAAGTTTAAAGGATATTTTCTTAATGCGAGCTCCCAATACATTTACTCCATTGCATTCTTGCTAACAGGGCTACTGGAAGATGATTTCTGCCTTAAGAGGGAGCAGATCAAGAAAAGGAGGAGATGATGAGAGATTCATAACAGAAAGGATACTACCCAGGAGAGAAGTGAGAAAAGTCTTCAAAATAGTGGGGGAGGGAGATCTCAGGGAGATGACTGTACTCCAGATGTAGATATCCCTGGACCAATGTGACATAGGAATCAGACATGTGGAGGGCTGTCCACCTCTGTGGTGATGCCATCTTTAATCTGATCAAATTACTGGAGCATATGCTCCAGACCAAGTGAGTAAACCAACAATGTGGAAGGCCTACCCTCCAGAAAACAGAGCATCAAACTCCAGATTAGCAAATACCAAGGACAATAATTCAGAGAAGGAGGAACACAAAGACAGTGTACAGAAAACTTGGAGCAAAACTGGCTCAGAGAGAACAAAGAAATCTTTGGGAGAGAAAAAGCCTGGGTGGATCAGTTGATCTTATTGACATTTTGGAAAATTGTCCTGTGGAACTATTAGGAGGTCTGAAGAATTAGCAAGAAGCACAAAGATAGCCAAAATCAAAGCAATTACGTCAGTCTCAACAAAGACAGAAACAAAAAAAGGAAACATCCATCATAGACTACTGGATGTTCAACTGTGAATAGTATTTGCAAAGGCATCAAAGAAGTGCTGGATATTCATGTAACTAAAAACTATCAATCTATTCAGTCAGTTCAGTTGCTCAGTCATGTTCAACACTTGGTGACCAAATGGACTGCAGCACACCAGGGTTTCCTGTCCATCAACAACTCCAAAGCTTGCTCAAATTCATGTCCATCAACTGATATACATCCAATCATCTCATCCTCTGTTGTCCCCTTCTCCTCCTGCATTCAATCTTTCCCAGCATCAGGTCTTTTCCAGCGAGTCAGTTCTTCACATCAGGTGGCCAAAGTATGGGAGTTTCAGGTTCAGCATCAGTCCTTCCAACGAATATCCAGGACTAATTTCCTTTAGGATGAACTTGTTTGATCTCCTTGCAGTCCTAGGGCCTCTCAAGAGTCTTCTCCGACACCACAGTTTAAAAGCATCAGTTCTTCAGCACTCAGTTCAGTTCAGTTGCTCAGTCGTGTCCAACTCCTTGTGAACCCATGAACCGCAGCACACCAGGCCTCCCTGTCCATCACCAACTCCTGGAGTTCACCCAAACCCATGTCCATTGAGTTGGTGATGCCATCCAACCATCTCATCCTCTGTTGTCCCCTTCTCCTCCTGCCCTCAATCTTTCCCAGCATCAGGGTCTTTTCAAATGAGACAGCTCTTCGCATCAGGTGGCCAAAGTATTGGAGTTTCTGCTTCAAAATCAGTCCTACCAATGAACACCCAGGACTGATCTCCTTTAGGATGAACTGGTTGTATCTCCTTGCAGTCCAAGGGACTCTCAAGAGTCTTCTCCAACACCACAGTTCAAAAGCATCAATTCTTCAGTGCTTAGCTTTCTTTATAGTCTAACTATCACATCCATACATGACTACTGGAAAAACAATAGCTTTGACTAGACAGACCTTTTTTGGAAAAGTAATGTCTCTGTTTTTTAATATGCTGTCTAGGTTGGTCATATTTTTTTTTTTCCCAAGGGACAAGCATCTTTTGATTTCATGGCTGAAGTCACCATCTGCTGTGATTTTGGAGCCTAAGAAAATAAAGTCTGTCACTGTTTCCATTGCTTCCCCATCTATTTGCCATGAAGTTATGGGGCCATATGCCATGATTTTAGCTCTCTGAATGTTGAGTTTTAAGCCAACTTTTTCACTCTCCTCTTTCACTTTCATCAAGAGGCTCCTTAGTTCTTCATTTTTTCCATAAGGATATGCCATCTGCATATTGGAAGTTATTGAAATTTCTCCTGGCAATCTTGATTCCAGCTTGTGCTTCACCCAACTCAGTATTTTGCATGATGTCTTCTGCATATAAGTTAAATAAATAAAATGACAATATACAACCTTGATGTACTGCTCTCCCGATTTGGAACCAGTCTGTTATTCTATGTCCAGCTCTAACTGTTACATCTTGACCTGCATACAGATTTCTCAGGAGGCAGGTCAGGTGGTCTGCTCTTCCCACCTCTTTAAGAATTTTCCAAAGTTTGTTTTGACCTACACAGTCAAAGGTTTTGACATAGTCAATAAGACAGAAGTAGATGTTTTTCTGGAACTCTTTCTTTTTTTGCTGATCCAACGGATGTTGGCAACTTGATCTCTGGTTCCTCTGCCTTTTCTAAAACCAGCTTGAACATCTGGAAATTCATGGTTCACGTACTATTGAAGCCTGGCTTGGAGAATTTTGAGCATTATTTTGCTAGCATGTGAGATGAGTACAATTGTACAGTAGTTAACATTCTTTGGCATTGCCTTTCTTTGGGATTTGAATGAAAACTGACCTTTTCCAGTCCTGTGGCCACTGCTGAGTTTTCCAAATTTGCTGGCATATTGAGTGCAGCACTTTCACAGCATCATAGTTCAGGATTTGAAATAGCTCAACTGGAATTCCATCACCTCCACTAGCTTTGTTTGTAGTGATGCTTCCTAAGGCCCACTTGACTTCACATTCCAGGATGTCTGGCTCTAGGTGGGTGATCACCCCATCATGGTTATCTGGGTCATAAAGAGCTGTTTTCTATAGTTCTTCTGTGTATTCTTGCCACTTCTTCTTAATATCTTCTGCTTCTATTAGGCCCATACCATTTCTGTCCTTTATTGTGCCCATCTTTTCATGAAATGTTCCCCTGGTATCACTAATTTTCATGAGGAGATAGCTAGTCTTTCCCATTCTATTGTTTTCTTCTATATCTTTGAGTTGATCACTGAGGAAAGCTTTCTTATCTCTCCGTGATATTCTTTGGAACTCTGAAATCAATCTATTAGGAAAAGGGTAAAGAGATACAGGGGTGTAGTGGCAATGTAAAAGCGCTAGCATAAAAGGAAATCAATATGAGATTCCATGTACATATGATCTAGATGGACATCTCTATATTCCAACAGAGAGTAAAAGAGAGGGATTGAAGTAGTAAGGAGAGAGAAACAAAGGAGGACTTGGAGCTGGCAGGCATGATATCCTCCCCTTGAACATAAACTTACAGAGGATCAGTGTCCAACCAGGCTTTTCCAAATGAAAGGAAGAACTCTCCATTATCACAATTGAACACAGAGTAGACATGCGCATTGTTCAAGCCACAAAATGACCATCTTCCTGCTTCCTGCTTAATATGAGTCATTGATGTCTCTTTATCAGTCAACTTCAGGTTCAATCTTCAAGATAAAATTTATGGTGATAGCCACAGAATCACCCATGCTTGCAGACAGCCTCCAATCCAGAACCAAGACCCACTTCCTTAAACCTTACCTCAAATTATCTAATACAAGCTCAAATCCTATATGTTTAACTAACACCTTCTTACTGGGACCCCACGGTGTGGGGTCTCCATCAACACAATAAATAATAAACCAACTCTATCAACCATGACTGTGTTCCTGGTGGCCTTTGTTGGGCAAGCACTTATTTATAGGAAGTGCGGGGAGGAAACCTACTGGGTTTTGCTAAGATTTTTTAGTCCTTTGGCCATGTTAAAATGCATGTACATGCCACTTAATAAAACACAAGTTAATTTTTTAAAAGCTTGTCACACATTACTTCCCAAGGTGGGAAAGCATGTGCATATGCTGACTGATTGGAGGCGGGGAGGCTGTGATTGTTTTAAGAGATATCTTCTTAAGCAGGGGGCTTCCCTGATAGCTCACTTGGTAAAGAATCTGCCTGCATTGCAGGAGATCCTAGTGCCATTCCTGGGTCAGGAAGACCCAGTGGAGAAGGGAAAGGCTACTCACCCCAGTATTCTGGCCTGGAGAATTCCATGTACTGTATAGTCCACAGGATCACAAAGAGTTGGACATGACTGAGTAACGTTCATTTTCATCTTAAGCAGAAGGTCCAAAATTTCCAGTGATGCTGAAAATAACTGGGATGATGACAATCCTCCCTGGTCCATAAGGGCAACCATTTTAGACTCTGCGTTTTCCAACATCCGCTGGATCGTAGAAAAAGCAAGAGAGTTCCAGAAAAATGTCTCTTTCTGCTTTATTGACTATGCCAAAGCCTTTGACTGTGTGGATCACAATAAACTGTGGAAAATTCTGAAAGAGATGGGAATACCAGACCACCTGATCTGCCTCTTGAGAAATCTGTATGCAGGTCAGAAAGCAACAGTTAGAACTGGACATGGAACAACAGACTGGTTCCAAATAGGAAAAGGAGTACATCAAGGCTGTATATTGTCACCCTGCTTATTTAACTTATATGCAGAGTACATCATGAGAAACGCTGGACTGGAAGCACAAGCTGGAATCAAGATTGCCAGGAGAAATATCAATAACCTCAGATATGCAGATGACACCACCCTTATGGCAGAACGTGAAGAGGAACTAAAAAGCCTCTTGATGAAAGTGAAAGAGGAGAGTGAAAAAGTTGGCTTAAAGCTCAACATTCAGAAAACGAAGATCATGGCATCCGGTCCCATTGCTTCATGGGAAATAGATGGTGAAACGGTAGAAACAGTGACAGATTTTATTTTTCTGGGCTCCAAAATCACTGCAGATGGTGACTGCAGCCATGAAATTAAAAGACGCTTACCCCTTGGAAGAAAAGTTATGACCAACCTAGATAGCATATTCAAAAGCAGAGACCTTGCCAACTAAGGTCCGTCTAGTCAAGGCTATGGTTTTTCCACTGGTCACGTATGGATGTGAGAGTTGGACTGTGAAGAAAGCTAAGTGCCGAAGAATTGATGCTTTTGAACTGTGGTGTTGGAGAAGACTCTTGAGAGTCCCTTGGACTGCAAGGAGGTCCAATCAGTGCATCCTAAAAGAGACCTGTCCTAGGTGTTCATTGGAAAGGCTGATGCTGAGGCTGAAACTCCAATACTTTGGCCACCTGATGTGAAGAGTTGACTCATTGGAAAAGACTTTGATGCTGGGAGGGTTTGGGGGCAGGAGGAGAAGGGGACGACAGAGGATGAGATGGCTGGATGCCCTCACCGACTCAGTGCACATGAGTCTGGGTGAACTCCAGGAGTTGGTGATGGACAGGGAGGCCTGGCATGCTTCCATTCATGGGTTCACAAAGAGTCGGACACGACTAAGCGACTGAACTGAATGAACTGAATTGAATAAGTAGAGGTTAACTTGTGCGGGAATTGAAACAGAATCCCTTTCAATTGTTTTACTTTGTGAAGAGAAATATGGCTAAAGCTAATCCACAAAATTTAGATCACTGCTTAAAATAAGCTGGCACATATTTATTCACTAGTGATACAGGACGCAAGTCTCCTGTATTGCAGGCAGATTCTTTGCCAACTGAACTACGAGGGAAGCTCATGAAAGTGAAGTACACACTTTAAAAGCATCATTTCAGATGTCAATCATTTTTGACTTATGAAAGATGGATACATTTAAAATTTTCTTGTATGTGGCACTTTTGGTTGATCTCAAATTCAAGCTTGCTTCTAAAAAAATCCATCTACCTCTGTGGCTAACGTTAATGGTTTCTTTTAATTACAGATTCTGATTCTTGGAGGTCATTAGCATAGTTGATAAATTATACCGGAAACAGAGACACCCAGCAACATAATCATAAATCAAATAATCCCTAAAAGGCTTTGTACCATAGAGACACATAAGTCAAACCCTAAGTCACAATTTTAAAATCTGCCCTGAGTGTCATAAATATACTTTAAGTGGAAAATCCCAAACATTAATTTAAATCATCACTTTCAATAACTTTCAACACCTTGTCAAGGCTGTTTTATTTATAACCCCCACTCATATCCCTTACATCCCCAGAATATTTAGAGGCAAACACAAGACACCATATCATTTCATCTGTAAGCATTTAGGAAAGCACCTGTAGAAAGATAAGAACAATTCTTTTTTAATCATGAACATACCATTTTCAAACATAAAATTACTGTCAATAAACTTGTAACATCTTCAAATACTCAGTCAGTGTTCAAATTTCCCCCAAATATCTTATAAATATTGTCACATAAATGTTTTTACAGTTCATACTTTTGAATTCAGATTAAAAAAAAAAACAACTTTCACACATGGCATTTGGTCGATATGCCTTATGAGTCTCTCTCAGTGCTGTCAGTTTCTCCCTCTTTCTTTGTCCTGCTTGCAATTTATTATTTCAGGACACCAAGTTTTTGCCTTACAGAATTCCCAAGCTTTGGATTTTACTGTTTGAGTCCGTGTTTTGTTTAAATATTGTCATCACACACTTTTCCAAGACATTTTTAAAGATTAGAAGTAATCAGTGGGTTCAGGTATGGTAAGCTTTATTCATCCAGTATACAAATTTCCATCTAATAAATGCTGGAGATAGTGTGGAGAAAAGGAAACCCTTTACATTGTTGGTGGGAATGTGAAATGGTGTAGCCGCTGTGGAAAACGGTCCCGGTTGGTTGTCTATCTTATACATGGTAGTATGCGTGTGTTCATCCAAAGTTCCTGATTTATCCCTCCCCTTGATGTTTCCGTTTTAGTAACCATAAGTTTGTGTTTGATATCTGTAAGTCTGTTTCTGTTTTGTAAATAAGGTCAGAAGTATCTTTTTTTTAAATTATATTTCATGTATGAGTGGTATCATATGATATCATGTATGAGTATTTGTTTTTCTTTGACTTACATCTCTGACTATGATAATCTCTAGGTACATCCATGTTACTGCAAATGGCATTAACTTCTCCTTGTTATGGATGACTAATATTCTATTGTATATACACCACATCTTTACCCATTCATCTGTCAATGAACATTTACATTGTTTCCACATCTTGGTTATTGTAAATAGCGTTGCAATGAACATTGTGATGTATGCATCCTTTCAAATTATGTTTTTTTCCTGAAAATATGCCCAGGAATCGGATTTTGGGGCTGTATGGTAACTCTATTTTTAGTTTTTTAAGGAACCTCTGTACTGCTTACCTAATATGTACCTACTGTATAGCATAAGGAATTCTACTCAATATTCTGTGATAATCTATATGAGAAAATAATTTTTAAAAGAGTGAATATATGTATGTGTATAACTGAATCACTTTGCTGTACACTTAAAACTACACAACATGTAAATTAACAATACTTCAATTTAAAATACACAGTAAAAAAAAAAACAAAAACAAGATTTCTATCCATTTTTAAAAATTAATTTATTTTAATTGGAGGCTAATTCCTTTACAATATTGTGGTGGTTTTTGCCATGCATCAACATGAAGCAGCCACAGGTGTACATGTGTCCCCCCATCCCAAACTCCCCTCCCTCCTCCCTCCCCATCCCATCCCTCTGGGTCATCCCAGTGCACAAACTTTGAGTGCCCCGTTTCCTGCATCAAACTTGGACTGGTCATCTATTTTACATATTTCAACGCTATTCTCTCAAATCATCTCACCCTTGCCTTCTCCCACAGAGTTCAAAAGTCTGTCCTTTACATCTGTGTCTCTTTTACTGTCTTGCACATAGGGTCTTCGTTATCATCTTTCTAAATTCCATATATATGCATTAATATACTGTATTGGTGTTTTTCTTTCTGACTTACTTCATTCTGTATAATAGGCTCCAGTTTCATCCACCTCACTAGAACTGACTCAAATGCATTCACCTAATGGTTTGGATAGCCACTCATGATCATATCTTCATCCATTATTACATTAGGCGAAGCAAAATGGTTATTCTCTAATTTCATTATTACTTTGACAATAATCATCTAGAGTAATTTTGATAACCAAAACTGTGTGTCATGATTGCTCTGAGGACAGTTCACACAGAAAAGAGGATAAACGCTTGATTCTTTCTATTTATCTACCAGTTTTCAGGCTGAGTGTGATTCCTCACTTCCTCCAAAGGTTGTCTAGGAATTTTTTCATTTTGTTTCATTTTGAAAATTCATGTACATTTAAACATAGGCTTGCTTTTTCAAGTTCATGCAGTTGTCTTTACCTATTGTCCTCAAATTTTCCACCATTTTGCTGGGAGGTTAGGGAAGGGGGACTCTTTCAGGTTGGCTCCCAACCACTCCTGACACAACCCAGAGTCTTTAACAGTGTCCCTTTAATCTGATATGAAGAACAGTTCCTGGTCTACCTTGGCCATTTCATGTCCCGGACCTGGAATCAACTGTTCTCCATGGTGTTCCTGTTTCTGGAAGTGACAAATGACATTTCAACATCACAGTCTGGATTCAACAGGGTATTCCTAGCCACAGACTGACCATTATTCCCATGTGCTTTTAGTGGACAGAGATAGGAAAAAAATCAACATATATCCTGAGTTTATACTGTTATTTTCAATCCAGATTTAGGATTAACTAGTTTTTTTACTTCATTTTGATCTTGTAATATATCTTTTTCCTTTATGCTGAAACTCAAGGTTCCTAATAGAATTAACATAATTACCACTACCGAAAACAATATGGAAATTCCTTTAAAAACTAAAAATAGAACTACCATATGACCCAGAAATACCACTCCTGGGTATAAATCTGGAGAAAAGCATAATTTGAAAGAATGTGTACACCCCAATATTCATTGTAGCACTGTTTACAATAACCAAGACATGAAAGCAACCTAAATGTCCATTGACTAAGTAATGGATAAAGAAGACATGGTGTATGCAGGTGGAATACTAGTCAGTCACAAACAAGAATGTAATAATGCTATTTGCATCAAAGTGGATGAATCTAGAGATTATCATACTAACCTAGATACGTCAGAAAAAGACAAATATTCACATGTGGAATCTAATTTTTTAAAAAGATACAAATGAACTTAATTACAAAACAGAATCAGACTTACAGATATCAAAAGCAAACTTATGGCTACTGAAGGGGAAACACTGGGGGAAGGGATAAATCAGGAACTTGGGATAAAAACACAAACACTACTACATACTAGATAGATGAATAATTGGGACTAGATCAATGAATAATATAGCACAGGGGCCTCTACCCAATATTCTGTGATAACCTATAAGAGAAAAGAATCTGAAAAAGAATGAATATATGTATATGTATAACTCAATCACTTTTCTGTAGTGTAGAGGAGAGTGAAAAAGATGGCTTAAAACTCAACATTCAAAAACCTAAGATCATGGTATCCAGCCCTATCACATAATGGCAAATAGATGGGGAAACAATGGAAACAGTGACAGAATTTATTTTCTTGGGCTCTGAAATCACTTCAGGTATGACTTCAGCCATGAAATTAAAAGACACTTGCCCCTTGGAAGAAAAGCTATGATCAATCTAGACAGCATATTAAAAAGCAGAGACATTACTTTTCTGACAAAGGTCCGTCTAGTCAAAGCAATAGTTCTTCCAGTAGTCATGTATGGATGTGAGAGTTGGACCATAAAGAAAACTGAGCACCAAAGAATTGATGCTTTTGAGCTGTGTTGTTGGAGAAGACTCTTGAGAGTCCCTTGGACTCAGAGATCAAACCAGTCAATTCTAAAGGAAATCAGTCCTGAACATCCATTGGAAGGACTGCTGCTGAAGCCAAAGCTCCAAAGTTTTGGCCACCTGATGCAAAGAAATGACTCATTAGACAAGACCACGATGCTGGGAAAAATTAAAGGCAAGAGGAGAAGGGGACAATAGAGGATGAGATGACTGGATGACATTACCGACTGGATGGACATGAGTTTGAGAAAACTCCAGGAGTTGGTGATGGACAGGGAAGCCTGGTGTGCTGCAGCCCATGAGGTGGCGAAGAGTTACACACAACTGAGCAACTGAACCCAACTAACTGAATACTTATTGCCAATATATCACTGAAAATGCTAATTGATTTTCTATTTTATGAAAGTTCTTATGAAGTCATAAATAAAATAAAACTGATTAGCAAGAGGGCAGAGAAAAAACTTCAGCAGCATAAACAGTGATGTCTGATTTCAGGAAACCTAGAGAAACAAAGATTTTGTGTTATTGATTCTACTTTTCATTTCTAATGATTTCTACTTTTCCAATATTTCCTTTTATATATCTATTTTGTTACATTGACTTATTTGTGTACTCTACTAAGTGGCCAGTTTATGTCTCCAGAGTCACAGAAATTTCACTAAGCAGAAACCAGAAACTGGGCTTTTTCTTTTTCACTCTTTCTTGCTAGATACAATGGAGCAGCGTAGATAAAAAGTAACACCAGGGATACCTTGATAAATTCAAAGTAACTGACAGATCTCTAACACAAGAACAAACACCACCAAAAGCCCTCAGCCTCATTTTTATATATTTATATTTGCACTCTCTTATGATTTGATTTTTTACTACTCAACGCTTGTCAGTGTTACTACATAATTTCAATTCATGGCTTCAGTTTCCAGATCTGGAAAAAGTGGATGAAATTAATTTTGGAAGTCACTGATGTTCAGCTTTAATATTAAGCTGACCTCTAACAAAATTGTCAGAAATGGTGTTTCCTATAGAACAGGAACCATTCCATTCATCCATGTAATAGAATCAGAATTAGCTTCTGTTCATATCTTTAATGAGGTGTGTTCTCTTCTTCCAGACTGACAAATACACAAAGGGAAAAAACAGAAACCCGATCATGCAGATGAGAACAGTAGAGTGCTTTTTAAAACATTAGCCAAGCCATGGAATTTCTGTGGTTAAAGTCATAAGTAGCCCCTAGAGAAGCCATTGATAATCACCATTTGGCCTGAATGGAGTCCTTCAGTCAATGCATGCTGTTTTCGTTTTTCCTTTTTAGTTTTTTAATTACCTGATTCACTGTTTTTGTTGTGGTCTCCCGAGGCTTTGCCTTCTCCTGTGGAATTTTCTTGACTAGAATCCCATGAGATGACATTTCTTCTAATTAGATTTCTTGGCTGTTAGAGATTATTATGCTAGAAAACACACATTCCTTCCTCCTTTCCTTTTCCGATATTTCTATCCTGCTCTTGTGTTTTTATTTATGCAAGATGCAAGCCAGATGTTATATTAATAAGAGGGCTGACTTTCCTCAAGGAGCTATTCATCAGCCCAGAAGTAGACCCTGTTGCAATTTCTGGGAATTCTTCAAATTCTTTCCTTACTTTTTTTTTTTTCACTTTAAGTAGCAAAGTTTGGAAGATACACTTGAAAGCAATATTACTGTAAGTATAGAATTACTTCTGTTTACTGGGAATGTTGATGGAGATGGGGAGTTTTCACAGTTAAATTTTAAAGTTAAAGAAGAAAGAATTGAAATTAGGAACTATATCTTATAAATGTAGGTAGCATATCACATTTGATGTGTATTAACTTTTTGAAAACTTAATTGCTGTTGTTCAGTAGCAGAGTCGTGTCTGACTCTTGGTCATTCCATGGACTGCAGGATGCCAGGCTTCCCAGTCCTTCATATATCTCCCAGAGTTTGCTCATACTCATTAAATTAATTTAATTGAAAACTTAAATAGAATAAAAATGCCATATCAGAGCAAGTGAGTATCTTACACAGTGAAGTCCAGATTCTTTGTTATTTGAAATGTGTATGTTAAAATATAAAGAATTAAATATCTCATTTCTGTCACAAATATAATTCTATAAAGTGAAAAATATTAAAGCAAAACAGAAAGAGCTTCTTATACTCTTCAGATAAATACATCTTCCAGGGCACAAAAATATTTTTTTAACAACCACAGTTAAATTCATTATGATTCCAAAAATAATCTCTTAAAACAGACATGAGATCCTTAAACTAGCAAACATCCCAGGAACACTCAATAAAAGTTTTGGAAATCTTTTTTACATCCTCAGAAGGCTTATTCTGTGTCTTCTTTCCTTGCTGGTTTTGATTCTTAAATTAACTGATCAGACAAAGGAGGCTATCTGAAGTCCATGACCGTGTGTAAGACTTGAACCTGGGGAACAATGCAGTACTTCCACCTTTCAACAGGTTGTGCAGGCACTCATACACTGTGTCTTATTCATAAGTTGAAACATAATTTTTATTTTTATTTATATCATATTTTTAAATCAAAATGTATGGCCAGCCCCAGCAACACTGCTGGCTTCCCTAGGACTATAGCGAGCAGGAGCTGATAACTCACCCTTGATTTCACTAAGCAAGTTCTGGTAGTAGTTGTCTGCAAATAAAAATCAAGTCCTCACTGTCTCAAGAACTCCCAGACCTTTTATTTTGTATCTGTTGTGCTAGCATCCATAGAGATAGTGTGGACAATCTTTGCTCATCGTTGGCCTTCTGTACCATTATTCCTGCATGTGTTAGTTGCTCAGTCATGTCCAACTCTTTGCAATCTAATGGACAGTAGTCTGCCAGGCTCCTCTGTCCATGGGATTTTTCAGGCAAGAATACTGGAGTGGGTAGCTATTCCCTTCTCCAGGGGATCTTCCTGACCCAGGGATCGAACCCAGGTCTCCTGCCTTGCAGACAGATTCTTTACTGTCTGAACCACCAAGGAAGCCCATCTTTTGACATCATTAAAAACCTCAGCTTTGATCTCATATCTGTCCTCCTTAAACACTGCTTTCCAGCATTCTAAACTCTGCTGTCCTCCCACTTCACTGGCTGCTCCATCTCCGTCTCCTTTGCTGGTTTGTCTTCATCTGTCTGACCTCTTGTTATTAGAGTTGCCCAGGTTTCAGGCCTTGGACATCTACCCTAACTACTGCATTCCCTTGGTACCATCACCCAAGCCTGTATGCCATGCTGATTCCAAAATGTAAATCTTCACCCTGTTTTTCTCTCTCTAACTCCAGACTTTTATATCCCATTGGCCTCTCCACACTGCCACTCCAGTGTCTAGAGGTGTTGCAATAGCGTGTATTAGATGTCACCCGACTGCTAGCACTTCTCACTCCTCCACTGGTGCCACCCAAGTTCCGGCTATGACTATCTCTCCCTTGGACAATTAAAGTAGACTCCCAACACGTCTCCTTGAGCATCCATTTCTGTCCTACAGTTTATTCTTGACACCATGACCAAAATGATCCTGATTTTTTAAAAAAGATAAGTCACTCAACAGCTCAATATCTTCCCAACTCACTCAGAGTGAAGCCCAATGTGTTTACACTGACCATGGAGGCCTGACCTCATTCATTAGGTTTTTGTTGACCTGAGCTCCTGTCCTCTCACCCCTCACTTGACCTCAGTCACGTGATGTTATCCAGATGGTCCTTGCCAGGGACTCTCCCACTTCAAGTCTTTTACACATGCTTCTTTCTCTGCCTGAAATATTTCTCTGCCAATGTCTATGTGGGCTGCCTACTCATCACCATTCCATCCTAGTTCATTTCTCTTTATCACACTTGCTGCCATGTGGTGTTTAAAATGCTCAGATGTTTTATTTACTTATTTTATTTATTGCCTGTCACCAGCCCTTGGTGGCCCAGGTGATGAAGAATCTGCCTGCAATGCAAGAGACCTGGGCTCAATCCCTGTGTTGGGACAATACTCTGGAGAAGGGAATGGCAATCCACTCCAGTCTTCTTGCCTGGAGAATCCCATGGACAGAGGATCCTGCTGGGTTACAGTTCATAGGTCGCAAAGAGTTGGACATGACTTAATGACTAATACTTTCACTTTTTACCACCCTCATACAAAAAAATTTAAACTCTACAAGTGCAAGAATTTTTTATCTTTGTTGTTCACTGATTTCTCCTTGTCCCCTAAAATAATGCCTGGCAATACAGTGCTTACTCAGTAAATAAGCATTGAGTGAATGAATTTCAGATCATCTTGAAATCAAAGATATGATCTATCTGATGGCAAACATAAAATGACAACCTACAGCATTCATGGTTGTGTGTTCAGTGCTACAGTGGACAAATATAAAGGATATCTGCCTTCAAAAGAACTTTAAGAAGTTATATGCCTGGATTCCCTGGTGGTCCACTGGTTAAGACCCCACCTGCCTATGCAGGGGACATAGGTTCGATCCCTGGTTAGGGAAGATCCCACATGCTGCTGCAGAGCAATGCAGCCCATGCACCATTGACTACTGAGCCCACATGCTGCAGCCACTGAAGTCCATGCTCCCCAGCAAGAGAAGCCACTGCAAGAAGAAACCCACACCCCAGTGTTCATCACAGCACTGTTTACAGTAGCCAGGACATGGAAGCAACCTAGATGTCCATTAGCAGACGAATGGATAAGAAAGCTGTGGTACCTATACACAATGGAATATTACTCAGCTATTAAAAAGGATGCATTTAAATCAGTTCTAATGAGGTGGATGAAACTGGAGCCTATTATACAGAATGAAGTAAGTCAGAAAGAAAAACACCAATACAGTGTATTAACGCATATATATATATGGAATTTAGAAAGACGGTAATGATGACCCTATATGTGAGACAGCAAAAGAGACACAGATGTAAAGAACAGACTGTTGGACTCTGTGGGAAAAGGCAAGGGTGGGATGATTTGAGAGAATAGCATTGAAACATGTATATTATCATATGTGAAATGGATTGCCAGTCCAGGTTCGATGCATGAGGCAGGGTGCTCAGGGCTGGTGCACTGAAATGAACCTGAGGGATGGAATGGGGAGGGAGATGGGAGGGAGGGTCAGAATGGGGACACATGTACACCCGTGGCTGATTCATGTCAATGTATGGCAAAAATCACCACAATATTATAATTAGCCTCCAATTAAAATAGGGGAAAAAAAGAAAGAAAAAAACCCACACACAGCAACTAGAGAGTAGCCCTCTCTTGTTGCAACTAGAGAAAGCCCACAGGTGGCCGGGAAGACACAGCACTGCTGAAGAAATTAAATAAATAAATAATTTTTTTTAAAGTTATACTCCATTGGGGGATTTTAGACACATCTTTATAGAACACAAGTAACCCAACATAACACAGAACAATAGCATATAAGAATCACAATTGTTTATATATCACTGCTATCTTTTGAAACAAGACATAAATATATCATCCTAAACTTGATTTTTTGAAAGCAAGTCCCAACTCTATTCATTTGTCAGAAACAAATTCACATGTCAATATACAAATGACCACAAAATAAATATTTAATTAAATTTCATTTATCCAAATATTTATTCGAGAAATAGATTCTGTGAGCCTTTCATGTACAAGACAGAGCTCCAAAGACATAGACTCTGATTGTGGATGAGAAGAGCCAGGAACTTGCACTTACAGAGCCTATCATGGTTTACTTGGGCTTTGACCCAAGTAACTGATGAGGGAAAACTGAAAAATTTTCCTTGTTGTTGTTCATCACAGAAGCACACTTCCCTTTATAACTGGAGTATCTTCAAAATCTACTTGTCAAATATTGTGAGTTATATAAGGAAGCAGAATATGGGTACAAGGGCAGTGAAAGGTAGCTCCCTATTTCATGAAAAGTTAAGTATATACTTACAAACATAACCTACAAGCTTCACTCCAATAGAAATGAACAGCAATCATAGAGAGACTAGTACCTGAATATTCAGAACAGCTAAATTAGTAATATCCAAACACTGAAAATAATCCAGTGTCCCTCAGCAGTTCAATGAGTAAACAAATTGTGGTATATCCACACAATGAAATAATAATGAGTAATACAAAGAGCAAACTATTGATGCATGCAACAATTTGGGTGGATCTCAGAACTGTCATGCTAAATGGGGAAAAAGATACAAAGAGAATGATTCCATTTATATAAATTCTAGAAAGTGCAAATGAATCTATAGGAACGGAAAGCAGATCAGTCATTGCCTGGAAACATGAGTAAAGGAAAATGAGGATTGTGAAAGGGATCAAGAAATCTTTTAAGAGTAATAGAAATATTTGTTATCCTCATTGTGGTGCTCTTTTATGAGAGTATTCACCTACTAATATTCATCAAATTATGCCCTTTAAATATGTACATTTTCTTGTACAAAAGTTATACCTCAATAATGCTTACTATCAGTAACATTTGTTAATTTAGTTAATATAAATTCTATGAAGCAAATTTTATTATTACAACAACTTAAAAAATATTGTGCAACTCTCTTCTATGTTAGGTTAGGACACTGAGAGCCTAGTCTTCAAGGTTATCCAGTCGGTAAACTGCAGAACTGAGACTTCCACACATGCAGTCTGTCTCTGGATGCCCATACCACCATAAAAGAAACAAAAGAAAAAAATTAAAGAATCCAGAAAAGAGGCTTCTCTGTGTGCTTGGCAGTCAGGGAATTCTCTTTAAAAAGACCGGATGTTTGCTGAGCTTTGAAAGGTAGGGAAATTTTGGAAAAAAAGAAGAGTAAAAGTGTATCTCAGAAAAAGTTGATGCTGTCAGGCATGAAAGAACCCGAGAAGGTATTTGTCCAGTCTTTGGTGACATTCCTTACAGCATGAGTTAGATCAAAGTCCACTGACATTTTATCTTATAAATATTGCATGCAGGATATAAATAGCCAGATCAGTGGGGAAGAAGAGCAAGAGGAGGTGATTTCTCCCATGGCAGGAAAGGAATAGAAGATGGAGCTAGAGCTGACTGTTCAATGAGGAATGTGGTGATCCTTTTATTTAATGTATGGTGTGACTGAGAAAAGGGGAAATGATGAGCCTTGGCGGCTCACACTAACAAGGAAAAGGAAATATTGCTTTCATGAGGTCACATGCCCACTCCAAAATGGGTTGCCAGAATTAGGAATTAAGAAGAACAAAAATACTACTCTTGGGATTTGACCGTGGTGGTGAAGATGATGTTAACCAGACATCCAGAAGGACAAATACAGTGCATATATTCATGTCTAAAGAAACCAAGAGACATCTTTCACGAGAGCAAACTACAAGGAAAGGGCAGCCAAAGGGAGGGAAGGTCACGCAAGGTGCCTGAAGAAGCAGAGAAGACCAGATGTAACTCTTGAGAAAGCTTGCAAAGCAAGGCTAACAAGTGAGGAATGGAAGGAGGTGATCAGACTTGTGGCAGAGGCTGAATCAGTGCCGATATGAAGAGGACTGAAAAAAAAAAGTGGACATTAAGAGACATGATGTGGATATACCCTGCTTGTAGGAAGTGATCTGCCAATGGAGAAGTGAGAAGAGACACACTCCGCATGATGGACAAGGTGGCTGCTACCAATTTGAGTAGTTGGGAAGAATAGCACCAAGATAAGTTCATTCTCACATAAAATTGTACATTGTAAAATAATTTCTGCTAGCCTAAAATACAATCCGTGGTTTCCACCAAGCCTCCTAAAAGGAATTTAACATTTTGCAAATACGTGCAATGAAAATCTACCCTCTTAAAAGTGTATTCAAAATAACTCTTGGGACTTCCTTGGTGGTCCAGGGGTTAAGACTTCTCCTTCCAACGCTGGGGCATGGGTTCAATCCCTGGTCAGGGCACTAAGATCCCACATGTCTCACAGCCAGAAATACAAAACATAAAACAGAAGCAATATTGTAAAAATTTCAGTAGAGACTTTAAAAATGGCCACATAAAAACAATCTTAAAAAATTAAATCTCAATAGACTATTAGCAAATGAAATTCAGCAGTACATTAAGAATATAATAATAATAAATAATCTAGTGATCTTCATTGTAGTATTATAAGAATGGATTACTGATAAATATATATTAATGTAATTCACTATAATAATTGTTCAAAAGTAAAAAATTGCAACACCCATTATTTATGAGAAAAAAAATTTAAACCATGGTAACGTAAGGATAAACCTTTAATATGTCTTTATCAAACTAAAGGCCCAAATTATACAAAATAAGAAGCAGTGGAAATTTTCCTCTTAAAAACTGAGATGACTGTTATGAATGAAAAAAGAATTGAGGTATGTAAACTAGAAAAAACAGAGATTTTTTGCAGACAATATGATCATTTACTCAGAACACTCAAGAAACTCAGAAAGCCATTAGAATAAAAGAAATCAGGAAAATCTATGTGTCTGTAGCTATATCTATATCAGGTATTAAAACAAGCTGGTATAATGAAAGAAACAATTACAAAGAAGAAAGTAAATTATCAAAGACCAACTGTTTTATGCAAAATCCATATTAAGAAAATTTAAAATACAATTTAGGTACCCAAAAGACTTAAAGAAAATATATATCATAATCTTAGACAAGAAAACTCAAATGTCGTTAAACTACCCACTTTCTAATTTAACCTGTAAATTTGTAACATTCCCAAGAAAATGACTAGGCCTTAAAAAATAGGCAAGCCAGTTCTAAAGCTGACATAGAAAATCAACAAGAAAATATATCCACATAATATTTGAGTGAGTTTAATTAATTGCATTAGAAAGTGTAATTGATTACTATATTGTCTTATTGTGAATACATAGATGGATCAAAGAAAGAATATATAAACAGACCCAAAGACATGAGCAATTTTATTTTAGGATATTTTTATCAGTACATATAATAGGAATTATTTAGTAAATGGTTATGAGGCAATTGGTTAGCCATCTAACCAACACTGCATTACTATATCACTCTGCAATAAAGTTCATATTTATAGTTTAGTACAGTGCATGACTTATTGCCATCACATTGTTTCTAGTGAAAGTGCTTGTAAAGAGTGAAATGGCCAACTGTTCACACACAGGCGAAGAGAGAAGGCTTGAGACTAATGGCTGTTAGCAGCATTTTAGCTTTCCCCAGTAGAACACAGCCAACACAGAGTAGGCTCTAGAATAGACAGTGAGAAAACACTGCCCAGGTGCTAGAAATCTCAGGGCCCCGCTTGAAGTTGGTCATACTACTCCCTTAACCCTTAAGGTGACTCATTTGGGTTTTCCTTCTTCCCTTGGTTCTCACTTTCTATTATATTTATTTCAATGCTATTTCCTATGCTGTAAACTACAAACTGGCAAAGAGTTTATTCAGTGGAAAAGACCTTGATGCCGGGATAGACTGAAGGCAAAAGGAGAAGGGGGCGGCAGAGAATGAGATGGTTAGATAACATCACGGAATCGATGGACATGAATTGAAGCAAACTCCGGGAGATGGAGAGGACTGGAGAGCCTGGTATGCTGTAGCCCGTGGGGTCTCAAATAGTCAGACACAAACTAGCAACTGAACAATAACAGCAACAAACTTAAAACCGTTTTGGAGTAAATGATAGACTCTTGATAGTTAGCATATGTTAATACAAGTTGTCGTTGTTTAGTCACTAAGTCATGTCTGACTCTTTTACAAACACATAGTTTTAAATGTTCGCTTACCAAAGTGTTTCCATAAGACAGAACATGAAAATTCATTGTTCTTCCCAGGCATCAATACTCAAGCTGTCCATTCAACTTGGTGAAATCATTCATCTATAATAGTCTGTAATTTGCTATTTTTATCAAAGCTTTTTGTTTGTTTCCAGTGTTTGTGAAATAGTAAATCAATTCATCTCTCTGAACATGAGCTCTAAATGATCAACCCGTGTGCTCCTTAAAGCTTACCTGGGAAATGATCATCACTCTCTAAAACTACCACACGATAACAAGATTCTGCCTTAATGCAAAGGCTGAAATGTAATGAAGTCTCCGTGGTACTATTTATGAATTGTTTAAGCCTCTGTCGCCAGCCTGAGTTTCATGCATTCTCAGGCTGCTGAATTATATCTTTGTACACTGTAAGAAAGCTCATCTAACATTTTTTTACATAAGGGAGATAAACCCTGTTTGTGAGCTCTGCTTTGAAGGAGACTGAACACAATACTTGCTCGTGGTCCCCGAGACTGTTCACCAAGCCTGAAATGTTATCAAATAGTTACATGGTAGCAGTAGAAGCTGGAGTGTGCTTTCTGCGTTGTTTTGCTGTTCAGTCACTAAGCAGTGTCCTACTCTTGGCAACCCCCACTCTTGGCAACCCCACCGACTGCAGCATGCCAGGCTTTCCTGTTCTTCACTATCTCCCGAAGTTTGCTCAAACTCATGTCCATTGAGTCAATGATGCCATCCAACCATCTCATCCTCTGTCGCCCCTTCTCCCCCTTCTCCTTCTGTGCTATTGGCTCAAGTCAATTATAACTTCGAGCAAACTGCTCCATCAACTTCTGCTAATTGTAGCATATATCTCCATGACAGAAGGGAAGCTCATCCTTCATTTACATTGCACTTTTCCCAAAGCCTAAGCATAGCAAATTCTGTCTTGACTAATTATAAATATCCTTCCCCTCAGAATATGACTGAGAGACCGAAGGATGTCTGCTTTCCTCCCTTTTCATTAAAAGGGAGTTGCCATTTGACTAAATTGAATTTTCCTTTCATTCTCTGTGGATGAGTTTGCTTAATATCTCTGCAGGCACATAAATCTTATGCATCCAGCTGTTGCCTGTCAGGCTGCTCAGGGCAGCTCTGTCCTTTCACCAACCAAGTGGGAAGCTTTGGGACCAATCCAGGACATAGTCAACATATGCAGAGTTTTGTCAGTTCCCCTTCACTTCCTTCTACTTCCTAATCACCAGGAAGCTTATTCCAGGACTGATTCAGGCTTGGATCATCTAGATCATTCCATACCCATTAAAACTTACCAGTCTTGTTGCTCAATCTTTCAGATTTGCTAGACTTTCGCAACCCTGATGCTGGGAAAAATTGAGAGCAAAAGGAGAGGGCAGAGGATGAGATGGTTAGATAGCATCCCTGACTCAATTTAGATGAACTTGAGGAAACTCTGGGAGATAGTGGAGGATGGGTAAACCTGCTGTGCTGCCATGGTTCACAAACATGGGGTCACAGAGAATCAGACATGACTTAGCTACTGAACAACAACAACAAGCAACTCATCCCATTCTGGCCAAAGTTAAAGAAAGGAGTTAACTGCTTATGGACTATACTATCCTGACTTCCTGAAATGCTTACCACTTATCCTCACCCCCCTCCCTTGGTAAGATTAGATGGCCTTCAGTCTCCATTCATCCTCCCATAGCATCTTGTGACTACACATCAATTTGTATCGCAATTTTCTGTTTCCAAGTCAATCTTCTCAGTGAACTGAGCTCTTTAAGAAAACAGGCTATGGCAATTATATATGTTTGAATGTTATTCACCTTTATATTCCTAGTACTTAGAAGAGTGTCCAGTATATAATAGGTACCCAAAAATTACTTGATGAATAAATGAATGAATGAATCATTCACTCACTGCTCAGCCTACCTAGATTAGGACCCCAGGAAAAAATTCTGCTGGTATCGTTCTTCCTAAAGTGAAAAGCTATCCAATCTGCTCTTGAATGGGTGTGACCAAGCATCAGGTATTCTAAGTATGTTTTCTTTTTCCAACAAACATACCTCCTTCATGAGAAAACAAAACAAAACAAAAAACTAGATGGTCACTTTTTTCACTTAGATGTGACAATATATTCTAAGAAACACTTTCTAATAAACCCTTAATATCTGTTCAACCAAAGCAGAAAAAGAAATCTAGTGCCAGCTTCAAGGACAAGCTCTACTAAGTCGCCACAGTTCAGCTGTGTATTATATAATGCTATTGTAGCACTGTCAAATTTCTAGAATCTAATAATGATACATATTTCTAATATATTTATGTCTGCAAATCTATTCCTAGAGACTTCTTTATCATTTTTGAGTTAAGCTCCTCATGTACACCATGGCTCAGTGTTCTAGTATAAAGTGAAAACACTAATAGAGCCTATTAGAAGTCTTAACAGGGAGGGTCTGAGGAAGAAGACAGTGATAAAAGTGAGACATTCCAAACAGCCCAATGAACAACAAACAAAATCTAAATATGATTATATTAAAATATTTTACATTAGTTTCAGTTCAGTCACACAGTCATGTCCGACTCTTTGTGACCCCATGGACTGCAGCAAGCCAGGCTTCCCTGTCCATCACCAACTCCCAGAGCTTGCTCAAAGTCATGACCATCAAGTAGGTCATGCCATCAAACTATCTCCTCCTCTGTCGTCCCTTCTCCTCCTGCCCTTAATCTTTCCCAGCATCAGGGTCTTTTCCAGTGAGTCAGTTCTTCACATCAGGTGGCCAAAGTATTGGAGTTTCACCTTCAGCATCAGTCCTTCCAATGAATATTCAGGACTGATTCCTTGAGGATGGACTGGTTGGATCTCCTTGCAGTCCAACGGACTCTCAAGAGTCTTCTCCAATACCACACTTCAAAAGCAGCAATTCTTCCATGCTCAGCTTTCTTTATGGTCCAACTCTCACATCCGTACATGACTATTGGAAAAACAGGTGTGTAAATAAGTGATTCTTGTAAACATTGGAAAATTCCTCTAAGAACTGAAGAAACTTACTTTAAAAATAAACATTGAATTTTTTCCATTCCTTCATGCATTTTGGACAATGTATCAGAAAATGCACTCTCTGAACTGAGCAGTGAGATAGGAGGTCTTCCTTTTTATGAATATTTCAGTCAACCAATAACCCCCTAATAGCTTACTCTTTTATTCTTTCTTTCTCCTATTCTTCTTCCATTTTCTCTCTTATATTTCTACCCCAATGCTGGTGTAGAATTAAAATCCTATGTGATCAAGAACATAAGAAAAGTGTTGGGTTGGAGACCCTTACATGCTGCTTTTTGCTAGTACATCCTTTCCTCTCCACCCTCTCCCTGCCTCTACCCCCAACCCCACCTCCAACTAAATCATTCCCTGATCTCCAGCTGCCACCTTGACAAAAACTGAGCCTCAGAGCCTCACATATAGACCTATAATTTGTCATTTTATTTTTTGATCATTTTATTTTTATTTTTTTGGCAGCAGGGAGCTCCCTGTTGCCAAGGATTTCCCACCTTGAAATGAAAGATGAAATAGACACCTGCAGAATCCTCTGACAACTCGTCCCTCATCCTGGTGAAGAGCCTGAATAGGACAGCAGAAAAGGCTTACAGGATGATAGGGGGATAATATTCAGTGCTAGGAGGAACTCCTGAGGTGAATGCCAAGACGATGTTTTGTTTAAAGGGCAGTCAGTTGTGTCCCCCGGGGAAGGGAAAGAGAACAATGGTTTTTCTAAGAAAAAAAGATTTTACTTTGGAGTCTCTTTTCAGTTTATTTGGCCAGGCCAACTTTCTTCCATTTTTTAATTTATGTAATTTGTTTTCTGAGAGATCTGATCGATCTAGGATTACAACACATTTAGCTATACAGTTTGAGGTTCAGATTGGTACAGAAGTGGCAATTCAGTTGTTCATGAGACTCAATCTCAGAATAAAATAGCTCTTCACCTAAAGTTTTTCGATACACAAAGCACCTACTTTCTCTCAGCACCTCAATTCCATTCAAACCCAGTCACAACTGGCCTTTGTTTATTTCTACATCAGATTCACAATCAAAGTACTAAAATTCTTTCTTCTTTCTTTTTAATCACCAGATAATGTTTCTAGGCTCAAACACGGGCAGAAGATGCTCCAAATGATATCAAAACAAAGTATTATACCACAAGCAGTATTGAAGCAAATCACCCATCTATCAAGAAAGTTACCATTACACTGTCATTTTGCCTGATTAAAGATATATTAAATGTGTCTCAAGGAAATGCTTTTTGGTCATTTATAACACGAGAACTTCCCCTCAAAGACATTACAATACTTGTTAATCTCCCTTCCCACTATCCATGTATTTCCAATGTTTTCTCTTTTTGGTTGTTTTTTCACACCTATAACAATGCAGAAACTGAAGTAACCTGCTCTCAGGCAGTTCAGAAGGGAAAGTAGGGAAAGGAGGTGGGGGGGAGCTTTGCTTAAATATATGCTTTTACTCATTTATTCATTCAGTAAATATTTATGGAGGGCTTACTGTGCAAAGTGTGCTTAGAAGTACTGGTTTATAATGGAGAAGAAGGCAGACCTAATTCCACTTCATGAAATATTAATTTGTCAGCAGAAGGGGATGGGACAATAAACAAGTCCAAGTAAATATCAGATTTTAGATGATAGATTCTAGTAGAAAATAATAAGCATCACGAAGAAAATAAGACCTAGTGATGTGATGTGGGGGCAAAGGGAAGGGAGAGAAACTCTTGATTAGGATGGTCAGCTCTCCCTGAGATAATGTCCAGCTGAGATTAAGCTTAAGAAGGAGCCAAATGCGCAAGATCCAGGCACAGAGTGTTCCCAGTGGAAGGGACAGCGAGTAACGAGCTCTGAGAAAAGAAAGCTCTTGGCCATGGTGTCTGGAGCAGAGCCAGCTTCGTGGGAGCTGTGTGAGAAGAAATCTGAGAAGTGGCCAGGGGCTGAAGAGCACAGCCCAAGGGAAGAACAGGGCCATCACTTTCCCTGTTTGTGAAAGGGTGGGCGGGCAGAAAATTCAGCACGAATGGGGATTGTAGCCTGACGGTGTGTGAAGTTCACCGTCAGCAATGCAGAGGGTAAATGAGGTCACCAGAAACAGCTCTCTCAAAAAATAGGAGGTTACTGCCTTGAGCAAAGTCACTTCGCAAATCTGAACTCTCTGAACCCATGTAGATATCACCTTCTCTTTGCTCAGGTGTACTAGAAAGACTATCCTAAAATACTATTTGAAAATAATATGTTCATTGTGGTTATAATGAGCAAACCATACAGCTATAAAGCAAAGAGTGGAAGAGACGTGCCAAATGAAATATTTCGTTCAGATGATACCATAAGGAAATACTTGGTTGTCTCTTCAATGTTATAATAACATTTTTAGAGTAAAGCAAATCCATTTGAGGCTTTTAGGGTATCAAAGCATATATTTGCAACTAGGAAGAAATGCCTCAATACTTGTAAAATAGAAAGCAACTTTGATTTTTATTCGAAATAAAGCACCATGAGATATAACGTCGGCAATTTGAATTCATAGGTTATCACTTTACAGAAGTCTAAGAGATTTCAGGAGAGCAGACAGGATTCAATGAGCATCCAGCTGTTCATCAGTTAATTGAGTTTTTTAAAAAATATTCCATAAGTGTTAGAAACTGTTATAAAGACTCTCAGTATGAACCAATCACAGAGAAATAGCAAGACACCCGCTTTATGAATTTTGAGCTCAGCATGATTTCCAACTGGCTTATATTCCTTAGGAGATAAGTTGTTCCCCAAATAATTAAGCACTTACATCTTTAATGTGTTTTTGCAATCTGGCCTAACGATGTGGCAGAGGGAATGGTCAGAGTGTCCTATGGCCTGCGGATACAAAAATTTCCCAAGCGGCCAGCCGTCCTTCTGTCAAAACTGCTCTAAATTTTTTATCAACTTGTGTGTTTAGTTTGTCAGTTTCTGGAACTCTGAATTATTCTAGAAATGTTTCTTAATGTTTCTATCAAGGGTAGGAGTTCTCCATAGGTATAAATCTTTGAACAATGGTCTCTTAGATATGATATCAAAAGGACAAGCAACAAATGGAAAGACATATGAAAACATCATCAAAATTAAACTTTTTGTTATTGCAAGTATATCATTACCAAAATGATGAGACAGTCTTTAGTCTAAAATATTTTCAAGTTGTACATGTGATGAGGGACTTGTATGTTGAATATATAAAGAACTCTCACCCAATAATAAAAACCCATTTGAAAAGGAATAAAGAATCTGAATAGACATTTCTCTAAAGGAGATTTACAAATAGCCAAAAACCACATGGAAATATTCTTAATATTATTCACATACAGTTCAGTTCAGTCGCTCAGTCGTGTTCAATTCTTTGCGACCCCATGAATTGCAGCACGCCAGGCCTCCCTGTCCATCACCAACTCCTGGAGGTCACTCAGACTCACATCCATCGAGTCAGTGATGCCATCCAGCCATCTCATCCTCTGTCGTCCCCTTCTCCTCCTGCTCCCAATCCCTCCCAGCATCAGAGTCTTTTCCTTCGCATGAGGTGGCCAAAGTACTGGAGTTTCAGCTTTAGCATCATTCCCTCCAAAGAACACCCAGGGCTGATCTCCTTCAGAATGGACTGGCTGGATCTCCTTGTAGTCAAGAGTCTTCTCCAACACCACAGTTTAAAAGCATCAACTCTTCGGTGCTCAGCGTTCTTCACAGTCCAACTCTCACATCCATACATGACCACTGGAAAAACCATAGCCTTGACTAGATGGACCTTAGTCGGCAAAGTAATATCTCTGCTTTTGAATATGCTATCTANGTCTGGTATTCCCAACTCTTTCAGAATTTTCCACAGTTTATTGTGATCCACACAGTCAAAGGCTTTGGCATAGTCAATAAAGCAGAAATAGATGTTTTTCTGGAACTCTCTTGCTTTTTCCATGATCCAGCAGATATTGGCAATTTGATCTCTGGTTCCTCTGCCCTTTCTAAAACCACAAATCAAAACCATAATGAGATTCCACTTTCTACTGGGGGAGTGGTTATTATCAAAAAGATGGATAATAGCAAGTGTTGTCGAGGAAGTGGAGTATCAGAACCCTCACACACTTCTGGTAGGAATGTAAAAGAGGGCAGTTCTTTGTAAACGGTCTAGTAATTCCTCAAAATGTTAGACATAGACGGGACTTCCCTGGCAGTCCAGTGGTTAAGACTCCATGTTTCCAGTGCATGAGTTTGGGGTTCGATCCCTGGTCAGGGAACCGAGATCCCACATACTCCATGGTATGGCCAAAAAAATATGTTAGACATCTAGTTATAATATGACCTAACAGTTTCACTTCTAGGTATCTGAAAAAAATAAAGCACGTCCACACAGAAACACATTTGTATGTTCATAGCAGTATTATTCGGAGAAGGCAATGGCACCCCACTCCAGTACTCTTGCCTGGAAAATCACATGGACCGAGGAGCATGGTAGGCTGCAATCTATGGGGTCGCAAAGAGTCGAACACCACTGAGCCACTTCACTTTCACTTTTCACTTTCATGCATTGGAGAAGGAAATGGCAACCCAGCCCACTGTTCTTGCCTGGAGAATCCCAGGGACGGGGGAGCCTATTGAGCTGCCATCTATGGGGTCGCACCGAGTCGGACACGACTGAAGCGACTTAGCAGCAGTAGCAGCAGTACTATTCATAATAGCCAGAAATGAAAACAGTCCTAATGAGCATCAGAAGATAAATAGATAAATGGATATATCATTGATCCATATGGTATATCCATATGCTTCAACAATATTTGGTAATAAAAAGAAATAAAATACTGATTCATGCCATAATATGGGTAAACCTTGGAGATATCATGCTAAATGAAAGCAGTCAGTCACAGGGATCACATACTGCATGATGTCTTTTATAGGAAATGTAGGCAAATATAGGGGCACAAAAGAAGATTAGCAGTTGCCTAGGGATGGGGATGGAGCAATATGAGGAGAAATGAGAGTGATTACTAAATGGGTAAGCAGTTTCTTTTTGAGATGATGGTATGTTCTAAAACTGAGTGTGGTAATGGAGACAAACCTTTGTGAATATACTTTAAACCATTCACTTGTAGACTTTACAAGAGTGACTTATATGATTATATATGGCATTAAATTATATCTCAAAAAAGCTATTTGCTCCACATAATTTTTACTTTGTAAAAAACTACCTATTTTATCAGACTATAGTGAGAAATTTTATTTATTTATTTATTTATTTGCCACACTGCAGAGTGTGTAGGATCTTGGTTCCCTGACAGGGATCAAACCTGCACCCTCTGCTTTGCAAGCAGGGAGTCTTAATCTCTGGACCTCCAGGGAAGTCCCAGAACCACAATTATTTTTCAAGTAAAGGTACTTAACAGAGATTATTGCACTATATGATTCCTATCTATGCATATTTTTTCCCACGATGAAAGACTTCTAACATACTAAGAAAGAAATGGTCAAGTACTTAGACCAGAATAAACTGATTTCTCATTGAGCTACACAATGTATTTCCAAACAATACAGTAGTGGCAATAGTGAAATTACTTTTTCAGTATATGAACACAATTACTATGTTTACTAGAATTCTAGAATTACAGCTTCAGAGGACACAACTACTCACCTCATCAAACTTTCACTTTGTAAATTAAGGAAGCAGAGGTCAGAAAAGTTAAATCTTTGGCCTTTAGGCATAGAATAAGAGATAGAACAACGAATAAAAGTTAGACCTTCTGAATTCCAATTCAGTAGAAAATCAATTAGATAATGTATTTAGAGCATAAGGATCTTAGATAACAGGTTCAGCTATTATTTTAAAAGGAAAAAGGAAATACTTCTTTCTTAAAATAGTGATTTCTGTTAAAGACAAAGGCTAGATTTAATGCATGCATGGTCAGTGGCTTCAGCAATGCCCGACTTTTTGTGACACTATGGACTGAAGCCCACCAGGTTCCTCTGTCCGTGGGATTCTCCAGGCAAGAATACTGGGGTGGGTTGCCATGCCCTCCTCCAGGGGATCTTCCCCACTCAGAGATCAAACCCTCATCTCCTCCATCTTCTGCATTGCAGGCAGATTTTTTACCCACTGAGCCACCTGGGAAGCCCAGATCTAATGCATATATTAAATTTAGTGTCTCATATTAAAAGAAAAACCAGAATTTTTTTTCCACTGGGAGTGATCAGGAGTATTATCCTGATGGATTGTGGCACATGGGATTATAGCCAAGGGCAAAAATTTATGTCCCCAGACTATGTAACGAATAAGAAATGGGCTGTGAGTATCCTTATGGAGGGTTCCTTGGGTCTTGTCAAATCACCACTTATGATCCATTCATAAGCCTCAAGATGGCATAGATGTCAAATGAGGAAGGGGAGGAAAGCCACAAAGAAAGTAAGGAATTTGATAAAAGAGAAAAGTTCTTTTGCCTACTTTGTGATTAGAGTGAGAGCTGGGAAAGATGGCTGCAGGTAAGCCTCCGGTTCTCCTACTCCCACTTTTCTAGATTGTTACTCAAAGTAAAGGACAGCATCACCATGTTAGAAAAGCAGGCTTCAACCCCATCTCATCCCAGATGAACGAGAATCTGCATGTTCACAAGATTCCTAGATGATAGGCTGGGCTATGTCACTATAGTCGTGTCCAGCTCTTTTTGACCCCATGGGCTCCTCTGTCCATGGAATTCTCCAGGCAATAATATTGGAGTGGGTTGTCATTTCCTCCACCAGGAGATCATGCCAACCCCTGGGATGGAACCTGCCTCTCCTGCATTGCAGGTGGATTCTTTACTGTCTGAGCCACCAGGGATAGGGGCCGCACATTTAAACAAGAAGACCTGGGAATCCAGGTGGTCTCCATCAGCTGTTTCTTCTGAAGCACTTCTCAGGTGTCTGCATCTTGGGGGACCCAGGTGTCCACTGAGGCTTAGACAATTGGTTAGCAGCTCTACACCCTTGGGAAGCTCTAGCTTCTGGGTTCACGTGGAAGTTATCCACGTTGGCTCCAACCAGAAAAGAAGCCGTGCTTAGAGTTAGAAGTGCATGTCAGCTGCCTACTAAGTCAACTTCCACTGAGTAACTTTCCAGTTTTCTCCCTCTCTATGTTTAAAAGCTCCTAACAAGTTCCTATAAGAATCTCTGCAAATGCAGTTTCATTCCACTTCCATGCTCTCATCGATGCAAAATAGAAAAGTTCTCCTTTCTCAGAAATGAATGTCGTATCACCTGTCAAAGTCTTCATTTTCACAAGTTCAAACTAATTATAGCTGCAGATGGTACCTCTAAATAAACTTCTCTATTGTGGACACTTAATCAAATCGGTATACCCAATAGAAATAACTCTCTTATGGCAAAACCTGTAGCTGTAAGTTAGTTGAGACTTTTTAAGTTATGTTAAGGAATTCTTTATCCTAATTTAATTCCTAGCCAAAGATTGCTATGGAAACTCATGTACAGGCTTAGAAATACCTCTTTAGGATTTCTTTTGTCTCAAAGGCAAAGAAAATGCTGACATCACATTAGCAACTGAACACTTCATGGCTTGTGCAGAGGAGCAAAAAGCAGAGCATGTAAAATCATGTTCAAGTTCAGCTGACCAGTCACTGTATGGATGCTCACATTTCCCCATCTACAGACAATCTAGAACTCTCCTTCCAACTACTAAACTGTCTTGTGACAATCTTATTACCCTCCAGCATCTCCAACAGAGGGTAAATGGCTCAGAAAAAAGAAAATAAATAGAAAATAAAAATAAGAAATAAAATGTGAAGAAAAAAAAATAAAACCAGTTATAGTTCTTCATGAAAAACTGCCTTTCTGAGTCACGTCTTACTGTAAAAGGAAGGTTAAACCCGAGGGATAAAATGTGTCTTTAGGTGATCACAGATTCTCCATGGTTCTTTCTTTTCGCTCATTGTTCACCTAGGCAATAAAAATCTGTCTTCTATGACTAAAAAAAAAAAAAAAGAAAGCGTCAATGACACTAAGTTGTATCATATTTCAGGAAAAGACATGCGGAACTTGTTTGTTGCTGGGTTTTTGGCCACACTGTGCAGTTTATGGGATCTTAGTTCCCTGACCAGGGATCAAACCTGTGCCCCCTGTGGTAGAAGCATGGAGTCCTAACCACTGGACCAACACAGAAGTCCCAAGACTTATATTTTAGTGGTATCTGATTAACAAGGAGAGAAACAAACTTCTGTACCGACCTCCTGGCAGTTCTGTACAAGAAAATGTCCAGAATATTCAACATAGACAAATAATTTCCAGTTCTGAAGTACCTTCTCAGAGCCTTATTTTCAATGGAATAAATTTAGATTATGGTGAAATTAAAAGATGCTTACTCCTTGGAAGGAAAGTTATGACCAACCTAGATAGCATATTCAAAAGCAGAGACATTACTTTGCCAACAAAGGTCCGTGTAGTCAAGGCTGTGATTTTTCCAGTGGTCATGTATGGATGTGAACTCATGTACACCTGTGGCGGATTCAGGTCAATGTATGGCAAAACCAATACAGTATTGTAAGGCAAAATAAAGTAAAAATTTTAAAAATTTAAAAATAATAAAAATAATAAAAGAAAGCTGAGTGCTGAAGAATTGATGCTTTTGAACTTTGGTGTTGGAGAAGACTCTTGAGAGTTCCTTGGACTGCAAGGAGATCCAACCAGTCCATCCTAAAGGAGATCAGTCCTGGGTGTTCATTGGAAGGACTGATGTTGAAGCTGAAACTCCAAAAATTCGGCCACCTGATGCGAAGAGATGACTCATTGGAAAAGACCCTGATGTTGGGAAAAACTAAGGGCAGGAGGTGAAGGGGATGACAGAGGATGAGATGGTTGGATGGCATCACCAACTCAATGGACATGGGTTTGGGTGAACTCCAGGAGTTGATGATGGACAGGGAGGCCTGGCATGCTGCAGTTCATGGGGTCGCAAAGAGTCAGACATGACTGAGCAACTGAACTGAACTGATGTGAGAAATAAGTAGTAATTTATAGCTTAGGTGGGACTCTAAGCCAATATGAAGATCTGCACTATGGGCCACAGTCAAGTGTGGTCTCTCTCATAACTGAGTGACCACTTGCTTGCTGGCTACCCCGTGTACACCAGCTACCTTTACACATTCTTATTCTCCATCAGATGGTGCAAGCCTGCTAGATGTGGGAGTGTGTAAGTCCAAGTAATGTTTAGTTTATCATGATAGATCTTGGTGTTTTTTTCCCCTAGTAGTTAAAAGAAAAATAACAATGCCAAACATTGAGCAGTCTGTATTCTGTCTCATTCAATGAGAATAAAGCTTGCTGGCTTTCATTTCATTTCTACCACTTCCTCATCAGTTGAATTTTTAAACAGCACTCATCTCTCTGAGCTTCAGTTTCCTGTTCTACAAAATGAAGCCAAGCATTGTAGGAGAAGCAGCCCTGCCTACCTTTGGAGACAGCCTTCTTTCCTGGGGACATCTGCCCTCAAGTGTCAGCTCTGATCAAGTCACCAAAATGCTCCGCATTTCCACTACAATATAAAATAATTATAACATTTATGGAAAATACTTGCTGTGTTATTTTAGCCAAGATAGCAGTTTCTAGCAGTTAAACCCTTTACATGGATTTCCTTTTAAGTGAGCCTGAAATTTCTGCACCCTCACTATGCTCTGCAAGTGGGTTGTCTTATACTAAGGACATAGTAGTAGTAGTGAGTAGTGAAAGTCGCTCAGTCGTGTCCAACTCTTTGAGACCCCATGGACTATAAAGTCCACGGAATTATTCAGGCCAGAATACTAGAGTGGGTAGCTTTTCCCTTCTCCAGGGGATCTTCCCAACCCAGGGATCTAACCCAGGTCTCCAGCATTGCAGGTGAATTCTTTACGAGCTGAGCCACAAGGAAGCCCAAGAATATTAGTATGAGTAGTCTTTCCCTGGGAGAAGGCAATGGCACCCCACTCTAGTACTCTTGCCTGAAAAATCCCATGGATGGAGGAGCCTGGTAGGCTGCAGTCCATGGGGTCACTAGGAGTCGGACACGACTGAGTGACTTCACTTTCACTTTTCATTTTCATGCATTTGGAGAAGGAAATGGCAACCCACTCCAGTGTTCTTGCCTGGAGAATCCCAGGGACGGGGGAGCCTGGTGGGCTGCCATCTATGGGGTCACACAGAGTCAGACACAACAGACGCGACCTAGCAGCAGCAGGATCAGTCTTTCCCTTCTTCAGGGGATCTTCCCAACCCAGGAAATGAATCAGAGTTTCCTGCATTGCAAGCAGATTCTTTACGAGCAGAGCTATCAGGGAAGTCCATACTATGGACATAAATTTGTGAAAAAGAAATGGATTTGCCTTCATACAAGTGCATGAATTAGAATAAAATGTTTTGTTGCACCAAAAAAAAAAAAATGTAGCTTTAACAGAAATATCTATATCCATTCTACCTTTATGCCTGTCTCTATCTTTACTCCCATGTGCATCTCTGTGATTTGTCTCCATCTACAGCTATGCTTACTTAAATTATGCCAATCATGCTACCCATCCAGATTTGTTCTTTTCTGATAAGACTCTTCCTGGAAAACTAAACTTTAAAAACACAGAAAACACTTATGCAGAAACATTCATCACTGCTGTTAAACTAGTTTCAAAATAAAGCCTTGATAAGAAATATAATTAACAACCATTTAATATGAAGTGTCTTTCTTATTCAAATATAACAAAGTTGCTGATGATTTACAATTGAACTAACATTTTGCATTGTTATGAAAATATGGTTTCTGTTTCTTCTATTTGGCAGATTGACCTGGTCCTGAAGGTTGAGGGCCAAGACGGGATGATCTTTTACATATGTGGTCAATACAGATCTAGACACAGACATAGCCAGCAAAGTTTCAACTTAAAAGAATATTAGAACAATATTGCTGCTAAGTCACTTCAGTCTCATCCGACTCTGTGCGACCCCATAGACGGCAGCCCACCAGGCTCCCCCGTCCCTGGGATTCTCCAGGCAAGAACACTGGAGTGGGTTGCCATTGCCTTCTCTAATGCATGAGAGTGAAAGTGAAAGTGAAGTTGCTCAGTCGTGTCTGACTCTTAGCAACCCCATGGGCTGCAGCCCACCAGGCCCCTCCATCCATGGGACTCTCCAGGCAAGAGTACTAGAATGGGGTGCCATTGCCTTCTCCAAGAACAGTATTGGAAAAGCATATTTTCATGGATAGGCATTATGAACTGAGTTGTTTCCTCCCACATAAAGTTATATGTTGAAGACAACCACGCTTTAAAGAGGTTCAGTTCAGTTCAGTTCAGTCTCTCAGTTGTGTCTGACTCTTTGCAACCTCATGAACCACAGCATGCCAGGCCTCCCTGTCCATCACCAACTCCTGGAGTTCACTGAAACCCATGTCCATTGAGTCGGTAATGCCATCCAGCCATCTCATCCTCTGTCATCCCCTTCTCCTCCTGCCCCCAATCCCTCCCAGCATCAGAGTCTTTTCCAATGAGTCAACTCTTCACTTGAGGTGGCCAAAGTATTGGAGTTTCAGCTTTAGCATCAGTCCTTCCAATGAACACCCAGTACTGATCTCCTTTAGAATGGACTGGTTGGATCTCTTTGCAGTCCAAGGGACTCTCAAGAGTCTTATTCAACACCACAGGTCAAAAGCATCAATTCTTTGCCACTCAGCTTTCTTCAAAGTCCAACTCTCACACCCACACACGACTACTGGAAAAACCATAGCCTTGACTAGACAGACCTTTGTTGGCAAACTAATGTCTCTGCTTTTGAATATGCTATCTAGGTTGGTCATAACTTTCCTTCCAATAAGTAAGCCTCTTTCAATTTCATGGCTGCAATCACCATCTGCAGTGATTTTGGAGCCCACCCCCCAAAATGTCTGACACTGTTTCCACTGTTTCCCCACCTATTTCCCATGAAGCAATGGGACTGGATGCCATGATCTTCGTTTTCTGAACGTTGAGCTTTAAGCCAACTTTTTCACTCTCCTCTTTCACTTTCATCAAGAGGCTTTTTAGCTCCTCTTCACTTTCTGCCATAAGGGTGGTGTCATCTGCATATCTGAGGTTACCGATATTTCTCCTGGCAATCTTGATTCCAGCTTGTGCTTCTTCCAGCCCAGCATTTCTCATGATGTACTCTGCATAGAAGTTAAATAAGCAGGGTGACAATATACAGCCTTGACATACTCCTTTCCCAGTTTGGAACCAGTCTGTTGTTCCATGTCCAGTTCTAACTGTTGCTTTCTGACCTATATATAGATTTCTCAAGAGGTAAGTCAGGTGGTCTGGTATTCCCATCTCTTTCAGAATTTTTCACAGTTTATTGTGATCCACACAGTCAAAGCCTTTGGCATAGGTAGTTAAGGTTAAATTATCAGGGAGGTGCCCGAATCTGATAGGGCCCAGTGACCTTGTAGGTAGGGGAAGAGATAATACTGACTTGGATGTACTTTGGAATACCTATGAGGACACAGTGAAGAGCATCCATCTGCAAGCCAAAGAGAGAAGTTGCAGGAGGAAGCCAACCTGGTCACCACCTTGACTTTAGATTTCCAGCCTCCAAAAGTATGAGAAAACACACTTCTGTTGTCTATACCCCCTACTCTGTAATATTCTGTTATAAAATCCCTAACAAACTAACAGTAGGTTATCATCGACATGGAGTAGAGGGAAAAAGGGAGTCCTTCGTCCATTACAGAATCACCTTTGTGACCCTGAGTAAGTCTCATATGCTTATCAATAAAATTAAAAACTTGGACTAAGAGAACTCTGCCATTTATTCTTGCTCTTGTTTTATTTATTTTGTCCAATAATGATGATGATAAGAGTAACCTTTGTTTGAAGCATTCTCTGAGCATGGCAGTCTTCTCTCAGTGCCTTGGGACACAAGGATGCTAAAACAATTGTCCGTTAGAGCTCTCCTAGACTGCAACTCTGCAATATCTGTTTACATTTTGTTACAGTCTCTGCAAAAATATTTTATTTACATAATTTTATGTATTCCTTTCAACAGCTGTACAGTGTTTCTAATCATCTACTCTTCAAAGAGCACCAAGAGATAAAAGTCTGAATATTGTCATGCCATGACTTGAAATTTTCTAACTTCTCAACTGTACACACATACAACTTCCTGATGTTGTATAAACATGCTTTTGTGATATATTTTGAAAAAATAGTCCAAATCTATTCATAAGCATGAGAGCTAATGTTTTATGCACTGGAAACTTTGTTAAATGACTTATATGCATCATCAGTTCTTTGAATTTTCCTAAACTGTGAGATAGGGAGTCTCAATTTCATTTTAAGCAGGAGAAACCAATGATTAAATAGCATGATTCAGGAGAAATTTAGCTAGGAAAACGCAGAACAAGGACCTGAACTAGAAGAATCTGCTTCCAAAGCATGCATGTTTAATAAGTTATGCAATTCTGCTTCTCTGGAAAACTTCTAATTTCTGGGATGGATCACTTTTGGTTAATATGTAGAGACAAATCTTCAACAACAATAAAACTCAGTAAGTTCCATTCCAAACATCACTTCTTCCAAAAGAATGTTTAAGCAAATGATTTTCCAAGCTTTGACAGTTATCCTTTAAGAATCTAAATAAGTTTGCATACAGTTCTTTGTATATCCTCTACATACAAAGCCAAGCTCTCCCTATTCTGATTTCCAACAAAACCTCAAGCTGACAGCTGCATTTAGAACTTAATCTCCATCTAAATAACATTGGCCCTGCTGGAACTTCCAATGCAACCAGGTCCAGAATTTGCCATGGAAAGCAGAAATCACACTTCTCTACCCAACCCCGGGAGCAGCCAGTGAAGTTCGTGTTCTTGGTAAAATTGATACCTGAGCTTTTGCCCCAAAGAGCTGCCTAGTCAGGCCTTGGCTTCATAGAAAGAAACTAATGCCTGTGATATGCAGTGTCCCATGTTAGTATGTGGGCCATTGGAGGGAAATTAGGTCTCTTCCAGGTTCGAGAAGGACTCGTTGACTACATGTAGTAGTGCAACCAATCAGAATGCTCCATTTCTTTTGAAAGAGTCATAAAATTATTTTAAATCTACATTGCTGTTGTTTTGTCAATAAATCATGTCCAACACTTTGTGACCCCATGGACGCTAGCCTGGCAGGCTCCTCTGTCCATGGGATTTTCTAGGCAAGAATACTGGAGTGGGTTGCCATTTCCTTCTCCAGCAGAGCTTCCTGACCCAGGAATCGAACCTGTGAACCTGAGTCTTCTGCATCAGCAGGCAGATTCTTTTACCACTGAGCCACCAGGGAAGCCCAAATATATATAGGAACTTTTTAATCTGCACAGTAAAATCATCTAATTTACCTGAATAATGATATTCCCTTAACACTATTGCCCTAGATTTCATTTTTAATTGAAGTAATATTTTCATATTCTTTAAAAAGCCAAATGGTATTAATAGATAAATAATTTTATAAGATAAATAGCAGCATCTTTTTTAAAGATTTTTAGTTTTAGTTTTTTAATTTTTACTTATTTATTTTTTAACACTGAAACATTTTGTATAGGAATATAGCTGATTAACAATGCCGTGATAGTTTCAGGTGAACAGTGAAGGGATTCAGCCATATTTTATCAGATTCCATTCTACTCCCACTTTGCACTCTGTTAAGGAAATCATACCCAGCCTCTTGCCATCTCTTTCAAGAAACACGTTCATATTCCTTCTATTTCTTTTATTTGTTATCATACAGGATTTTCTGCTGTCAACTCACAGCACCACTACTCTTCTCATTTAAGGTCAAGAGTTACGTTTTCCAAGGTCATCTGTCGTTTGTGCTATAGGTTAGAGCTTGACATCACATAAGATCTGGAAATGTACCAGAGCCACAGACATAGAAAAACAAACATATAGTTACCAAAGAGGAAGGCGGGTGGGAGATACATTCGGAGTTTAAGATTAACACATACACCCTGGCGGCTCAGATGGTAAAGAATCTGCCTGCAATGTGGTTATCCACCCGTTATCTCCCCTGGAGAAGGGAACGGCTACCCACTCCAGTATTCTTGCCTGGAGAATTCCATGGACAGAGGAGCCTGGCAGCCTACTTACTGTCCACAGGATCACAAAGAGTCGGACACAACTGAAGTGACTTTCATCATCATCATCATCATCATCATATATAAATAATAGATAACAAACAAGGACCTACTCTATAGCACAGGGAGCTATACTCAATGAATTGTAATAACATTAAAGGGAAAATAATCTGAAAAAGAATGAATATATGCATACGCATCACTGAATCACTTTGCTGTACACCTGAAAAAAAATGCAACATTGAAAAATAACTATATTTCAATTAAAAAATAAATAAAATAAAAATAAGAGATGCATCAGAATCAATTATTCTGGGAAGGTGGAATGGTCAGATGTGTGTCCAGACATGAGCATTAGGGTGGTCCCTGACATGTGTATCAAAGGTGTCAGATGTCACTCTACTGCTTCAGACATATCCTACCTGTCACATCCCCACCCTTCTGCAGCTGCTCGCTGAGGTTTTGTAGCAGTTTTGCTAATGATCATTCTCTCTCATCCACTCCAGCTCTCCCCTCAGTACCACAACCTCCTAATTCTATACAAACATTCTAGGTCCAGAATTCAGAGAAAAGTTTCTCTTAACCTGACCGAACCCTGACTGATATGGTTCTTGGTAATGGAGTTGATTCCAAGGAAATAAAGACTTAAGGATGAGAATCTGAATCTGACAGAACTAGATTCTAAAATAAAAAACATAGCAGTGACTTATGTCCTGTAGCAAATGGGAAGTCATATGTTCCCTAGAGGCAATTTGATTGTAACTTAGCACCTCTAGTCACCAGGAATGCAAAGCCTATAGAAGGCTTTCATCTCTAAAAGATAAAAAGGGCTAAAATTAATACTGGTAACTAGAGTATAAAACTGTAAGATTGGTTGATGGCTTCTGAGTGAGCCAGTGAATGGAGAATAAGAAAAAGATGAGCTTGGAACTGAAAATTTCCAGGCCATGGCTCAGATAAAGAACCAAAGCCCTCCTATAACTTTCCTAAATAAATTCCTCATCTCCTGTAGCTATACAGCCACAATATCTGTAAAACAAATTTAACATATGATCCTACTGGTGGACAAACTAAATTCAATTCTTGTGGTGCCTCTTGTGTTGAAGCTGGAAAGGGATGAGATTCTGAAAACTGAAATGCGGTACATGAAAATTATAATGAGCTATATAAAGATATACCTTGAACATTCAAATCAACGTGGAAAGGGATGAGATTCTGAAAACTGAAATGTGGTACATGAAAATTATAATGAGCTTTATAAAGATATACCTTGAACACCCAAATCCACGTGGCCAGGCTTGATGGGAGGAACAGTTTTTTATCTGAGAATATCAGCCCCTCTTATCTAAAAATTCATATTAAGCTATCCTAATGTAGCTGACTAGCAGGGAGCTTAATGATCCTCAAGACTCACCCTCATCACCATTCATTGTTTCAAGACTTAAAGCAGACTCAAGTCCCAGCAAGCTCCAACAAAATAGGAATGAGCTAGCTGGTAGTCTCATGAACATGAAAACAATGTAAACTCTCCACTGTTTATGTTGAAGGAAACCTGAAAAATGAATATGAGAATGGATCCTAAAGATAGACTATGATAGAAAATTGAAAATATTGGATTCAGGTGAATTAGTTGATATGGTATACCATCCAGGGAGTCTAGATGCAATGAGATAGTTTGAGTTGCAAAGTGAATCTAATGCTTTTCTTGAACACCAGAGTGGCCTTTACTAAATGAAGGTGAAGTACCCCAAATTCCTTGATATACTCAAGGTTTAGAAAAGGGATCTAAGGCTTCAAGAAGCTAGCTAAAAGCTTAGGGAAATAAGAATGTTAGAGTAATATTATTATCATCTACTTATTTAAACTTTAACCACAATTAAACTTTAACCAGGATATTCCAGAAGTTACTTCCCTTCACCAGAGTTTTGAGATACATTTGTGAGGAGAATGCCAAAATCCATGATAAGTTTTCTAGTGAATAATATCTTTAAGCTAGGAAAAAGAGTGAGATATTGATATAAAAATGAGGTTTGTGATGGGATTCCAGAATGTCAGGATGCAAGGGATGGGGCTTAATTTGTATTGACAGTATAGGCATGGTTCCTGTAATAGGTACCAGGACTGAAGCTGGAGTCAGAATGGTTTGATTTGCAAAGTTATTAGTGGTATTCCTAGGACAGAAATACATAGTCTACAGCAGCTTTCTTCAATTTAACTCTGGTGGTTGGATGGCATCACTGCCTCGATGGACATGAGTTTGAGTAAGCTCAGGGAGTTGGTGATGGACAGGGAAGCCTGGCATGCTGCAGTCCATGGGGTCACAAAGAGTCAGACAGGACTGATGGACTGACTGAACTGAACGGAAGCTTTACTTGACTTCTCCAAGTGATGAACTCTTACCCTTGTGAACAGAAATCTGACTTGAATCACCACAAAAGAATCAAGACGTCTTAGCCAGTTTCTAGACATGACCCAGTTCACTGGCTCAGAGTCCGCTGAATGGAAGCCTGGCTTCCCTTAAAGAAATATATGATAAAATGCCAAAATGTTACACTGTATATTTTCTTCTTAGTCCTCTCCAATGGGACCCAGAGTAACTTAACAGAGCAGTAAAATGAATAAAAGAAAATACTCAGAAACTGAGGGGATTACTAGACACTGACTTAACTGACTAGACTGCACTTAATTACAAGGCTTAACTGATGCTGATTCCTAGGGACTCAAATAAGATTAAGGTCAAATAAGATTAAAGTCTATTAAGACCCAGGATAGGAGCTTATGAAATCCATGTGATTAATGGAGTTTGCCTATGATGTAGTTCACAACAAGTCTTGTAGCTTCCTAAACCCACTGCATGGTTATTTTTTGAGTCCTGGAAAGCAACATTGGAAAAGACATTCTCAGCAACTGGCAGAATCCCCATATCATTTCCCTGACGTACACAGTGAGGGCTATTGTAGGAAAAGCCATGTGGAAGCCTCTAGAACTGCCTCTGCCTGTCAAAACAGTAAATCAAAATTAAAACTGCTTTTCTGGAAAATTTCAGAGATCCCAACCACTTCCCAATTACCCCAGTTAGTCTCCTCTGTGTAAGAGGAATGAAATGAATTACTGAAAAATTAATCAGATGGCAACTTAAATTGAATATGATGTTCTGGATGTGGTTTCTTTGCTGGAGCAAATCAACCCAGTCTCTATTACAAAATATGCAGCTATTGGTCTGAGTGCTTTTATCCTCTGTGTTAATACAGACTCTGACAAGTAGTTTGCTTTCACCTGACAAAGACAGTAATGCTCTTTCCCTGTACTACTCTGGGGATGCATCAGATCTGTAGCCCTACGTTAAAATCCAGTCCAGAGACACTTTATCATCCTGCATTGCACAAGAGATGATGTCAGTTCATCATACTGATGATGGTATGCTGACTGAATGTGCCGAGGAGGAAGTACAAATATCCTGGCGAAACACGTGCATACCAGAGAGTGGGAAATAACCCAACAACGTTTAAACAGCCTGCCACTTCAGTGGAATTTCTGGGGCTCTAGAGGTCAGAGGCAAGTTGAGATACATCCTCCAAAGTTGAATATTAGATGACAAGTTACTGCATCTAGTATCTTTTTTCACTAAGGAGGCATAATGTCTAAAGGACTGAATTCTGGAAGCAACATACACTCATACACAATGACTATGAAGCAAGCCCACTTACCAAGTACTCTGTAAGGCTGCTAATTCAGAGTATTCTAATAAGGCCCAGATTAAGAGAAGTCTTATGACAGATCCACACAACTGTGTAAGCTGCCCAGCCATTTGCATTGTAAGCCCCAGCAAATGTAATAGAACTTGACTGGCTCAACTCAAATTTTGTGAACATGGTAACTAGAGAGTTGGCCTTAGCTTTGGTGTATGAGATCTGTTATTTCCTTACTATAGAACTTTGGATAAATTACCTGACCTTTCTGTGAACCTCAAGTTTCTCTTATCTAAAGAACAACTGAAGTACTTGGCAAAAAGAAAGCTGATATGAGAATTAATATAAGATAATGCACACAACATTTCTTATACATACTAGTCTCTCAAGTTGGTAGAACTTATGGAATCTTTGGAATAAATAAGAAACGGCCGGCAGCACCACTGAGGTGGTGCCAAAGCGAACAAAAGTTCTCCTTGTTGGTTAGGTACACATCCTAGAAAATACCTAGTAAAGAACCCTAGGATGTGGAAAGCACCCTATTAGTCCTTAGAATGAGAGCACCAGCGGCAAGAAGAGATCCACCAGTAATCCCCAGAAGACTCAAAATGTGAGTCCAAACAAAGGGGCCCAAGCCTTCTTGGCTTACAAACACTTTACAGATAATAGTAGTGAATGCCGAAAAGAGAGATGTGTTTTAAAGCCAGAAGGTCAGTAGGGTGCCAGCAAATGGAAATTTTATTTTTTGAAAATAAAATATTAAATGTTGGGGAAAATTCTCTTAGCATTGATACTGTACTTTGGGAGACCAAAAGCTTCACTGCCCAATTTGATATTGCAGGATACATTGTGGAAAAGTTTCATGAATATGTTTTTAGACATTCTAAAATTTTTTTTTAAGTTTGAAAAATGAAAGACAACTGATGCATTCAAATCTATTGTTAGG
>SJYQ01001608.1:1216667-1231874 GCA_006410935.1 Redunca redunca | reverse complement strand
TACATATTCTTTTCATATTGCAAGAGGATTTAATAGCACTTATATTGCAAAAGATTTTTGTTTTTTTTTTTTAATATTTTTCAGATGAAGAAGCTAAGGCTCCAGGAATTGGTGTCTAAAACCTTGTCCTCTTCCAAGGACTCTGCTGCTTTTCACTATTACATATGTTCTATGCCTTCTTCACTCTCGGTTGATGACATGAAAAACTGAAGCAATCATTTAAGCAATTGGGAAAGAATGTCGACAGATTCCACCACCACATCTGTAGGCTTTTCAGCATCTGTCCTCAAGAACTCACCATCCCTTCTGTTATCACAGATGAACTACCCATGAGCCTACTTAAAGCAAATCCCCCAACTCGGGCACTTGATTCCATCCCTTCTCGCAGTCCCAAACATGTTGTTCTAGAAGTTCTCTTACTTTTCTATGGTATCTCTCTTTACCTCTCTACGTGATCATTCTATTAGCACTCAAACATGCTACCATTTTTTTCATTATTAAAAAAAGAAATCTTTCTACTTGACTTCTTTTCCAAAATATCATTCCACTTCTCTGCTCCCCTTTGCAGCAACCCCAAAATATAGTTAAATATCTAATACATTGGGGCTTCCTAGGTGGCGCTAGTGGTAAAGAATCCACCTGACAATACAGGAGACATAGGGGACCCAGGTTCCATCCCTGAGTTGGGAAGATCTTCTGGAGGAGGAAGTGGCAACCCACCCCAGTATTCTTACCTGGAAAATCCCATGGACAGAGGAGACTGGAGGGCTATGGTCCATAGGGTCACAGAGTCAGACATGACAGAAGTGACTTAGATGCATCTGATATATTATTGTACATACTTCATATACATAATACAATATACTCTATAGACTCTCTCTATATTATTGTATATACTTAAATATCTAATTTTTCTACTCCAAATCACTCTTTGTTGTGCTCATAGATCCACTAAAACCCCTTCAATCAAGACAATCAAGGATATGTCCACATTGATATGTCCACCAATGACATATCACTAAGCCAATGAATTCTTAGTATGAAGCCAACTTGATCTTTTACATTTTATACAGTTGAGAAACAGCTCTTCTTGGAAGCACTTTATTTACCAGGATATCAAGGATGGACATAGGTTTAGTTTTCCTTCTATGCCACTGACTGTTCCTTCTGTTTCCTTTGCCTCCATCCTCCCTAATCTCTCACATGGAATCTCCCACGGTGTGGGGCACTCTCTACACTAACTCTTTGGTTATTTAGTTCCTGGGTCTCACCTTCAAGCTATACTTTTATACCGGACCTTGTGATACAGAGCTTGGGATTCTGCAGACCACATTCTCCTTTGCCAGTCGGTCCCATTTAGATTCTGCCAATGGGGGAAAGGGCCTTCCGAGGTGTCTGCGTAGTAGAGAATCTGCCTGCCGATGCAGGAGATGCGGGTTTGATCCCTGGGTCAGGAAGGTCCCCAGGTGTAAGAAATAGTAACCCACTCCAGTGTTCTTGCCTTGGAAATCCCATGGATAGAGAAGCCTGGCGAGCTACAGTCTACAGGGTTGCAAAGACTCAGACACGACTGAGCACACACACACACACACACACACACACTCACATACACACACAATGGGGGTGTAAGAGGTAAACTGGAAAATTAGGGAGAAGAAACATGAATGGCCATGGAAGAGACAGACCCTGGAAGAACAGTTGATTCCAGCTACAGCAATTTGTCCCAGTTTTTAGAGTTCCCTCCACATCATCAGGATCAGTCCTTTCTGAAATACCAAGCAAATGACGCCACCTCCTCAGACTGAGTCTGAGTCCCATGGACCCCTCTTTCAAGACTTTATGTTTAATTATTCCCAACTTCTTCCCTTTGCATCCCCAGCAAAGGAATGGTATCTGCGTCCTGATACTGTGTCTTCTTGCTGTCTTTTCAGCTCTCTAATACCTGGCTACCATCTCTTTATAACACACCTTCTTGTTAAGAACATTCATGTGGTGTCTGATTCCTGATTGAACCCTGACTTATACAGTGATCTAGTCTAGTCACATAGCTTGAAATACTACCTTTATACTGATGATTTCCAGAACTTTTTTCCAAACTCCAGACTTGTATGAGGTCCAACTGTGCCATTTTCACAGTTGTACCAGTTTGAATATCAGCAATTTCATATGATCCAATGCTAACGTAAGACTAACAGGCCCCTCAGTTTTAACAATTTCATAACAGAATTTCTTTCCATTATCTTCCAGTGACTCCTTCATCTCAGTCTGATGCTGCATTTACACCTTCGATTAATCAGGCCTAAATCCTTGCCTGACCTCTTCTCTTTGTCTATACCCTGATTTCAAATTTAAAGCAAATACTGTTGGTCCTTCTCTAAAAATGCATGCAAAATCTAGTTATTTATCACTACCTCCAACCTTAGGCCAGGCTGATTCCTACTGAGTATTCCCTGGTGGTCCTGTAGTTAGGACTCTGTGCTTTCACTGCCAAGGGTGTGGCTTTCTTCTCTAGTCATGAAAATAAGATTCTGCAGGCTGTAGGGAATGTCCAAAAAAAAAAAAAAAATACAGACTGAGTCCTTATCAACCCTGATCAAGTAGTTTACTGTGATAACCTCCCAACTAGGTCTATCCTTACAGCTCTTCTCATCAAAGCTGCCAGAATGATCCTTTCAAACCAATCTCACTCCTCTGATTATAACCCTGCACTGGCCTTACCCAGAATAAAAACTTTACCACCAGCTATCTCCCAGGTATGACTTGAACATGCCAGGTACACTCCTGCTTTACAGCCACCATGCTAAAAGTAGTGCAAAGCTCTTCCTCAAGGTATCAACCTGAATAATTCCCTCCCTTCTTTCAAGACTGAAATAACACCTTCCCAATAAGGGACCTACCCTAACCACACTATTAAAACAGCAATGACCTCACATTTGGGGCAATCCATGTCCACTGACCTTGCTCTGTTTTCCAATTTATTTTTCTCTTTGTAATGAATAATTTCAAGCATGCTGCTGCTGCTGCTGCTAAGTCACTTCAGTTGTGTCTGACTCTGTGCAACCCCATAGATGGCAGCCCACCAGGCTCCCCCGTCCCTGGGATTCTCCAGGCAAGAACACTGGAGTAGGTTGCCATTTCTTTCTCCAATGCATGAAAGTGAAAAGTGAAACTGAAGTCGCTCAGTCATGTCTGACTCTTAGTGACCCCATGGACTGCAGCCTACCAGGCTCCTCCATCCATGGGATTTTCCAGACAAGAGTATTGGAGTGGGGTGCCATCGCCTTCTCTACCAGACTGCAGTACAAGTAAAGCCAAATGTATCTAAGAGCCAAACACAATAAATTTTATATGTCACACATGAAACAGATCAGAGCAATATATTTCTTATTAGAGGGAAATTTTTTTTTTCTTTTAATTGTAATTCAGTGGTTGGCTACTTCTATTCTGTGGTTCCATTATCTGCTAGGGACCTGCTCTTTTTATGTATTCAATCAACAGAAGATAATATATAGGAGTATATGGAAGGCTGTATCTATCTTGGCCAAAAAACAACACACATCACTTTGTATGTATCATGTAGGCAAGAACTTAGCCATATAAGCACACTTTGCAAGGGCATCTTGCTGCCCAGGAAAGATGGATAATAGAATTCTGGTGGGCAGCTAACAGTGTCTGCCACAGCTAGCTAATTTCTTAGGTATATTGTTCAATATTTGTTCCCTTTACTACTTGCAAGCGTTTCCTTGGTGGCTCAGACAAGAAAATAACCCACCTATAAAGCTGGAAACCTGGATTCCATCCCTGGCTTGGGGAGATTCCCTTGCAGGAGGGCATGGCAACCCACTCCAGTATTCTTGCCTAGAGAATCCCCGTGGACCGAGGAGCCTGGCTAGCTACAGTCCATGGGGTTGCAGAGTTGGACACAACTGAGCGACTAAGCAAAGCACAGCACTAACCTGAAATATCCATGAGGGCAAGAGATTTTGTTGATTTCATTTATTGATTTATCCCATGAATGTAGACTGTGCCTGACTCAGAGTAGTCACTTAAAATATTTGTGTAATAAATGAATGAAGACAGATTGTTTCATGAGACAGAAAAAAAGCAGAAAAAAAGAAGGGATCGTCCATAAAACTGGAGAATTTGTTCTCTTTGTGGAGGTAAAACATTCTTATAAATACACAAAAAAAAGATGAAAAGCACAAATTGACAAGTAGTCATGGGACATACTGTATCCATAAAGGGTGAGAGAATGTACAGCCAAGGGAAAAGTCCAACTTTGGCTTGGGTCAGAAAAGGGATGTTGAACTTTGGTTTAGATTACCTGAAAAATATAAATGTTACCATGTGGTCTGCAAATTGCTCTGAAGAATTCCAGGGCTCTTAAGAGACTACTTTATAGGTTCCTAAAATTATAAAATATTTCTATAAAATTTATTTACAAGCTTCTATTCCTGAGTAAGTGTTATATAAGAAAGTCTTAAACGATTCTTATATATTACATCACTTAATCCTTAAAAAATCCTATAAAATTAGTATATTTATTTCCTTTTTACCTATGAATTTGAGAAAATAGAACTTTCAATTGCAGCCATAAAGTTCTATAATTCTCTCAATGAAGATTTGTAAGGATTTATTGCTAGATATCTCACTATTGGTATGGTAAATTAGATCTTTTTGTACAGCAGCTACATTTTAAATTCAGCTATGTAAAAGGGCTTATGTGTCCTACATATGTATATTGATTTTGTATCCAGAAGCTCTTTATGCCAGTTTATGCATTATATTAATTTGGCAATATATCCTCTAACATTTTTCATGCAAATGATCATATATCACAAAAAAATAACATTTTTGTCTCTTTCTAGCCAATCCTTCTATTTCATTTCAAATGCATTTCATTTCAGATATAGGATGAGAATATTCATTAAAATATTTAATACAGGTGAAAAGAGCTGGCTGTCATTCTTGACTAGTTCCTCAATGCACATTTTAAGACACTAAGAATTTTGCAGGATTAAGTTTATCATGTTAATTTCCTTTTTTTTCCATTTTTTAAAGTGATTTTCATTGTTACTTTTACTCAGGACTTAGAGTTGAATTTCATCCACTTCTTGCTGTAACTACTAAATTAATTTCACATTTTCCTCTGTATGTGTTAACACTGCAGGCTATACCCAAGCCATTACTCCAGGCCTACCCTGCTGTTGTTTAGTCACTAAGTCATGTCTGACTTACTTGCAGCCCCATGGACCATAGCCCACCAGGCTCCTCTGTCCTTTGGCTTCTCTAGGCAAGAATACTGGAGCGGGTTGCCATTTCCTTCTCCAGGGCATCTTCCTGAACCAGGGATCGAACCTGTGCCTCTCATGACTTCTGCTTTAGCAGGTGGGTTCTTTACCACTAGCGCCACCTCCTACCATGAATTTGATTATTACTAAAACTATAGTAAATCTATGATCTCTCCCAGTGGTTGATTTAAACATGGTGGAGTGATGCAACTGTAGCCAATAACACATAAAACATATTCTGCTTGGGGAACTGGCAAAAGGGCATGACAGGGACTCACCTTACTTTTCTGAATATTCTTGGTATTTCTAATACCATCTTCTACCTATGCAGAGAACCATCCACACATTGAATATTGCAGAGAGAAAAGATGAGTGGAATCTGATTACAGTGGTGCTCCAGAATTAACTCTGAAACTGTTCAACCTCTGCATCTCATGTTTTGTGAAATAATACTTGCTACATTCTGTTGGCTTCTTTGTTACTTGAAGCCAAACGCATCATGACATGTGTTGATATTCTTTTCTAGGTTTCCTAATGTTAAACCTTTTCGACCCCGTGGATTGTAGCCCACCAGGCTCCTACATCCATGGGATTCTCCTGGCAAGAATACTGGAGTGGGTTGCCATTTCCTTCTCCAGGGGATCTTCCCGACCCAGGGATTGAAACCAGGTCTCCCACATTGCAGGCAGAATCTTTAACTGCTCAGCCACCAGGGAAAGACCAATGTTAAACCATTCTTGCATCTCAGAACACACCCTAACTGATCTTGATTTGTTTTATTTATTTTATATCATCCAAAATTCAGGTTGACTTAACTTTATTTAAGCTCTTAAATCTATATTCCATAGTAAGATTGCCCTATATTTTCTCTTTTTATACAGTCAATATCCAAAGACACAGTAGCATCATAAAAGGAGATGGAAAAAATCTCTCACTCACTATTTTTTGAAGAGTTTGTAGCAAACTTGAATTGCTTATTCCTTGAACATCTGCCATAACTTGGCTTACTGTCTGGGGCTGCTGTTTCCTTTGTTGCTGTGTTAATGTGTGTATTTTTGTGCATGCATTTCACAGGAGGAGGAATAGGTGTTGCTTTGAATGCTATTATGATTTTTTAAAGGGTTATGATACTATTAGAGGTTCTATGCTCTCCTGAATCACTTGTGGTGGTAATGTATTTTAATATTTTTTAAGAAAAATATTGCTTTCTTCCAAATGCTGAATGCATTGACAAAGAATGCTCTAGTATATGCTCATAATAGTAAAACATTTCTACCTTAACTCTTGTAATGTTTGTTATGTTCCTAATGTTCTTAATTGCCTATAGTTCAATCTTGTCATACATTGTTGCATTTTATCCACATTTTAATACACTCACTTTGAGCTTTGCTGATCCTATTTTTTATTTGCTCCTATTTCACTAATGTTTGTTCTTATTTTTTATAATTACTTCTTTCTTTTCTCCAGAGTTTTGCTGTTATTTTTTGACTTGGATTCCTAAATTATTAACTTTTAATCTTCATTTCTAATACATAGATTGAAGACTAGAAATTTCTGCCTGCATAGCACTTCGGATGCATCCTGCTCAATTTGATATGCAGCGTTTACATTTGCATTCATTTCTAAGCATAGTGTGTTCCACATTCCATTATGCTATCTACTTTGACCAATAAATCACTGAGAAGTTTGATTTGCTGTTGATCTTAATATTAGATTGAGCCAATAAGTGGCAGTTGCGTTTTGGACCCAAGTTTTCTGGCCCGAGTCTGTGTTCTTAACCATCAGACATACTTCCTCTCTATCATTCTGGCTTTGCTTCTGTCCTAATCTATGAAATACTGGGCTTCTATTTCTTTCCTTGAGATGAGATTTGCAGATATTTTTGTTATAACTTATCTAACATTTCTGTATGTATGGAGTGGCAGATAAATTCCTGTTAACTCATGCACCATGGTGAACGAAACTAGGAAACTAAAATAGGTTCCTGTTAACTCATTCACTACAGTGAATGAAATTAGAAAACTAGAAACTAGAACTTTCTCCCAACATATATCTTACATACTAATTTTTCTGTGGCTTGTAGAACTTACTACAATTCTAGATGATCAAATATTGATAACACTCTATGATACTCTTGTCTTGAGATAAATTAGACGGACTCAGTGGAAATCCTGAGGAAAACATGGAGACGTTGATTCTCACCTTTCATTTTGTTTCGATTTCCCTGGAATCTAGGCTATCTTTCTGTAAACTGGTGTTTCAACCTAGTGTGGTTAAAACTCAAAAAAGGAAGATGACCTAGGTAAGTATGTGAAGGCCCAAGGCCAGTTTTTCAGGTCAAATAGAATTTATTGGATCCACTGTTTTTTTAAAAAAAAACATCCATAAGATTGATTTCAGATGACCATTCTTTTCTTCCAGGAAATTAAAATATGCCTACAGACCATCTCATTTCCCTTTAGAATTTTTCTGTAAGAAGGCACTTTTCCCACTTTATTTTGAAAGAATCTGAAGCTCAGTATCTGAAACCTACTCCTTGATGAAGAATCCAAGGTGCCATTTAATATGCAGCTAAATGTATGGAAAGTATCATTCCAATACTGTGTTTTGTTTTGGTTTTTTATGAAACAAGACATTCTTCAGGGATACGTATGTGAAGAGGCAACATATTTTTGGAGCAAAATTTGAGCCTCCTTTGGGTTTCATTCCTTCTTCAAATAAGATGCAAGTTTAGCACAGGGCTAGAGAAATGTTTAGCTCTTTCATCCTTTCATCTCATTCTATACCATATCTTTCTGTAAGTAGTTGTTTTTTTTTCCATGTACATTTATGTATCTATTGGAATATAGTTGCCTTACAATGTTGTGTTAGTTTCTGCTGTAAACCAAAGCGAGTCAGACATATGTAAGTAGTTTTAAATGACATTGTTGGTAGTCACACAGAATCTAGAATGATGGATATATTTTTCCTCTTAAATATTTTCTCTTCCATTTTTAGCATGAGGATGAAATCTTCTTCTGTTACAAAGAGGAGCAATTACATACTCAGAGAAAGTCGTTTCCAGGTGGTTCATTGGTAAAAAAAAATTCTGCCTGCCAATGCAAGAGATGCAGGAGACATTGGTTCAATACCTGTGTTGGGAAGATCCGCTGGAGAAGGAAATGGCAACCCACTCCAGTATTCTTGTGGGGAAATCCCATGGACAGAGGAGCCTAGCAGGCTTCATTCTGTGGAGCCACAATGAGTTCAGTTCAGTCACTCAGTTGTGTCCAACTCTTTGTGACACCATGAATCGCAGCATGCCAGGCCTCCCTGTCCATCACCATCTCCCGGAGTTCACTCAGACTCGCGTCCATCGAGTCAGTGATGCCATCCAGCCATCTCATCCTCTGTCATCCCCTTCTCCTCCTGCCCCCAATCCCTCCCAGCATCAGAGTCTTTTCCAATGAGTCAACTCTTCGCATGAGGTGGCCAAAGTACTGGAGTTTCAGCTTTAGCATCAGTCCTTCCAAAGAAATCCCAGGGCTGATCTCCTTCAGAATGGATTGGTTGGATCTCCTTGCAGTCCAAGGGACTCTCAAGAGTCTTCTCCAACACACAGTTCAAAAGCATCAATTCTTTGGCGCTCAGCCTTCTTCACAGTCCAACTCTCACATTCATACATGACCACAGGAAAAACCATAGCCTTGACTAGATGGACTTTAGTCAGCACAGTAATGTCTCTGCTTTTGAATATGCTATCTAGGTTGGTCATAACTTTCCTTCCAAGGAGTAAGCATCTTTTAACTTCATGGCTGCAATCACCATCTGCAGTGATTTAGGAGCCCAGAAAAATAAAGTCGGACACTGTTTCCGCTGTTTCCCCATCTATGTCCCATGAAGTGATGGGACCAGATGCCATGATCTTAGTTTTCTGAATGTTGAGCTTTAAGCCAACTTTTTCGCTCTCCTATTTCAATTTCATCAAGAGGCTTTTTAGTTCCTCTTCACTTTCTGCCATAAGGGTGGTGTCATCTGCATATCTGAGGTTACTGATATTTCTCCCGGCAATCTTGATTCCACCTTGTGTTTCTTCCGGTCCGGCGTTGCTCATGATGTCCTCTGCATAGAAGTTAAATAAGCATGGTGACAATATACAGCCTTGACATACTCCTTTCCTATTTGGAACCAGTCTGTTGTTCCATGTCCAGTTCTGACTGTTGCTTCCTGACCTGCATACAGATTTCTCAAGAGGCAGAATGAGTTAGATACAACTGAGCAGCTGAGCACACGCACAGACGTGCATAGAGAGAGAAAGTAGAATAATGGCCTAACATCATTTTCAATATAGTAAAATCTCAGTTTTATTGCCTATATGTAGAGAATTTGATAAATTGACAGTACCTAGCCTGATGTTTCTTATTCCCAATGAATCAGGAATAGTTTTCATAAATAAGATGCAAACTTTATGTGAAAATAACATTTCAAATTTGCAGAAAAGCATGAGGCTTTCAAATGCTAAACACATATATAATTGACACTCTAATTGTTAAGTTGATCAGTTCAAAATTTACTCCTTTAGAACTATGGTAGTCTGGATTTGACTTTATGGCTATATTTAGAAGCAAATAATTTGAAGTGCATTGAAATATACTATACTTCATTTGTCTTTTGAATTTTAACTGACAGTAAGTTTGTGAGCTTATATTGTACTAGACATTTTCCTTCAAAAAGTGGCTATTCCTTGACTTCTCATTGCTCAAGAGCTCATTTGGGGGAAGCTAAAGAAAGCTTGGGCCCTCACCCATTATCTTCCTCCAGCTTCTCTTCCTGTCTTCTCTCTACACAGAGTTCAGAATCAATATCTAATTAGATCTAGTCAAGTCAGCAAAACGGCAAGCACATCATTTCTGCCTTCTTGCATCAAAATGACTTTAAGCACTCTGCAAAAAAATAAACCATCATCTTCTCCATTACTCTAAGGATCTGTTCCCTGAAAATCAATATCTATTACTAAGGTCTTTATACTCATGAATCTTTTAATTACCTCTGGAATGTGTAAATACTCTTAAAATAAGATAAAAATGCTTTGCTCCTTATGTGTGAGTCTGCTATGTCTCCATGACTTCTTTTTGGCAAGACTCTGGCTTTTCAATAGAATTTCACATAAAGAACAATTTTAAAATATGAACCATTTGCAGCCTTTGCAAAGAATGCTACAAACCACAGAGCTGCTGGGATTTGGGAGTGATATTTTATGGCATAAGAATAGAGCAGAGCTTTTCATGCTAGTATAGTATTTGGACACATAGCTTATGCCAGGCGGTGCTGAATAAATAAATCAACACTATTGACAAGAGAAAGGCTATCGCGACTAAAATCTCACGCTAGTGAAACTGCTATACCTCAGCACAGAAGAGTCAGTCTATTCTGTAAGTATTAGTAATGTCCATATTTCAGTCAACTTGAGCATTATTCTTATAACTTCAAGCACTGTTTCAGGAATTATGGAAGGAACAGTTAATGGATGTATTTATTGATCTGCTTAGATGACTCATTAGGAGGCCATTTATAAGACAACTGCAAGGAAGAAACCTCAGTCCCAGACAACAAAAAGTATCAGTGTGCCGCTTTGTGTTCTAATCATCTACACAACAGTTTTCTCTGTTTAAAAATGTTTAAATGAAGTACTCCTATTTTTTTAATTGAGTATAATTCCTTTACAATGTTGTGTTAGTTTCTGCTGTACAACAACATGAATCAGCCATGCTGCTGCTAAGTCACTTCAGTCATGTTCAACTCTGTGCGGCCCCATAGATGGCAGCCCACCAGGCTCCCCTGCCCCTGGGAAGGTCATCACAGAACACAGAGCTGAGCTCCCTGCGCTAAACAGCAGCTTCCCTAGTTATCTATTATACACTTGGTAGTATATATACAGCATTGCTACTTTCCCAACTCTTCCCACCCATTCCTTCCCCACCCCCAGTGTCTACATGTTCATTCTCTATGTGCGCATCTCTATTCTTGCAATGGGTTAAGTGAAGCTAGTAGGCTTTCAATAAATCTCTCCCCTTTTAAAATATCCACTGTTCGCATTTATCTACTGGATTTATATTCTCACAACTCAAAGAAATTCAAGTCATGTGCACACTCAACCAGTGGTATTGCAAAAAGAGAAACACCTAACTTGACTCACCCAGTCAAAGTGAAGGTTGCAGTTTTCTGGAAAATATGTATGTTTCCCAAAGTATGGGTTGGGTTGCTTTCATTTGACATTTTTAGTCTAACAAGAGTCATGGGTAGATTAAGCTATATAACTGTAGGAGAAAAAAAAAACAAGGGAAAAATGATCTTTTGTTTCCTGTATCATAACACAAAAAATTTGATACATTTCACATTCATCCATGGAAGAGAAAGAAGAGGCAGTTCTATATCATCACTGGAACTACTGTTACCACCAGATGAAGTCATGGAGGGCAGGGCTATTTGCTTTAGTGAACGAGTCACTCTTCCTCCGGGAAAGAAAACAAAAAAAAAAGCCACAGCATTGCATCTGTATATAACTCCCATCCCCAACCACAGATTTCTTTGGAAAGCTTATTCAAAATCATTAAAATGAAGAAGAATATACAGGAGATATCATATAAAGCAACACACATACAACAAAAAAAGAAGTTGAGAAGCATTTAATGATAAATTAAATGCATTTGTTAACTGGGATGAAGAATTGAGGAGGAAAGAAAGGAGTGCCTACTACACGAAGAGCAGCATGGATCACCTCTGTAATGATTAGTTTCCTAGACTGTAAAGTGGGGATGAAACTGGTACCTCTTCTGCTATCACTCACCCACTGCTGAATATGGCAACCACTCCCTGTCTCAGGCTTATTATGCTTTTATTCCCCCCTATATTTCCTTCAATTAATGCCCAGATCTCTCCATTTCCTGAATACCATATTTGTTTTTTCTGTAAGATTATACATCTATTTTAGTTGCCTGTTTTCTCCATTAGAACATGAGGACCAACGGGACATGGACTTAATATCCTCACTGTTGGAGCATCACATGTGTGCTTGGTACCTGTGCACATGAATGAATGAAAGGCTAATGGGTGAATGAATGAATGAGAAGAGAGTTGTAGAAGAGGAGAGAGTAACTGCTCCAAAGCCTGAAGAAATCAAACCACACAGGCTGTGTAGACCAAGTCATGGAATTTATCTTTCATCCCCCAAAACAGAGGGATGCAATTCCCAAGGGTTGTTTGAAGATTAAGTGACAGAGGGAAAGCAGTCTAGCGTGGAATCAAAAACATCTCTACTCAATCCATACCGATTACCTATATATTATTAAGGAATGGCCCAATTAATACTTTGGCCACCTGATGTGAAAAGCTGACTCATTTGAAATGACTCTGATGCTGGGAAAGATTGAGGGCAGGAGGAGAAGGGGACGACAGAGGATGAGATGGTTGGATGGCATCACCGACTCAATGGACATGGGTTTGGGTGGACTCCGGGAGTTGGTGATGGACAGGGAGGTCTGGCGTGCTGCGGTTCATGGGGTCACACGAGGGAGCGACTGAACTGAACTGAACAATTAACCTGTGGCACAATGGAATCTCCATTCAAGTGTTTGTGGGAGTTGTTGTTTTCCCTCCCAGAACTTGACAGTTTTCATAAGAAAACAGAGTATGGAATCGTCAGGTCAGTTGCCATACATAATGATTACCCAGACTCAGTCTTCTGGACCAGCTCACTGGAAAAACAGTTTTATAAAATCTGCCATCCAGGGTGCATAAACTCTCATATGTCAAGGTCAGTTAGAAGAAGGGTTCTACATGAAGAGACTGTCACCTTACTCTCTTTCTTGATAAAACAGAGTCTGGCGGCTTGAATACATGAATCAGGGACCATTCATGGCTCATTTACTAAGTGTCTGCCACCGTGTTAAGCATTTATATAGAGTATTTGATTAATAAACATAGACCTTGCAAAGACCCTGTAAAATAAGCAGTGTTTTTATCTGCACATTAGAGGTGAGGAAACCAAGGGCCAGGGAGTCTCAGTGAAACAATTTGCCCACGGTGCCACAGCTAGCCATGGCACAAGGCAGCACAGGCTGAGAGTTGGACTGTGAAGAAGGCTGAGTGCCAAAGAATTGATGCTTTTGAACTGTGGTGCTGGAGAAGATTTTTGAGAGTCCCTTGGGCTGCAAGGAGATCCAACCAGTCCATCCTAAAGGAGATCAGCCCTGGGATTTCTTTGGAAGGACTGATGCTAAAGCTGAAACTCCAGTACTTTGGCCACCTCATGCGAAGAGTTGACTCATTGGAAAAGACTTTGATACTGGGAAGGATTGGGGGCAGGAGTAGAAGAGGATGACCGAGGATGAGATGGCTGGATGGCATCACTGACTCGATGGACATGAGTCTGAGTGAATTCCGGGAGTTGGTGATGGACAGGGAGGCCTGGCGTGCTGCGATTCATGGGGTCACAAAGAGTTGGACACGACTGAGCGACTGAACTGAACTGTGTGCTTTAGTGCCAGCACTCATGAGTCCTCTATTATTTTGTCTCTAAGTTCAAGAAAGTGAGGATCAGAGAAGTTAAGGAAGCTGTTGAAATCACACAGCTGTCAAGAGATGGAGCCTAAAATTAAACCTAATATGCTATACCCTAGCCCATGTTGCCAAATCATCTCCTGACTAGCCCTGTGTGTTCTTCATTAATATTTCATGATTTGGATGCATTTGTTGGCAATCCCTCCCACTTCAATGCAAATCAAGATGTGTCGCCTTTCAGAGCTGTACAACATGCAAATCTGTCTACAGATGGACTGTGGGGTCAGAGAGTTATGAGTAAACTTTTGACTTGTGTAATCTAGAAGGATTTCAAGTTCTGCTTCCTCTCACATGATATAAGGGCTTCCCAGGTGGTCCAGTGGTAAAGATCCACCTGCCAATGCAGGAGACACAGGAGACACTGGTTAAATCCCTGGGTCAGAAAGATCCCCTGGAGGAGGAAATGGCAACCCACTCCAGTGTTCTTGCCTGGAAAGCCCCATGGACAGATACAGTCCATAGAAACACAAAGAGTTGGACAGAACTGAGCACACACGTACATGATATAAGGCTTGGACATACATTCACAGTGCAGCTTATAAAACACTCATTAGTGCTTCATAAGGTGGCATTTCTGCCTTGAACATGGTAATTGCAATTAATCCTTAGCACTGTCTTACACAGCACCAATAGAGCATGAAAAAAGAAAGGAAAATGCCACTATTGAGTGACAGAAACTATTAACTCGAGTAGGTCTTTTACTCCTGGAATGAGAAAACTTGAACCTTTGAGACACTTATTTAAATGAGCTACGTGGAAACAGCATTTTGAACATTACCTTGCTAGCATGTGAAATGAGCACAACTGTGCAGTTGTCTGAGCATTCTTTGGCACTGCCCTTCTTTGGGGTTGGAATGAATACTGACATCTTCCAGTCCTGTGGCCACTGCTGAGTGTTTCAAATTTGCTGACATACTGAGTGCAGCACTTTAACAGCATCATCTTTTAGGAGCTAGATGGCTCAGCTGAAATTCCATCACCTCCATGAGTCTGACACGAGTCACCAAAGAGTCAGACACGACTGAGCAACTGAACAACGACAACAACATAACAGCATTTAGGGATCTGGGATGAGACGTTCCCTTGGAACTTATCTAGTAAAAAAGAGAAAGATTGCAAGGATCTAGTTTCTTCGAGAAATTTCTTAATGCAAGAATTGGCTCAAAAACATGATAATTGTGGTTCTGTTGTTTCAAGCCAACAGAAATGGCTTATAATCTTAGTATCAGCTTCTCAAACACATGTGTTTTCAGCTTGCTTCATCAGCCCCATCTGGTCCCTATTGGATAAGGTATATCCAATCCCTACTGTGAAGCAT